>OZ010602.1:57481020-57603520 GCA_963932145.1 Acanthosepion lycidas | reverse complement strand
GAGACGCAAGTGGAACGATCCTTCCTCCAACAATACGCAACACAGACGCGCTCAAAGTTGTTGCTATTTATTATCATTATCATCATCATAAAATTCACCTTTTTTTTCTTTTTTTTTTTTTTTCAGTGCAATCTCTTACTTAACGGGTCATTACCTGACTCTAGGGATAAAGCAAGGTAGTAGAAGTAGATTATATACATTCTGTTAGTTTGCTTCTGCAGAAATTCTGTTAAGTGATACTTAACATCTACACTACACAGTGTTTATATTTTCTTTACATTGATATCGTCTTAAGATAAGCAATTCTACACAGTGTCATCTTTTGTAAACAACGGCTGCCAGGGATTCTTTTTCTTTTTCTTCTTCTTCTTCTTCTTCTTCTTATTATTATTATCATTAGTAGTAGTAGTAGTAGTAGTAAGAGGAGGAGGAGGAGATAGATAGATAGATAGATAGATAGATAGATAGATAGATAGATAGATAGATAGATAGATAGATAGATAGAAAAGTTCCCGCTCCGGCCAAAAAAACTGTTCCCCAGAAAGTTCTGTTTAAACATTTAATCAGATTTTATGAAATGGTTCGGATCGAGAATTTTTCAGTACCTCTCCACAGATAGATAGATAGATAGATAGATAGATAGATAGATAGATAGATAGATAGATAGATAGATAGATAGATAGATAGATATGAATTAGACATAGATAGATAGATAGATAGATAGATAGATAGATAGATAGATAGATAGATAGATAGATAGATATGAATTAGACATAGATAGATAGATAGATAGATAGATAGATAGATAGATAGATAGATAGATAGATAGATAGATAAATATGAATTAGACATAGATAGATAGATAGATAGATAGATAGATAGATAGATAGATAGATAGATAGATAGATAGATAGATAGATAGATAGATATAGGTATCAGAGTAAATGGTGTTGACTGTTGATAAATTAAAACTACTACTAGAACATATGGAATACGCCTGTCCTTCGTTGTGACTTGAATTTATGACGTCACTTTTATCCAATAAATATAATCTGCTGAAGCCTTTTCGATGCTAATTTTCATTGGCGTGGAAAATAGGAGTGTTCCCCAGGAATATCGCAAGAAGAAACTCCGGTCAAATAAAAATTGCAAGAAATTCGTTGAGGAAATAAAAATAAAAACAAAAACAAATGGCTTTAAGAGACAGACATGCAGACAGGCAGGCAGGCTGAGAGGGACAGAAAAAGAGAAATAGAAAGAAAGATAAATGGAGAGAAAAAGAAAAAGAAAGCGGAGGAGAAAAAGAGAGGGAGGTATACAATGATAACGAAATAATGATGGCGAGAGTAAGGCAAGGTTATTTCGCCATGCAGAAAACTATTTGCATTTGTTGTTGTATGTTTTACTCCTCAGCAAGCAGCCCAGTGGTTATGTTCAGTTTATTATTCATCAATTTTTGCTTCCTTCATCCACTTTTTTTTTTTGTTTTTGTTTCAAATGTCCGTGTAAGAAACGAATGAAGACAACAACAAAAAAAAGAAAAGAAAAGTTGCGCCTTCTTCGAAATGAAAAGGAAGAAAATGAAGAGAAATGTTATTATTTATACCAGTGCGTTGTATTTGGAGCGGGTGGAGGACCCTAAAAACTTTATGAAGCATTTATCGATTTTTATTCCTTTTTAATTAAAGGTATTTTTTTTAATCCAAGATTGAAGTTGAATAGAGAAGATGGTGAAAACTAAAAGAATTAAGAAATCAATGAACCATTTTTTTTCGGATTGTTTACATCTCGTTTAAATGTTAAATAAGGTTTTCCCCTTACTCTTTACTTTGTGGAAAAGCTAAATTAAAAAAAAAAAAGAGGAAAAAGCGCAACATGTAAAACAGTTTATTTGGTGTTAAAAGCCGCGTTGATTAATTCTTCTTCTTCTTCTTCTTCTTCTTCTTCTTCTTCTTCTTCTTCTTCTTCTTCTTCTTCTTCTTCTATTCAGTCTATATTTTTGAGATGAGGTATTATGTACATTAACATTATTTACATTATTCGGACTATTGTCCTCATCTTTGTCGCTATATTTATTACAACGTTTCGGCCGTTGTACGCTCCGGCCTTCTTCAAGTGGTTGGAATGTCGAACTTAACTTTTTATTTCCTTTGGTTTCTGGTGTATACTCATTTGTTTCCGGGTCCCGACCAGAGACCTAAGGTCAGAAATGGCATCATGACATTTTTACACTGAGCAGTTGTGAAAAAGAAATCACACATAAAGCCCTTCATAAGGTATGTGAGTACAATGTTTTTGTATTTCTTTAAGGCATGGGCTATCAGGGATTCCTTCAATGAGTCTATTGAAATCTTTTCCAATCAATCCAAGGGCTCCAACTACAACTGTAATTATTGATGTCCTCATGTGCCACATTTTTTAGATTTCTATTTCAAGATCCTTGTATGCTGATAGCTTATTGAAGATCTTCAAAGATATATTGCAATCTGAAGGAACTGCCATGTCAATAAGTACATTCTGTATATGGTCTTTGATCATTATATCTGCACGATTAACTTTGATTGTTCTGTCTGTGCATGTTGTAAAGTCCCATAAAATTGTTACAGGTCCTATCTCTGTAAAATGGTTTGGTTGATGTTCATACCAGTTTCTTGCAGTTTTACCTCCCGTAAAAATATTATTCTAGTAGTAGTAATAGTAGTAGTTGTTGTTGTTGTTTTTGTTTTTTGTTTTTTGGCGGGGGGGGTTGTGTGTTATGTTTTCTGCTTTGTATCCTGTGTAGAGCCGAGCCCAAACTATGGTCCTTATGCCCTGTAGGAGAATTGTCATTTGATTGAACAATAGTATATAGATGTTCCTAGAAGGGCGATCATCTGGGCAACTTGTCTGTTGATGTTACCTGGGACACTGTAAAATTGTCCATTCCTTTTCTCACGAGGTCCAGAGCAGCCGATTACTATTGATACAGTCTCAGTCATCATTCCCCACATCCTGTTAATAATCTCGATCTCCAGGTCTTTGTATTTGAACAATTTCTCGATAATTTTCATGAAGGTGTTTCACTCAGATGTTACAGCTATATATCAATAAGCATACGCTTCCGTCTTTTTATTATTATTATTATTATTATTATTATTATTATTATTATTATTATTATTATTGTTGTTGTTGTTGTTGTTGTCGTTGTTGTTGTTGTGCTTATCCTTCCTTTGGTTAGCACGACCGTTACGCCATGATAATACCTCATAAATAATGGACTATTCCGTTTTGATTGCGTGGAAAGACGAAAAAGACGTATCAAAGACGTAACTTAGTTTCAGAGATAGAAAGAAAGAAAGAAAGAAAGAAAGAAAGAAAGAAAGAAAGAAAGAAAGAAAGAAAGAAAGACAGAAATGTTTAACATCTGCGTCAGTAAAATGGAAAAAGTTGTCAATTTCAAATAGTTTTATTTATACCACACTTCTTAAAATTAGAACCCGTATTCATATGGGTGTCATTGAAATATATTTGTTAAAATTGTTAAGCTGAAATATTCAACGATGCGATGGCGGAGGGGGATTTCTGTGGATGTTTTGTTGTCACAGAAATCGCCATGAGCTTATTCAATCATTAACTTAAGAATTAAGATTGCTCAAAAAATAGGAAAACGATGTAATTTTCATGGATACTTCTAGTTATTATCATTAGTAGTAGTAGTAGTAGTAGTAGTAGTAGTAGTAGTAGTAGTAGTTGTAGTAGTAGTAGTAGTGGTGGTGGTAGTAGTAGTAGTAGTAGTAGAATCCCTTATCGAGTCATTACCCGAAACCTAGATTAAGTAGATGTTTGTATTCTGCTTGCACAAATCCTGATGTTAAATGTGGAGTGTTTATATTTTCTTTGCATTGATAAAACTCTCCTCAGAAAATGAGCAATTTTTTTAATCATTTAAAGTGATGAAGCCACTAAGATACAAGGGTTTACTGAGTGTGAAAGAATCTGAAGAAAAAAGAACAGAAGCCAATAAAATAACAATTGACATTGAATTTAAATTTTTGAAGATCAAATTTTTGGACTGGAAATCAAGAAGCCGAAAGAGTGTTCCACAAGCGAGAAGTGCGAAAGAAGGAACTGTTAGCATAGAACGTGCGGTTGCATCTAGCAATTTCGACTGTAAAATGATGAGACCTCTCTGCCAATCTAGTACTGCGCTTAAATTTGTAACGTTCAGTAAAGGAAAATTCCAGAGAGTGAAAAAATTTTTATCCCTTGTATACAGGAGCCGCCAGAGATTCTGTTAATGTTTTGTCGGTACATTTTTTTTTTTTTTTTTTTTTTTCATCGTACACAGACCTCCAGTTATTCTACGTACAGTGTAACCCGGATAAAAGAGAGTTGTCGGGACCGGGGAAGAAGTCTCTTATATCCGGGTTTTTCTTATATCCGGGTTTGGTCTATTTTGCTTAGGTAAGTATGGCTCTAATTTGGGACCAGATAAAATCTCTCTTATATCCGGGTTTATATTATATCCGGGTTACACTGTATAACGGTAGTTTTAAGATTCCACATTTTCAATACATTCCATTAGTCGTATTATTTAACACATATCTTTATCTGATGGCGCTGCCATATCTTTGAGAAGGCTTTATTATTTTGTTTGTTTGTTTTTTTGCTTTTTGTTTGTTTTTGGTTTTTGTTTTTTTGGGTTTTTTTATCTTTTGTCTCTATCTTATTTAATTATTTTTGTCTGGTCTTTATTAAATCTATAAGGAGAAAATAAGACACAAACAAAGGGTAGAAATATACGAAACCCAATCTACCCATTATAATACCCCGTCGGATAATCGTATACCCTATACAGGCATCACAGCCAAAATATACCCACAGGTTTTGAACACTGTAAAGCCGTAACACGAGGGGAAATGGGAAAATCAGTCATGGCTGACCATGTATGGAAAAAAAAGAGAGATGGGATGAAGGTGATACAATAAAGTTGAGTACAACAATCTGAACGATGTAAATGGCGTAAATAATTACAATACCTCATCTTAGAAATATAAACAGATAATGAATTTATGAATTACGAACACAGAATATGAAAGACGAGTGCGATTTCGTGGCCATTGCTAGAGAGGTAAACAGGAAGTGTATCAGCATATACTGCGGGAAACAAATTATGAGAAAAGATCAAAGGATAGGCCGGCAAGTACATTTATCGATCAGCTCATTGATGACACCGCAATCAAAACAGGAAGAATTAGGTAAAGCTATAGATAAAATAAATATCGATAAGAGGAGGGACGGTGGAGTAATGGATAGCAGCTCGGATTGAGGAATTGGAGAGCCGAGTTCAAATTCCAGTCGAATCCATTACATTCATTTATATGCTAATACTCTTGGGAAAGGTATGGATCCTCTTCTTCTTCCCCCAGGTTCCCTGGGTTCTATAGCCTTGGATGGCAACTGGTCTATCGCAGAAAGAAATGGAAACCTACTACGGGAAAAACCTGCTTCATCAGTCATGTATCGATATATATATATATATATATATATATAGATAGATAGATAAAAGAAATGGCCGGAGGTGGTTAGAAGTTTCTCTTTCTGAACGAACAGATGATAATAATGATAAATTTGGTTTGGTGGGTTTATGCGGATATTTCTGAAATAACATTAGGTTTTTGTTGTTTTGTTTTGTTTTGTTTTTCACAGAATTATTTTCTACGTTTCCTCTTGATAAATCGATATTTTTACATACTTATTTTTCTGAAAAATGTCTTCAGGAAAAAAAAACTATTCCTATTTATGTCTAAAGTTACAAACAAAGTCCAAATTTAAAATTTGTTACATGATTGTGTTTAATTCTTTTCCCTCTAGCCAATAGAAAACATCAGAGATTCTTTGTTATTTACAAAGACTTCCTCTTTGCATTTGCTGTGCTGTTTTTTTTTGTTTCCTTTCCTCATCTGCAGTTGTCTTTTGCCACGCAAATCAATGTTACAAGGAGAGCACGGGAAGCTGACCCATTTCTTTTTCTCTGTGAAATTCTATCTGCCGAGCTTGTAAAATTGTATGGCATTAACCGGAACGTTTTCTTTTGATTTTAGAACTGAAAAATTATGGAGACAATATTCTGTTCAGCAACTTAGCCATCCTGAGATTTAAATTTTAAATCTTCCATTTATAACTTCAAACACTGAATGAGATTCCTAAATGAAGCAATTATTGGCTTTTTTTATTTTATTTTATTTTATTTTTTTTACTCTAGTATCTTTTTGTTTTTATCACATTTTCAGTAAGTTCCTCGATCTTCTACAAATGTAATAGACATATGATAGATATCTGTAGAAGGCCGAGGATCGCTCAACAACAGAAAACTTTCACAGTTAAACAAAGTTCAATTAAATCGAGCTATCTAAAATCACGTCGTGCCTAACGTTGGTTTCCCCGACAAGGAGTCGCATGTTCGGACTCTACTAGCAGGCATATTTTTTTTTAATTTTATTAAGACCCTCGAATACAAAAGCCTGTAGAAATATATTTACACTGTTTAAAAATTGCACTTCTACTCAAACATATGTATCTACTATATATAACATTTAAAGTAACACACACACACACACACACACACACACACATATATATATATATATATATATTCAAAACCCTATGGTATCAACACATATCGCTTTTTACTAATAATACTTATAGAAATAACACTTCACTTTCAAAATATTTTGGGAGGTTGAAAGGTGAAAATAAAACTCCTAAAGTTAAATGGAAAATTTTTAAACTAGCGAGGACATGCAGATCTTTATATGGACCTTGTTTTCTGTGTTTACAAGAGAAAATGCAGATTATCAGGTTCTTGGATAGGGATGATTTATTAAATCAAAGATTTGAATTATCTGTTAACTGTAAACATATCATACCTTTAACTCTACAATCTTGCTAGACTTTGAAATTTGGCAATTGCTTCTTATATTTTACAAAAACCTTGTTGCACCATATAAAGTTTATCTTTCTATCAGTAAGATTAATTTCGACATAGTATAATTTGTACTTTATTCTTCTAGAAGACATTTTTGCATTGATTGGTTTTATTAACACCCTATATAAAACCTTTAGTTAACAGTTGCATTCTGTTTTGTATGATCTATATATTTAAATAATTTTATTAGATCTATATATTTTAATAATTTGGTCAGATCAATTTGTTTAAACTTTCCATTTATTTCTTAAAGAGCCATATCATTTACCAACTATAAAAATGTGGAATTTTAACTTTTAACTCACAGGGTATGTAGTTTGTCAAGTATCTTTTTAAATTATGTTTCTTCTCTCATAGGAAGTGACATGCATCTAATGTATAACATTATAGCAAATTTACATTTGTATCGAAAATGATGTCTAGAGGTTGTCTACAATTCTAAATCTGTGGGTCAAGACCTTTTACTTATGATTGCTTCTTAACTTCCGTTTCTCCCCTTAATTTGAACTTAGCGTAGGCCTTTTTGATTGGTGGATCTGAATATAAACAAAACAAATCCTGATGCTATCTCCTCCCTCTTCTTTCTTACTCTTTTTCTTTTCTTCCTTTTCTCATGAAAAGAGGTTATATGTTATTTAAATCACAATAAATTGTCTATTAACCAGTTATTTACTAATGCCTGATGAGATGTGTTAATACACATCGAAACATGATTGCATTTGTGTAGCGTTTTTTTTTACATGTTTTTGACGCAATATCCTAAAACAAAGAATATTGCTCTACTTTTGTATTGAGCCCTCTTTTAAATTGAATGTTACGAACATTCTATTTGTTCTCATTTCACATGGATATATATATATATATATATATATATATATATATATATATATATATATATATATATATATACGAGATCTAATTTTTAAAAAGTACCAGGACTGATGCTATAAAGATGAAACTAAAATACATTGATGGAAGCATTCCTGGAATTCCTTTTGATGGACAGCATGCAGCTACCCCATCGCCTTCTCTTGGATTACCTCGACATCTTGAAACCTTGTTCCTTTCAAGTGGGATTTGATTTTTGAAGAGGAAAAAGTTGCAAGGGGCAAGATCTTGGGAATAGTGTAGTTGTCTGGGGAATGTTATCTTGGTGAAAAACTGCTACACAAGCCATAGTCACCGATGGAACTTCTGTGGTGTGATGAGATGATCACCCTCTACCCAAGCAGCAAGAGTAGACACTCCATTTATTTTTAATAAAAGCACATCAGATCTAATGATGATTACGCCCCCAAAGGGCGAAGACAGTTCAAATCCTACTGGAGGGCACATTTTTCTCTAATAAGATTTCTTGAATACTCAGACTGGTAGAAAAAAATAAAAATTTCTTGTAACACCAAAGATGAACTGAAGGCAAGAATTATGGATTACATTCACCAACTTAAACAAAGAGACTGTCTAGAAGAGTTGCAGGACATTCCGAAATCATTGGACAGTCTTTGGTTGAAGCCAATGTTGATTTTATTGAATAAATTTACTCTTTAGTATTTCATGATATATTTGTGTAATTTTTGTAAATATATCTGTTAAAATGAGATGTCAGTGTTATTTTCATTTTTGCATTATTTGGACGACAATTTATCCATCGCACTCTGTGTGTGTGTGTGTGTGTGTGCGTATATATAGTGGGAGGAACAAATATTTGTGCCCATACAAATTTTTAATTCATTGTATTTCCAACTAATGAATAAACATACTTTTCATATAATTCATTTTACGCAGATGCATAACAACTAAATATGCATAGCAAACAGAAAAAATTATATTTAATTTGATTTAAAAAATTTTCTGTTTTCTGTGCATATTTAGTTATTATGCATCTGTGTACAATGAATTATATGAAAAGTATGTTTATTCATTAGATGGAAATACAATAAATTAAAAATTTTGCATGTGTACAAATATTTGTTTCCCACAGTGCATATATATGGACAGTTTATCCATCTCACCCTGCGTGTATATACATATATATATAAATTGGACCAATTTTAAATTTAATTCAATTTAAAATGGATCCAAGTTACTGGAACACCCTTTACATATATATATTGCCACTTGCTCATGTCTGGCAATATGCACTTCAAAAATTCCCGTTTTTTTGGGTCACCCTGCATATATATATATATATATATATATATATATATATATATATATATATATGGGTAATTCTATATCAACTCAAACAAATTTTTGAAAATTCCCATGGGCACCATCACAGATTTTGATGAAATTTTAGTAAGCTGTACCCACCTATAAGAAACTAAAAACACTAAAATTTTAGCTTCCTTAAACATTTGTTTCTCGAGTTTTGACCTTTTAAAATTTGGTCTCAATTTTTGCTGATTTCAAAATAGGACGACAATCTTCTGTCACATCTCTTTTTAACATGATTTTCTGTTGTTTGTATCAGTTGTCTTTTACCTCATGTACTCCCTCTACCCGAATAAGAGATCAGATCTGTTCCTCTTCTCGTTATGAAAAACTATTCTCATTTTCTGTTGTGTCATCACACCAGCATTAATAAAAGTGAAAAAAAAAAAAAATTTGTAAATTATATATAAAAATTTGGTATTTTTAAGAAATAGCATGTAAATTTTAATGTCTCCAAAACAAAACAGCTTTCCTGGAGAGTAACATGCTCTTTGGCACTTCTAAGTTACCAAGTTAATATTTCGTACTTCTATAGGTTAATATATGGACAAAACATTCCCTCTTTTATTCTAAGAAAATACATTTAACAATCATATTTTGAAAAAATTTAATCTATAATAAAAAAACAAATAACATCAACAAAATGTTTTTTATGTGACACTATAAGAATTCAAAAGCAACTTAATTCTTTGTAATAAAAAAAGATAAATTGCTACAAGAACATTTTTACCAAAAGATTTTTATTTTTTCACCATAAAGAATTTCTCAAGAACGAATTTAATCAAAACATAAAAATAAATTGTTTCTTCACCCATAGCTTACCAATAAAATCTTATTCACCAGCAAAACAGTTCCTAATTTTTATTCCCCTTTCAAAATTGGTGTAGACCTCAGCAGTAATTTGATACCATTCAGAAGAAAGCCTCTCACAATTTGTCTTTTTTTAGAATAAAATATTTTTTATTAAATAGGATTAAAGTTTTTAGATAATTCTAATGTTTTTTGAAGATTTATTACCCCCTATATCAATATTTATTACCCCCTATATCAATATTTATTACCCCCTATATCAATATTTATTACCCCCTATATCAATGAGTACAAACAACTTCAGGAAGTATTATTCACCTAGTTAACACCTTCTAAAGAAATATTTGTAAATGAGACTATATCAAATTTACTATAAGATTAATTTTGATAGCCTTCATTTTGCTTGGGACAAAAATCCCTCTTTTTTTTTTTATCTAGATGGGGCTTGATAGGAAACAGTTCCATTTTTGAATAAAGCTTTCAGTTATATGTGTTACCTAAAACACCATACAAAAATAAGAATTTAAGTTTAGCAAAACCAAAAAAAACTTGAAAATTGCCACTAATATTTCAAAATATTAAAATTTTTAGCATATTAGGTAAATATGCATCATAAATAAAGTGAAAAATTCTATTTAAGCAGTAAGAGATGGAGTGGCATATTTTTTTATAAAATTGAGCATGGAGAGGGGCTTACTTCAATCTTTGCATTGGAGCATGGAGCATGAGACTCAATATTCTAAAAGTAAGAATATATTAAATTCACTCTACCATAGATTTTAGGGTCAAAATAGGTTTGAATTTTAAAGCAAAATGTTTCTCTGAGTGTATCATTTTCAATGGAACATTTACTAAGTCGCCATTGAATAAGAGTTTTTAATATTTGTGAATGGAAGATAACGGATGGATTTATAATTGAGCAAATTATAAAACCTGAATTCAATTTTTTAGGTCACTTGACAAGCTTTCAAAAAGCCCTAAAAATTTTGTCAACTTGTAATCATGTAATTCTTGTTTAACAAATATTTCAACATTTTTCACAAGATCAGTTGACTATAATCAACTTTTTATTCTTTTGCTAATGCTTCTGTGGGTGTTAAAAATACACCAAGAAAAGCAAACTTGCCATATTCACAATTTTAGAAGCCGATAACTATAACACTTCGGAAAATAGATATAAAATAACAACAGCAATATTTTCTCCTGATACTAGCTTACAGTTTGACCAAAGATCAATGTTGTATCTTCGTAGAATTATGATGTTTCAAATTTGGCACCTCGTGCGATTTTGTAAAAAATACACAAAATTTCAAAGGGCTTTAGCTCCAAAACCAAATGTTTAAGAAAGCTAAAATTTTAGGGTTCCTAGTTTCTCATGGATGGATACAACATACTAAAATTTCATCAAAATCTGAGGTGGTGCCCATGAAAGCATTACTTAAGTTGATATTGGAATTATATATACATATATATATCCAGATGTAATGAGAACGAAAATAATATAAATTCTTATGTTCACAGCATTAATTCAAAAGAGGGCTCAATAGCAAGAGTAGAGCAATAATTATTTATTATAATTTTTACATACGTATAAACAACTTACTCATTCAGGTTTCGATGCGTATGCATCTCGACTGGTGAGAACCAAAAATTATTATGAACCATTCTATTTGCAAGCAAGCTGCTTATGGAACATCACTTCCTTTTTCTTATTATTCAAATTGTTTTTGAAATAAAAAACATAGAGAGAAACACCTTAAGAGGAAATGGAGAAGGGTAAAGAAAAGGGAGAAAAGAGAAGAAAAGAAAAGAAAGTGACAGAGTAAGACAGTGAAATGATGTTCCATAAGCAGCTGCTTTCAATGTAGTGGTTTCCCATTTGTTATATATATATATATATATATATATATATATATATATATATATATATATATATATATATATTTAGGAGCAGCAGATCATTATTTAAACATATTAAATATAACAGGCAATGAATGTCTATTATGTCTGATCAGGAGCCGTTCTAATGTTCGAATGTTTGCTTTAATTTCTGGTGAAAATAAAGACAAAAATTGTCCAATATTTGGATATTTTTTTTATTAATTGGCTTACATGAGTTATCCTCAGAGTGCTTATACAGGCATGAAACAAAGATATCCCACGTCAAAATATCCAAATGTTGGACAATTTTTGTCTTTATTTTTCACCAGATATTAAAGCAAACATTTGTACATTAGAACGGCTCATGATCAGACATAATAAACATTCAGTGTTTGTTATATATTTAATAATATATGTTTAAATATATATATATATATATATATATATATGTTTAAATATATATATATATATATATTAAGCAATATATATATATATATATATATATATATTAAGCAATATATACAATAATCCATTGCTCCCTCCATTAAAAATTAAACCCGACATATCACTGAAACTACTTTTAATTTGTACTACTGAAGTTCCATTCTTTGACCACGAAAACAATATACATATTTTTTATGCATTCTTTTTATATTAGGTTGGTGCAAAAATAATTTCGTTTTCTTACATAGTAACATCTGTTAGAAAACGAAATTATTTTTGCACCAACCTAATAGATACAAATAAATAGTAAATGGTCTATTCATAATAAACAGTATTAACTACATTTACCAGCCTGAATGTCTGAGAAATTTCATAGAAAATATGTGTCCTCCAACAGGAATCTAACCTGTATCCTACACAGAACCATCATATAGCCTGATATGCTATACAATTTAGCTACAAAGGAAGCATCTGGTTAGTAAGGTCAAATTACACATATTTTCTATGAAATTTCTTGGACATTAAATCTGGTAAATGTAGTTAATACTGTTTATTATAAACAGAGTATTTACTTAAATATCTTAAATATAAAAATAATGTATAAACAGAAAATATATTTAAATAATTGTTGGATTTAGTCCGTTTCATAATATATATATATATATATATATATATATATATATATATATATATATATATATATATCATGAGATATGAAAATAACAATTAGACAATATTATCTTCAAGGCAAATTTTACACGCACTCTAAAACATTAAAATTATTTAAGCCAAAATCAAACCAAAATGAAAAGCCTTGCAGTGATATTTGCTTTTATCTGCTTGACATTTTAGGAGTAATTGATTTGACGCAATCTGGTACAACCAATAGTTTGACTTCTGAAACATTTTAAACACAAATTACAAAGTTTTCCATCTTTTCACTAATAATGTCAATTATTATTATTATTATTATTATTATTATTATTATTATTATTATTATTTATGAATTACCAGGCAGGTATTTGGTGATTGTTATTGAAAATGAACCAAAAATAAATCTCATCATATCTGTAGCATCTTACAGATGTGAAGAGATTTTATTCTATTCGTTTTCATCAGTACCCCAACTGACCCCATCACTGATATTGTATGGAGAGTCTCAAAACATTCAATTCCTCCATTCTTTCCCCTGGAGCCCTTCAACGGCTTACAGCCACATCATGTTAAACATCACTACCAGTGCCGCAAGCATGGATGTGCAGGTGGAGTAATGGATAATGTCTTTGAATTGTTAATCGGAGTGAAGTTCCTGTTGGGCTCATTATAATCAAAAATTCAAAATATATTCAAAATATGCTTGCAAAAGTTATGAATTCACTTCTTTTCCCCCCCAGTTATGGGTTAATTAGTAAGACTTGCATCACTAAACTATTATTATCTCCCCCACCAAAAAAATTCTTATAATAAAATTATATTTTTTGACTTTAAATAACCTGCAAATGGTTGATAAGTGCTAAAAAATGAATGAAATAATCAATCAAAGTGTCTTTCAAGTGGATGCCAGCATTGTCATTTTCCAAACATTTTTCAGTTCATGATAAAGATCCTCATAATTCTCCCTGTTGTAACCTAGGGAAGGTTACTGAATAGAATAATCATATGAAGGTTGGTAATGAACGATAATACTTAGGACATGAACAACACATATAATATTTGCCAGCAGCATGTAAAAGTAGTTGTCAACTGCTAGAAGTGAGTTAAGTGAATTCCACAATGAATCTCCAACTGCAAACCAACATACAGTATTTACTACTGTATTTATGCGAATGGTGACATATCCATTATCGTCTGTAGGAATGCTATAACACTCCCATATTATCATTTTTATTATTTTTGTTAGTAGTAGTATTTTCATAGATAAGATCTTAATATCTGGTAAGTATTGCATGGATAGTTGGCCACAACCAGCAACTTTAGGTATCATGCAAATTTTCTCTGACTTTAAGTGTCTATCAGTTCCTGGATTATTCATGCCGTTCTCAAGAGGCTTCCTTTCTGCAATATTTCCACTGGGCAATCAGTACCATTTTTCTTTTTCTATGTCACCATTTTAACAGTTATTGTATCAAATGCACCAATAACAACCAGTATGATTGTGACATTCTTCAACTTCCAAAACATTGTGAGTTGAAATTCCAATGGGGTCATAGTTCATTACTTTCACTTCCTTCCTTCTTCTCTGTCTTTGTATCAAAAGGTCAAAATGAGTGTAAACTGTGAAGACATGATCAAATTGCCAAATTGGAAGTTCTGTAAGAAGTGGAATTTTTAGCAAGAATAGTACAACCATAAAACTGAGGAAGTCCCTGAGTCTGAAACATGCAAGATTTTATGGAATTATAATTAGAGAGTGAAAGAGCTGCATAACAATAAAGTATTCTTCTCCACTCAGCTATGGGTAAATAGCAGGACAAACTGGGTTCTATAACCCTGAGGGGTAACCAATCTAGGAGAAAGTAACTCTGAATTCAAAACTGTATGTAGCCCTGGCATAGCATATAATATACAGCTAAAGAAAGGATCGTCCGCATTGGCTTGATGATCTTGACTACTGTCAAATGATGATGATGATGATGATGTGTTACATATAAGAATTGAGAAAAGGCACATGTGAGTAAGTGCCATACTCTTATTAAAGCAAGCATATGTTGAGTGGGAAATGTTTTATGTGACAGTCAAGATATAGAATGTATTTTGCACCACAACAAACACATTGGCATATAGAATGCACATATTGATAATATCTAGTCGGATCCATTTTGTGCTAATGCCCTTGGAAAAGGTATGAATCCACTTCTTCTCCCACCGGATATGTGGGGAGAAATAGGATAGTCTGGGTTCTATAGCCTTGGGTAGCAACCGATCTAGGAGAAAGTATGGATTCAAAACTGTATGCATTCCTGGCATAGTATGTAATATACAGCTAACAAAAGTTTTGTTCATATTGGCTTGATAATCCCCAACTACAGACAAATGATGATGTTGGGATACAAAAATAAGAAACTCAAAACACTCATCATGGCAACCAGTCTGATAAGGGGATCCCAGGCATGTACGTCACAGAAAAATACAGACAATATTGTGACAGGTCTTGATAAACACAGTGCATAATCTTGCAGTTGGCACCCAGTTAGAAATACTATCAAGTCAGTTAATCCAATATGCTTAGATGGTCAGCAATTTAGAGTGTTCCCAAGTATCTTGATGTAACTCCCAAGTCGCCTTGGCTGCCTCATTTTTCAAATTATCTCCTCAAGACCTGGCTATGAAACTGCCACACATAGATATACAGTACATCAGTACATCCTACAGAATATGTACGACTGGTTAACGTCAGGCAAATCTGTGATATTGAACGGGATATTTACAGTAGTCCATATTAATTTACCAAGATTAAACATGAAGACCAGACTCAATGAGAGCCATTGTCAGGTGTTGCATCAAGGCATTTATTATTATTTTCATCTACTTCTTTTCAAGAAGATCTTATATCATAATTTAACAATCAGGAGCAGGTCATTATATTTCTTCACCTCACTACATCAACAAAACCTTTCCCAGAATTTTGCCTGTCCCAAACAGTATTTTTTTCTAAAGCATCTCAGTTCAAATCTAAATTTTACCCAGCCATTTTTGGATTTTGTCTGCCACAGTTCTTTGTTGACAAGCTAACACATTATTAATGATTGTAGCTGAAAACTTTCTCCATACAACACTGCTATTGCCCTCTTGTATCTGTTGTATCTTCCATGGAAATAAATATGAAGCATTACTTTTGGAGCATGCCCCCTCCTCCAGTACATTTCAAATTCATTGTTAAGGATTGTAGCTGAAAACTTGCTCTATCCAATGGTGCTATTGCCCTCTTTCATACTCCAGCGCTCTCCTCAGAAATATAGATGACTTTAATGATGCTATCGTTTGGATGGTTTTAGTTTCAATTTTTGAAAAAAAAATTTTTAATTTCCAATTCTTTTAATCATTTTGTAAGACTATAGATGAAGAAGAAGTAAGGAGAAAAAAAAAGATAGAAAGAATCTTTTTACTTACCCAGAGAAAAAAAAACCCAGAAAAGTGTTAACTGAAATTAGATTAAATACTTTTCACTGACAGAAAGAGGCAATACAAATTGTGGGTAAGCAGACTGCATGAAAAAAACAAGTAGTGGGGAGGTGCCTTTTTTGGGCATTCTGTTGTGTCAAGAGGACATATTTTTTGGACAGTTTATGAAACAAATCTAGAGAGGGGAGGAGAAAGTCACAATGACTAATCTGATGATATAGTAAAAAGACTGAGTAAAGATATATTACTTCCCTGTTCCGGACAAGGATGAAGGCACCAAGAGTTAGTTTTATTCTTTCATTCTTGAACCAAAACAAGCTAAAATGTTTATGCAATCATTTCATTTTAAATATCTCTGCATATTTTTAGTCATTTTTTAATATTTCATTTTTTACTTAACACATTAAAAATTTTAAAACAAAATCATGAATCATCATTAAGATTTGAAATTTACTCCAAATAATATTACAAAACATACTGAAATAAATGAAAAAGAAAGAAAAAATTATAGAAAATAAAGATGATAGTTGTCCTTATTATCATTTACTTAGTACCAGTTAGTCTTAGCCCAAAACTACAAATATGGGACATCAAGTAAGAATTGAACTCAGTACACAATAGTCATACTAGCCAAGTTTACTAGTCATTACTATGACAATGAAATGAATTCTGTGCTTATTTTTAACAAAGCACTTGGAACAGTCTTATAGATCAACTCAGATGATTCCAGAATAAACTACTTTTCCCTCAATATAACATCAGAGGAACCAAGTGCAGAGATGACTTGAGAGGTGACCTTCCAGCCACCAAGTGTAGATCCAGAGGATATACTGCGTATTGTTAGAATGAACTCTCCTACCAATTTTGACATGTGCATTTCAAATGACACAACATTCAAAAGTTAGAACACTTTCACCATCAAATGCATCATTCAATTTTGAACATCAAATGGTAATATTATGTGACCAACAACAAAGTCCTGGAAAAAGCCAACAGTCAAAGCAATGAATCCCTGATCATGAAACACTGACTTTGATGGTCAAGAAATGTCATAAGAATGGAAGAGTCAAGATTTCCATGTCAAATCTTATTCAACAAGCTCACTTCAGGGGGAAAAAAAACACAGGGTTGCTTTCTTTGAAGCTAAAAGGACCAACTCAAAAGAACACTGAACTTGAGCCTAAATTGTTTGAAACACAAGCTCAAGACTCTATCAACTGGTGGTGTTTCATTATCATCAGAACCAAAAATTCAAAGCTGCCAGAATAGAAAATAAAGAAATCAAATGACAAAAGAGAAAAGCTTGACAAAATCAACCTTGTTCTCCACCAACATTACCATACAACCAATGCCACTGACTCTTCCATGCAAGAATTTGTCTACTTAATCAACAATGTCATCATCATAAAGGAAGCAACCAACAAAGAAGAAATTTAATTCTTGGGTACAAAGTAAAGCTGACAATGACATTGCAAATATACATAATTATTTCCAATTTTTTTCAAACATTTATGGAACATGTTTCTCATAGCCACATATTCTTAAACATTTATCTTACATTTTCCTTGCAACCTCTTCTTTCCAAACATTTATATTCATGTACCTTGTAACCCAATGTTTTCAAATATTTATGTAACATTTTCCTCATATGCCAATGTCTTTGATCATTTATGTTACATATACCTTGTAACCCAATGTTTTCAAATATTTATGTAACATTTTCCTCATAAGCAAATGTCTTTGATCATTTATGTTACATGTATCTTGTAACCTAATTCTTTTAATCATTTTTGTAAAGTATCTTTGCAAAGCAAATGATTTCAAACATTTATCTTATATGTCTCAATTTATATTATATCAATAAGAAGCTATCAATCTAAACAACTACTGATTTTTTAAACCTCTGTATTTAATATAAAGATTTATGAAACCAAATATAGATCAAAATTACCTATTAGTAATCTTATGCTATGGTTATGTAAATGTTCATTGATTTTTTTTAAATATTATTTCTTCAATAGGTTTTCTGTGATACTTTTTCCTTATTATATACTAAAGTGTGTTTTGCACTCAAAAAGCTGGAGTTCATATTATGCAATTTTTTTTATCCTAAAAAGCAAAGGAAAATTTGTTGAGCATACCATGATTGAGAGCATTTAACGTTTCAGAAATTATAGTATTTAGAAATGTAAAAGATCTGAACATAAATAAAATCATTGAAATTCTACTGTTTTTTTTTCTCGTACTCTAATGTTCATAAGTGCATATTTATTTGATAATTCAATTGATTCTGAGGAATTCTTCTCGGTAACTGCCTTCACTTTCTTTCCATTTTATTTGCTTTATATCATTCTTTTTTCATTTTCTAATCGCAAGCAGTTTATTTAAACTTTCTAAACTTTAAAAATCTGTTCATTTGTCTTGAATGATCAAAACAAAACAAGACTGGACATCTTGGAGCTGAAATATTAAAAACTGTTTATCTTTTACACTATTTACAATATTTGGACTGTTGTCCGTATCGTTGTTGCCATATTCATAACATTTTAGCTGTTGTACACTCCAGCCTTCTTCAGGTGACTGGAATTTCGAACCGAACCTTTTATTAGAGGGAAATAACTGAAACTGAAACTGAGATATTCAAAAGAGGCATGGCACCTGGAACTAGAACACTCTACCTCAATGGACAAAAATAAAGGGTTATGTTCAGAATTACAATCACCTGAAGAAGGTGTACAGTGGCTGAAACATCATGAATATGGCAACAAATGGGAGGATCATAGTCTGAATGGTGTAAATAATTTAAATACTTCATCTCAGAAATAGATGTTTAATTTTTGTAACAATAAAAACTATCCATTGGTTATTTTCTTTTTCTCATCTTCTTTCATCATCTAAAATACCACCTATAAGCAAATGGTCTGAAATCAGAGTGATCCATGGTGACATGCCATGTCCCAGTCTTGTGTTTGTTTGAACCATTGTGCTAAGTCCAAGGAGTCCATTATTTTCTTTCATGGTTTGAAGTAAGGGAGCCAGTTCCTTTCTTTGAGACAACATGCAAAGTGAATTTATATTCAGAGTTTCCTTTGACTAGATTGTTTGCCCCCTAAGGCTATAGGACCTAGTTTGTCTTGCTATTTACCTATAGCCGTGGAGTGGGGAAGAAATGGAGTCATAGCTTTCCCAAGAGTATTAGCACATAAGTGAATGTAACAACTTGGCTGGAATTTGAACTCAGATCTCCAATTTCTCAATCCAAGACACTAACTATTACTACATTGTGCCTCTCTTACATCTTTACAAGAATGCAAAATTCATGTTGGGAGAAAACCTCAATGCCGCACACCCACTTGCCGACAGTAATTGAGAAAGTCCAGAGTTGAATAAAACAGTAATGTTACATATGAGAAATGTAGTCTTATATTTGTATTAGTCTCTGTCAGTAGAATTACAACTGGATTTAATCAACTTTATCTATTTATTTTTATTTATTTGGTCAAGTTAGCTCTGACATTCATTAATCTATCACACCAGTCATCATGGTCCTGCATCAAGGTCAGAAGGTCATTAGGCTGGCATTCTGTGTCATAACATAGCTGCTCAATGAATGTGGTCGCTGGCCAGCCAACCCATCTTGCTCCATAGCTAGGTGTCCAGAACAGTAGATTACTTGTGTGTTCTTGTTTTGCTCAACAACAGTAATCCTGCAAAGCACATTCTGTGTTCACATAAGATTGTAGAAATACTAGAGATGGGTCCATAGAACTGTCATTTAGTTGGACATTGCCTCCAGATGTTAAGTATAGTTCTCAGCATTCAAGTGTAGATTTCATCAAGCTTTGACTCAAAGGTTTTAGTTAATGTCCAAGCACTGTAGAGTCGGTTTTAATGTATGGTGCTTACATTAAAACTGACTCTAGAAATTTAATATATAGGAGAAAAGAAAATAGGACATAGAATGAGCTTCATTAGGGCTAGTTTTACCAAACACCACAAATTTCTACAAAGCCAAAACATTAACCTGAAAACACTAGTCATGTTCTTAAATAGCTGTGTCAGATCAAGATTGTCATATGAATGCCAGGCATGGTAACAGATCCGTTCGAAAATATCTAAACTCTCAGCTATATACAACTGCTTTCTCAAATCAATGGTTAACAAATGGCTTTGAGCGAATGAAGCCTGTGGATCTTGACAAAGGCCACACTTATTCCAACCTTGTAGGCTGGCGCTACAGAATCATAAACAAAAAACTGTATCAAATAACTGAAACTTCACCACTTGAGGACAGCTAAAATGGATAGCACATGTAATTCAAAGAGAAAATAATGACATAATCAAGATGTTGACATTCAACACAACTTCAAATAAAAGGTTAGGAAAGACCCCGCCACCAAAAAAAAAAAAAAAAATGCAAAAACAGCTACTCAACTTGAGAAATCTATATTCCTGAAAAATCCTTTCAGGTGAAAGGTTTTATAAATAACAAGCAAAAATTGCACTGGCTGCTTGGTCAATGAATTCTGAACATTTAACAAAACAGCTAATATTACCATTACCATTAGAGATGAGGAAATCAGATACTACACTTTGATCCTAGCCTAATTATCAGGAAATGAAGAAGTGTAACTTGAGTAGCATTGGCTGCTCAGTCAATCTATATCAAATGTTTCCTTGTAAGGAATGTCTAACTATTAACATTACTATACAGTGTAACCCGGATATAAGAGACCCGGATATAGGAGAAACTCGGATATAAGAGAGATTTTATCTGGTCCCAAATTAGAGCCTGTGTTAATGTATATAAATTAGACCAAACCCGGATGTAAGAGACTTCTTCTCTGGTCCCGACAACTCTCTTATATCCGGGTTACACTGTATATTGTTATCTATAATAATGAATAACACTGACTTTTCAAGTATCTGTTTAAAATAAATAAATTGCAAGTTATTTTTCCATTTTAAAAAATAATTTCAGTACAACAAATATAAAGATATGAGACTCTTTCTCTCTCTCTCTCTTTCTTTCTCTCTCTCTCTCTCTCTATCTCTCTCTCTATATATATATATATATATATATATATATATATATATATACTATCCAACGTCTATATCAGCTAAGTAAATAACACTTTCTACTCTCCTACAAAAATATATTGAATCTAATATATTGAGTCAGAAATTACCTTACTATGAAAAGATGAATTAATGATTTTGTTAGGATAGACAAACTATTTATATTGTTCACTGGCAATAAACCTAAATGGCATATTGCCAACAATAGACAATCAGTATTTAGTTGTAGACAATTTTGTTACCTTTTTTTTGTTCCAGAACATGAGGGAAAGTAATAAATGGTAACAGAAAGCAATCAATCAAAGAGAAAAAATGACATTATTCTTGAAGTACTTGATTATATATATATATATATATATATATATAGATAGATAGATAGATAGATAGATAGATATAGATATAGATATAGATAGATAGATAGATAGATAGATAGATAGATAGATAGATAGATATAAGCCATATAGTTCAAGTACTTTATGACTATAAATTTTTGAAGTACATAATATCAGGGTTGGCTAAAATGTTCAAAGGTTGACCAACATACTCTCATGACCAAATTAGTTTTATTTTTCTTATAGTCCACACACTTCTCCTATCAGTGTTGCAGTGCATGGATCCCATTGGTGAAGAAGCTTTCATCTTGTTGGTCAAAAAGTTATCAACAGCAGATATGACATCATCATAACTGGTCCTCAACCAAGTGTTTTTTCATGTTGAGAAATGGATGATAGTTAGATGGGGCCAAATCAGGATAATAGGGAAGGTCATCAACCAGTTCAAAGCCACTGTTATGTACAGCAGCCATTCAAACCAGGGATGTTTTCTGCTGAAGCATTGTCCTGATGAAATAAGATCCCTTTTGTCAGTTTTTCTGGGCATTTGGTCTTGATAGCCTTTCATAACGACCTCAGCAAGTTAGAATAGTACTCTCCATTAATGGTGTAGCCCTTTTGAAGATAGCCAATAAACAATACTTTTTGCATCACAAAAAAATGATGCCATCACCTTCCCTGCCAATGAAATTATCTTGGCTTTCTTTGGAACAGGTAAGGAGGAATGTTTCCACTGCATAGATTGTCTCTTTGTCTCTGGCCCAGTGATGAATGCAACCCTCATTTCTAGGTTAGGAAATGTTCAAGGAAACCAGCTGGATGGATCATCCACTAATGTAGCAACTATGTCAATATGAATGTACTTGAAGACTAAACCCATTTTCTGCAGGTACTTGATAACACTATGATTCAAAATGTTATCCATTTTCAAGAGAAATACTTATATATATATATATATATATATATATATATATATATATATATACAATCAAGTACTTGATATGTATAAATTCTTGTAGTAATTGATATGGTCGGTTTTTAAGGTTTCTGGATACTTTGCGATGTACATGAATGGGCATTTTGTGTTGATAAATTTTATGCTATGGCTGGACAAACAACAACAATAGGACATATAGTTAGCATAAAACAAACCAGCAACAACAGAAGCAGGAATATACAAAATAGACTGCATAAAATGCCCATTAATGTACATCAGCGAAACATCCAGAAACCTAAAAAAAAAAGATTGTATGAACACTGCAGAGATATTCTCCATAACAACAGTAATTGATATATATATGATAAAGTGATATATAATTTGGTATAATTTTATATATCAACAAACAGTATTTAGAAAAATATGACAAACTGGAAAAGATTATTTGTGATGCATTTCATCCGCTAAGATTTCCTGGGACTGGGCTTTGTTAACGTTGTCACATCTATACATACACATGAAACGAGTGACACAGGTAGTTTCTGAAGCTACCTGTGTCTCTCATTTTGCGTGCATGTGTAGATGTGGCAACATCAACAAAGCCCAGTCCAATGAAATCCTAACAGATGAAACATATCACAAATAAACTTTTCCCATTTGTGGTATTTTTTGAAATATATATATATATATATATATATATATATATATATATATATATATATATATATATACAGTGGAACCTCAGTTGTCAAATGTCTCACATGTTGGACAAATTGGTTTTCGAACAGAAAATTTGAGATGAAAATGCATCAGTTATCAAACAAAATTTTGGTTCTCAAACAACATAGCCAAACCAAAGTTAACACAAATGGAATAATTTCTGAGTCCACCACTGTGTTGTAGACATTCGTGTGTTATGCCGTGCTTTTCTCTTCCAATTTTAATGTACTGTGACTTTTTTCTCTATATTGATTCCTATTGGAAAAATAATTTCAGTTTACGAACATTTCAGGCTACAAATAGCCCTCAGGAATTAATTAAATTCATGAACTCAGGTTCCACTGTATATATAATTGTGTATTTGGGGAGCAATCCGTCTTTTATACATGTTTCATTAAAGATGACTGACAAGGTACTGCAATTAAGCTTTCTATTTAATTTTTCTTGTGTCCATATAAGTATTTTCTTTTCTGGACATAAAGCTTGTAAAAATTGTACAAATCTTCTATATATCTGAACACTTCCAGCTATTCTATTAGCCATTATCAAGGAGGTTTTTTGTTTTTTTAACTGAATGTGTAGATTTTTTTATATGATTCTAGATTAATGGGAATGTTTTAGCATTTTTCAAACATGGTCATCACATAGTGGCCTTGTTCATAGTTGATCTTATTGAGTGTTGGCTTTTGCTATTTTTTTTATTATTTGTGCTTCCATTATTTTTAGTCTTTTTGTTACATGTGGACGACACTATTATACTTGCATTTTGGCTGTGTAGTTTTAATAATTTGGAGAAATTCATGAGTTGATGTGATGCTATAATTGGTAGGTAGATATGGAGTAATGATATCATTGAGAAATTTTGACAACTGGTAAAATGGTCTCAGAATCTGTTATAGCTTACCTATGGCCAATAATGGGTATGTCCCCATTCACATAAATACAGTAGTAAATACTGTATGTTGGTCTTCAGATAGAGATTCATTGTGGAATTCACTTGACTCACTTCTAGCTGTTGACTACTACTTCTACGTGCTGCTGGCAAATCTTATATGTGTTGTTCTTGTCCTAAGTATTATGATTCATTACCAACCTTCATATGATTATTCTATTCAGTAACCTTCCCTAGGTTACAACAAGGAGAGTTATGAGGATCTTTCCCAAGAACTGAGAAATGTTTAGAAAAGGACAATGTTGGCAACCACTTGAAAGACACTTTGATTGATTCATTCATTTTTCAGCACTTAACCCTTTGCAGGTTATTTAAAGCCAGAAAATATTTTATTATAAGAATTTTTTTTGATGGGGGAGATAATAATAGTTTAGTGATACAAGTCTTACTAATTAACCCATAGCTGGGGGGAGAAGAAGTGAATTCATACCATTTGCAAGAATATTTTGAATATATTTTGAATTTGTGATTATAATGAACCCAACAGGAATTGGAACTTGACTCCAATTAACAATTTGATGCCATTATCTATTACCCCTCCTGCACAACTATGCTTCCGGCACTGGTAGTGATGTTTAACATGATGTGGTTACTCGGTAACCTTCCCTAGGTTACAACAGGATATGTGAAATGATGGAATCTCAGAATAAAACAGACCATATTTGGCACTGAACTGCAATGGTATCTTGGAAAAGATCCTTCATATTGGACATTGGATGAGAATAATTTTGAGTCAGGTAGAAACTGCTGGAATGCATACAGTAGTATTTTTTAATATGTCCACTCCTGAAACACCTATGATGACACACATAAACAACATCAGGAAGAATCTTGTCAGTGCTGTGGGACATTCTGACAGGTGAGCTAGTTAAGTCAAGTATTAAATGTATTGTTATAAACAAATTTACATTGTAAAAATAGCCATAACTTTGATTCTAAGAAGCAGATCATTTTAAATTAATTTTAAACAATGTGTTCAGGATCAAGAGATTTTGATAACAATAACTGGCTGATAACATTATCTATGAAGTGAATAAATGCCCCCCTTCCTCTGTGTAGTAACGAACAAGGTGAATATTTCTTGAACTGGAAAAAACTGACATTATGCTTTTATGGCAAGTAACTTTTCATTGCACTGTGTATGATTGAATCGATACAAGAGTCACTTTGAAATAAATCAAAATACAATCCTGTTATCACTCATGAGTCACACCTAAGATCAACAAAGAACTGAAGGATCAAATTCACCAAAGAACAACATGACACGGAGCTCAGGGAAGAAGCAGGCTGACTGAACACAGTAGTCAGATAACCCTGATCAAGTATATATTTAGTTGATCTACTCCTACAGATATATACATACATACATACATACATATATATATATATATATATATATATATATATATATATATATATATATATATATATATATATATATGTGTGTGTGAACCCTGATCAAGTATATTTGGTTGGTCTACACCTACAGATGAACACACACCAGATGAAAATATATACATACATGTATATACATACACGCATATATATATATGTGTGTGTGTGTAGATATATATATATATATATATATATATATATATATATATATATATATATTACCCTGATCAGTGAACAGCTATATTTGGTTGGTCTACACCTACTTATGTACACACACCAGATGTACACATATACATACATAAATATATGTGTATATCTCTGTGTCTACATATATATATATATATGTATATATATATGTATATATATATATATATATATATAAAACGTTTATATCAGTTTGATTGACATGAAAAATATATATTTCGTTCAAGCCGAAAAAAAAATCATATTTAGAAAAAAATGGAGTTTATGTACACAGCTATTTTCAATCTAAGATCAAAAAAAGTTCTTTTTTTTTACCTCCAAACATAAATACCTTTGCATATCTCTTCAAGAAGAAAAAAAGCTATGATTCGATTTCAGGCACAAAAAATTCATAAATGTCTATCTCAAATGCCAAAATTATATTCAAAATATATATCAAGATGCTTAAAGAAT
Organism: Acanthosepion lycidas; assembly: GCA_963932145.1. Lineage (NCBI taxonomy): Eukaryota > Metazoa > Mollusca > Cephalopoda > Sepiida > Sepiidae > Acanthosepion > Acanthosepion lycidas. Next base: position 57,577,010 of record OZ010602.1, on the reverse strand, counting down.
CCATTCCATATTTTTTATCCAAAGAGTTAAAAAGCTATCTAAGCCACTTTCAGTTAAAAGATAAAGATATAATATATATATATATATATATATATATATATATATATATATATATATATATATCCTGGGAGTACATATATAAATATATAGCTAAATAGAATGCTTTGTATGTATATATACATATATGCCTTGTGTGTATGTGTGTATATATATATATATATATATATATATATATATATATATATATATATATATATATATATGTAATGAGTCTGACCTTAATTTCAATTTAAAAAATGTTAGTTTAATTAAAGAAAAAGCAATTTACTGAGATGAAAATGTATAGAAAGTGCTTTAATTGCTAGATCATCCCCAGTAAATTTGTATCCAAGTTCTTCCAACATTTCACATTGTTGACAGATCTTCAAGATCTTCTCAGTGTGGGATACTTAATAACAAAAGTGATAAAAAATATGAATGAAAAGAAATTAAATGAAATTGACTAGACAATATACAGAAACACATATTAAAAAAAAATGTAAATTTAAAAGTTTAAAATTTCAGCATTCCCTTACTTTACATCAATGTAAACATCACTTTAGCATAATAAAGGAGGAACTTCATATAAAGGAAATCTTACACTCTGTCATTTAAATTTTCCTAACAAATTGTTATGAACAGGCTTAGATTAATATATAAAAACTTCTTTTTTTTTCCCACATCTTAATCTTTTTCTTTCTAAAATATTCTCGGAATTTAAAAAACAAAAACAAACTGTTATTGATTAATTCTATACATGAAAACTAATCTCATATATTGGCTCTGAAAAAATATATTCTAATTTGGGGAATAAATATATCAAAATTGTTATTTATACCTCACTAGAATTTGATTGACTGATTTGTTTTTAATGGCTTATCAACCTTTTCCAAGCAATTACTTTACATATATATATATATATATATATATATATATATATATATATATATATATATATATATATTTATCAAAATGTTGAAATGTTTAAGGTACATAATGAGAGCTTGGAAAAGTTGACACAAGACATATTGAAAGCAGGACAGAGGAAATCAGCAAATTAGATTGAGTAAATTGTTGGCATAATAATGATCAGGAGAGAGAGCAAAATGATAAGCATTACTGAGTGTAGGGAATTGTGGAGAGCCATGATCACCCATGTCCTTAATGGATATAGCATGTAGAAGAACTGAGAATAGAAACAAAAATGACACTTATACTTAGAATCAGTAAGAGATAGTTGACATTTCTAGGGTTTCATAATGAGGAAAAAGGGCTCAGAAAATTTAACACTCAAAGTACATATTCAAAGCAAGGGGACAAAGGCAAACAGTACATAACCTGCCTAATAAGCTGGGGTAAATTGATGGCAAAACAGGGTTTAGAAGAGATTGCAAAAAGAAAAAAAATTAATGAGTGCTCAAAGGACAAGAAATCTAAATCCTGAAGAGACATATAAAAAGAAGAAGAAAAAAGAATGAGTTTGCGTAAATGAATGTCAAAACAGAATTTAGGAGAGATAACAAAAATATAATTTCATGAAGAGCTAAAAAGGACAGGAAATTGTGGATAACCATGATCACCAACGTCCTGAAGGGACATGGCACACTGAAGAAGAAAAAAGTATGAGTTTGTGTAAATGGATGGCAGAATGAGGTAAGGATAGATAACAGTAATACAAAATTTACAAAGGGCTACAAAAATCAGGAAATTATGGAGAACTATGAAGTGCAGTAATGGATAGGGGTTCAGATTGAGGAATCAAAGAGCTGAGTTTAAATTCCATTTGAATCCATTACATTCACTTATATGCTAATACCCTTTGGGAAAGGGTATGAATCCTCTTCTTCTCCCCCCCCTGTTATGGATAAATAGCAGTACAGACCAGTTTCTATAGCTATGGATGGCAACTGGTCTACCACAGAAAGAAATGGCAATCTACTGTAGGAAAATATCTGCCTCGTCAGTCATGTATCAAAAGATACATGATCGCTGAAGCATGTATTATGCATGGCACATAACTAACTGATGATCACCTACATAGTGAAGGGTCATGGTTTATGGAACAAGAAAAAGAACGAGCTTTTACAAATGGATGGCAGAATAAGCTTAGGAGAGATAATAAAAAAGCATAAATTTACTATGAGCTAAAACGGACAGAAAATTGTGGTGAGCCATGATCGCCAATGTCCAGAAAGAACAACAACAAAAACAAAAGCAACAACAACAACTACTACTACAATTACTTCTTCTTCTTAAAACTAAGAGATTTAGCTTTTATGTTTTTAACTGTTGAGATTTTTAATTTTGTTAAGTAATTTTCTTTTGGTTCACTCTGCTTGTATACACCGTGTCCATAAAGTCTGTGTGCAATTTAAAATGCTTATGTATTTTACATTGCACACAGACTTTATGGACGCCCTGTATTAAGAAAACAGTTGTTTTTTATTTGTTAATATTTCAATAATAGCATCTCCATAAAGATATTAATACTTTAGAATACTGAATTATATTTCATTATGAGTTATCTCGAATGGAAAAATGTTTCTTTGGTTTTTCCATTAGGTTTATCTGTTTGACTCTTAAGCATCATTAATGCAGGATAATTTGTTTTACAATATCTGGCAACAATGAGGTATATACAGCAAAAACTTTATCTTTAAACATTGTCTGGAATTTTAGAAATAAAAATAGCATTTGATATCTATCTTGATTACAATTACACACATTTCATTCTTTTTTCTCTCTCAGTCTACATAGCAGAACTTTAAGTATCCATTAAACATAAACAACTTTGGCACAAGGCAATATTTTTGGAGTGCTCAGCTGGGATTGTGCATATATTAAACCCCTACAAAACTAGTCAACTTCCATAATCCCATAACAGAATTTTAAGTATTTTTGTTTTGTTTTTGGGATTTTTTTTTTTTTACTAAAGTTCTCTCAATACAAGCCATGAGAGCCATTAAAGGCAGATTGTTACTGAATGAGCTATGTGATATAAATATATGAAGAGGTGGTAAGAAGTGAAGTTTTTGAGGACAAGAAGGATAGATAATGATTGGCCCTTAACTTGAAGAGATTAAGATTGTAGTGTTCAAAAAAGTATCCACATTGGTGTCTGTTCCACAAAGAAGCAGTTCTGGTTGGAACATTCTCCTTAAATTTGGAATATGGAGAAAATGAGTGTGATTTGAGTCTGCAAAGGTAGCATACAGTGTTCTTGCAGTAAAAACCATTCCCATTGGGGCAACTAAAGAATGGAACTCAGCTGAGTATTTGTCATGCAAATGACAATAGAGTAGTGATAGGCTTGCAATGTTGCATCCGTGAGGAAAGAATGGAAAATCAACCATAATATGAACTTGTTAGACTTGATTAACTTTGGCACAAAGCTACATTTTTAGAACACTCAGGTAGGATCAACACCCTTTAAATAAATGAAGAGATATGTCAAATAAAGAAGAAGAAGAAGAAGAAGAAGAAGAAGAAGAAGAAGAAAAACAACAACAACAATAATTTCTTACTATCACTGTAAACAAAGAAGCCTTGAGAGTAATGGTGATGATATGATTAGCTGTTTGCATACAGGAAACAAAGCAATTTTCTAAAGAAGTAATGGATTTTCTATTTATTAATCTGAAAAATTTTATCACTTTAAATGTTATTTTTAGTGAATACTCATATTTGAGTAGACACTCCGTTTAGTTATTAAACAGTACATTTATTCTTGTTTAACAGCCTGAATATTCAAGAAATCTTATTTAAAGAAAAATATGGTGGGCTCTCCAGTAAGATTCAAACCTGTATCTCACTGGGAAGAGGAAATTATTAAATCCAACATGCTGTAACCGACTGAACTACAGAAAACTTAGTCAACCAGGAAAGTTTGAATAGTGCCTTCAAGCAAAATTCTCCTTGTCATAAATTTTCTCAAAGTTTTCATATCTGCTCAGTTTTTTTATGCCAATGTATACAAAGCAGTTTTTTAAAGAAGTAATGGATTTTTATTTATTAATCACTTTAAATATTATTTTTAGTGGATACCTATATCTGAGTAGAAGCTCCATTTATTGATTAGACAGGATATTCATTTATTTTTGTCTACCAGCCTGAATGTTTGAGAAATCTTATTAAAGAAACTCAGGCCAGTAGATGAAAATATTTAATATATACCATTTGATAGATAGATGGAATTTCTGCTCAGATATGAGTATCCACTAAAAATAACATGTTTTAAAGTGAAACATACAACATTCATTGTCCAAACAGTTAACATAATCTTTCTTTTAAAACGTTTTCTCAAAAAAATAGGTTTCTTAAGACCACTAGCTGTTATTGCTCTTTCTAGTATTGGTGGAGATTTCCTTCCAAACTTTTTTTTAAGGTAGTGGGGGGAAAACAAAATCTTGATTATATCATTATTTTCTCTTCAAGATACATGTCCTATCCATATTAGGTGTTGCTGTTTTAAGATGCCTTCATGCGATACAATGCACTCCTGGTTATTTGGTAAAGTTCTTTATTTGTAATTCTGTGCCGCCAGTCAGCAAGATCAGATGAAGTGCAGTTCTCTCTCAGATCCGCAGACCTCATTCACTTGAAGCCATTTCTAATCATTTTTTGGGAAAATTAACCTTATCTCCATTAATTATCTGAGAGATCCTTCTCTGTTTTTACATCAGCATGGCTGATGCTAACCTCCAGGAGAGAGACTCATTGAGACTTCTCAGGGTAACATTATCAGCTGACATGAACTGGAAAGACTATATAGATTTCATTGCTAGTTCAGCTGCTAGGGAAGTTGGTTCACTGTGTTTTGCAAGACAATTTTTCTCCCCAGAATCAATCATGTATATATATCTACCATTCCTCGATAGGGGCACGTCGACATGGTTAGCAAGCTTGTCTCATGAAAACAATTATGACTGAGTAATGAGTTCGATCCTCACTGGGTGCCCCATACTTTCGGCCTTGTGCCACACCTGAGCTATGCTTGGAAAATCACTACCATTCCTTAATGATTTGAATATTGCTTCCACATATTGTCCAGTGCTCCTACTATTTACTTTGAGCACCTTGATAAAATCCAAAGAAGAATCAGCAATATTATCAGTCTTGATCTAGCAGCTCAGCTTCAGTCACTTTCCCACCATCTTAAGGTTGCTTCCCTGTGCCTTTTCTATAAATATTTTCACGTGAATTATTCGGATGAATTCTTTGCTATGGTACGTAGACTTTATGAATTTAAGCCCCATACTAGATTGTCATCGAGATCTCATCAATTTACAGTTGAGCTGGATAGATGTAACCATTCTATGCTAAGAGTTTATTTTCTCACATTTCTTGCTTGTGGAACTCCCTTCCAGCTCCATGCTTTCCAGCCAACTTTAATATTCAAAAATTTAAATGCAATGTCAATCACTATCTAGTGTCTCCCTGATTACTCTTTTTTGTCCCTAGTTATTATTAATGTTCTTGTTCCTAATTCTTCCACACCCTGTGTTTTACTGGCTTTACTGCCTTGCATGGGGCGATACCAATTAAAAATAATATATATATGCATACTCATAGTTTAGACATTTCTGAAGGATTTTAACATCATGCATGACATCCATATGTGATTTGGTGATCGTATTTAAGGACATAACTAAAGTTTTTAGGTCAATGTTTTGGTTTTGTAGCAACTTGCAGTGTTGGGTGAAACTATCCCTAGTTCAGCTTATTCTATATTTGATTTCTTTATCTCCTATACTAAACTTGTTATTTAGTTAGTATTAATTAATTCCATATTCTGAACTTTTATGATATATTCAGGCTAAATACCATAGATATTAAAAAGCAATATTTAAATTATTAGGTTGGTGCAAAAATAATGTCGTTTTCTCACATAGTAACATATGTGAGAAAACGATATTATTTTTGCACCAACCTAATACATACAATCAAATCTTATTCTCATGCTTATATTATTACTCATTTGAATGTTTCAGATTATAAATGTCATAAAATTATTTATAGCTACTTATCAAATTACAGTAAATGCTAGGAGAAAGTGTCAAATTTTTGTTTGATACACTAAAATTTAGATTAAAATTTCCTGTTTGCTTTTAATTTTCATTTTAGGCAATTTTGAACAATTAAAAGAGGAATGCTTGAATTGAAGTTAAATCTTTCTCAACAAGTTTATTTATAAACTTGTTGAGAAAGATTTAACTTCAATTTTTTTAATTTTAATATTTTATTTCTTTCAAGAATATTAATTTTTTTTTCAATTCAAGTATAAAGTAGGAAACTTTAGTGTTTAGTGATTGATAGAACAACATCGAAAGAAATTTTGCCTGTTTTTACATAAAACTGTCCATTAGGATTAGAAATGGCTTCAAAATATAAATCCAATAAATTTTGAAGAAGACCTTCTTTCATCAGGCCCAAGAGGTCAATGCTGTAGCACAAAGACCTTTAGCACATAACTACATGACTTCCAACAGTAGCAAGAACAAAAATGTATAGCACATATAACTAAAAGGGGAAAAAAATGATATCATCAAGATATTAATTTTTCACAATGACAAAACAAAAGGATTGTAAGGAAACTCCCATCAATACAAGAAAGAGCCATAACAATTAGTTGACATGAGAAGTCTAACTTCCTGAGAAATTGTTTTAAGAAAGAAAAAAATTATAAATTTAAACCAACAGTAACATTAACTGTTCAGTCAATGAATGTCAAATGTTTCCTGTATGGAAACGGCTATTCTCACCATTACCATTTCTCCTTTGTGAGAATTTTACATCTAATTCAACATTCTGAGTTGATCTCATAAAGTACACATCACTGTTTACTCCAATGAAAAGTAATGTAACTAATTGGTTAATTGATTCCTTAAGAGATTATCAACCCTTTGCAGGTTATTTATAGTCAGAAAAAATTTTTAGAATGTAAGATAATTTTTTAGATAATAATGGTTTAGTGATACAAATCTTAATTAACCTATAGCTGGGCAGGAAGAAGTGAACTCATGCCTTTCCCAAGGGTATTTGCACATAAGTGAATATAATGAACCCAATGGGAATTGGAATTTGACTCTCTGATGAACAATTCCAAGCCATTATCCATTACACCACCTGCACATCCAAACTTACACCACCTGATATTCCCAAGTGGTTACCCATCTAAGTACTGATCAGGCTCGATGTTGCTTAACTGTAGGAGCACACATTTAATTTTAATGTTGTAAAGACTAATAAAACACAAGTCTAAATCTCTCATATGTTAAATTATTGTTTATTCACCTGCAGACTTTGTCAGTTAATATTGGCATGAAGATGTGTGGCTTTGTGGGGGTTTCTATGTCCATAGAGTCTTCTTCTTGTGAAGATGTGACACACTCTGTATCCTATACCCTCTTGGGTGGGGGCTTATATATTTTCCTGTCATCCAGTTGTCGCATTTATGCATATCCTAAGCATAGCTGGGTTGAGCACCTGTTTACACGTGAGGTACAAATCTGTAGATGGTGGCTAGGAGGTTAACTTTTAAGTCAACCCACTGATGCATCTGACTTCTCTGGTGCTTTCAGTGTGTATTTCTGTGATTTTGTCAAAGCTTGAAATTTTTTGAGAACATTTCTTTTTGACAATTCCATCTAGTCCTGATGCTTTGTTCCTGTTCACCTTGGCCAAGGCCGATTTTACTTCAGACTTTAATATTTCTGGTTCTTCCATATTTTTGTGTATTGTAGGTTAATCTCTAATCATTAAATAGTTCTCTAATATATTCACTCCATCTTTGCAGCAATTTTTCTTTTTCTATTATCAGTTTTCCCTCCTTTGACTATATACAACTGGATGATGAATTCACCTGTTGTCCGGTTAATTATTTTATACTTTTATGCATATTTGACTTAATTATGATGCTAATTCATTCTATTTTCACACATCTTTGCATTGAGTCATTCCTCTTTTGCCCGCATTTGTTTCTTTTGCCTGCATTTTCTTGGTATTGTTTGTTGTTGCTTTTTTCATCATCTTGAGAATTTAATCCGTTATCCACACATTTTTCCTTTGTCTTGTTTTCTTTTGTTTGGTTGTTATTTATTGTCATATCAACTCATATGGATTATTTAATGCCAAACTCTAAATATGAAAAGGTAGTTTTAAGGGGCGAAACTATTTGTTTCTCTTCCTTTCTCAAATGCTTCTTGCTTTCCTTTATTCATCCTCTTTCGCTGTATTTCATTTCTTCCTTCATCCATCTGTCCATTCAGCTGGCCAAGGTGCTTGAAACTCGATCAAACCTCACCACAAGCTGATTTCTCATTTACTCATATAACAACTTTTCTAACCAAAATCCTTGTTTTTTCACCATCCATTATAATTATAGATAAGACAGGTAGCATCCATTATGACACAATTCTTTTACAGAAAATTCAAACTTGATAATTAATTTAAGAGAATGACATTATTTCATAATTAAATTATAATTACTTAGCTACAGTTTTTTTACCAAATAATCTTACAAAATCAAACGAGAAATGAAAACTTGTTTCTCCTTACAAGAAATGACATTAATCATAGCAAATTGTTTTTCATGACAATGTCTTCAATTTTACTATATTAATGTTACTATAAAAATGTATTGCTGGTAATTTTACTATAAAAAATATATTTTTATACTTTCCTAGTGTTTTGATCTTTTCTGGCGGGGTGTTACTATTTTCCAATAGCTGGGACCCTAACAGGTGCTACCACCCTGGTTCAGGGTGAATCTGGAACAACTGCAATTAAGAGGTGGTTCCTTTCTCCTTAAAACTTCCAATCTCCCAATCAGAGGCCTTGCTGCCAGATGTAGTTTATCATCATACCCAGAACAGGTTTTCTTTCAGACAGTCTCATATGCCAATGTCACTAGAGCTTCTCTTAACATGTTACACTTCAATTTTTTTTCTCAAGTTATATTTGTTTCTAGTTCTATATACATCTCCTTGCAACCTGGGTCATTCAGAAGTTTGTAATATTGCAGTTTAAATGTTGGTTTGGTCTTCTTTAATTTCTGTAATAAGTGGCATCAGATTTAGTTTCTGCATTGCCAGTGGGAAAGGTCAGATGAATTGAAAAAAAAAAAAAAACTTAATGTAACCCTCTCTAAAATGTTAATTGATTGATTTGTTTTTTTTATGGCTTATCAACTGTTTGTGGGTTAAAGCCAGAACCTATTTTGTGCTGTAAGAATAATTCTTTTCTGCAAGTGAATATTGAATTATTTTGAGAATAACAATGATTTCTTTAGATAGAAGTTCTACTATCTAACCCATAGCTGGAGGGAGAAAATAGATTCATATCTTTCGCAAAGTTGTTTGTATATAAAGAAATGTAACAGCTCAACTGGAATTTGATTTCTCAATTTAGCCACCATCCATTGCACAACCTGAACATGTACCTTTCTTCAATAAACTTTGAAATCCGAGTTGTAAGCTTTCTATAGCATGTCACTGGAAGAGGAAGAAGAACACTGACAGTCTGCTATTCAAATTTATTACACACTAGCTACACCAATCATTTTTTTCTAAATTGAACCCCCTGCATTACAATATCTGGCTGTTTGAAAAATGTCATCTAGACTAGATTTTAGAACACTTTTATTAATGTATAACACACAGCCCTCGTCTTTTTCAAAAGTTAAGAGATAATGAATAGAAACAATGCCTAGCTCCCTAAGAACTGTCTGAGGCCAACCAAATTTAATTTCCCATGGGTTTTTTTTTCACATTCCAACATATACAAAGCAAGAATTTTGTTTAATCTATCAATTTAATAATCCTATAAGTCTAATGCCACTATACAATTCTTGTACAATACATTAACCAAATGGAAAATACAGCTTACAGGAGCTCATGATTTTCTGCCAGATAATGCTTATAATAGACCAAAAATAGACCACCCACTCCATGTTTATAAATATCAAAACATGGTAGGTGTCTATTGATCTTCGTAAAAGTAGTATAGACACTAAAAACAAAAGCAAAATAATGCCTTTAATTTGTGTAGAATGTTCCAAATAACAAAGAAGAATATTTAATATTATTGGTCCTGATCTGGCATCTCAGCTTCAGTCACTTTCCCACCGCTGTAATGTAGCTTCCCTGTGCCTTTTTCTATAAACACTTTCATGATAATTGTTCTGATAAATTTTCCTCCTTGGTACATAGACTTTATGAATTTAAGTGCAGTACTAGATTGGCAGCAAGGTCTCATCAATTCCCAGTTGAAATGTCTAGATGCAACAATAAGTTCTTTGCTAACAGTTTCTATCACACTTCTCACTTGTGAAACTCTTTCAGCTTGTTACCTACCAGTAAACTTTTGATCTTCAAACATTCAAATACAATGGCAATTGTTACCTTCTGTCTTCTTAATTCCTTTTCTCTCATTGTTTTCTCCCCTTAATAATGTTTTCTTTTTTTCTCATATTCTTTTACATTCAGTAAACATTTGCATCATAGTGGCATTATTGCTATACTTGGAGCGAAATGATTAAATAAAATTTTCCTTTCCAGATTCCATGAACACTTTTCACGACCAAAACCTATTATTAAATACACCCAGCTACAAATAATTTCTTCCAATAGATTGGTTGGGTTTGTTTTTGTTTTGATTTTACAGCATATCAACCTCAATGGGTCATTTAATGCTGACAAAATTTTATTGTTGGTAATATTTTTTTTTAAATCTATTTTTGGTAATATTTTCCAATAGATTGAACTTCTGGTTTGACCATTCAAAAAGGAAACTTCTTACTGGGAAAAAAAAGTCAACTCCTTGTTATTTTCTGCATGAATTTCTGGGATGAGAAGTTACCATTATTTTCACTATTTATATCTGGACTATTGTCCTCATCGTTGTTGTTACTATCACCAGATCACTTTGTTGTTACTATCACCTGGTCACCTTCTCTCTAGATTTCTGGGATGAGAAGTTATCATTATTTACACTACTTACATCTGGACTATTGTCTTCATCTTTGTTGTTACTATCACCTGGTCACCTTCTCTTTGGATTTCTGGGATGAGAAGTTATCATTATTTACACTACTTACATCTGGACTATTGTCCTCATCTTTGTTGTTACTATCACCTGGTCATCTTCTCTCTGGATTTCTGGGAGGAGAAGTTATCATTATTTACACTACTTACATCTGGACTATTGTCCGCATCTTTGTTGTTACTATCACCTGGTCACCTTCTCTCTGGATTTCTGGGATGAGAAGTTATCATTATTTACACTACTTACATCTGGACTATTGTCCTCATCTTTGTTGTTACTATCACCTGGTCACCTTCTCTCTGGATTTCTGGGATGAGAAGTTATCATTATTTACACTACTTACATCTGGACTATTGTCCTCATCTTTGTTGTTACTATCACCTGGTCACCTTCTCTCTGGATTTCTGGGATGAGAAGTTATCATTATTTACACTACTTACATCTGGACTATTGTCCTCATCTTTGTTGTTATTATCACCTGGTCACCTTCTCTCTGGATTTCTGGGATGAGAAGTTATCATTATTTACACTACTTACATCTGGACTATTGTCCTCATCTTTGTTGTTACTATCACCTGGTCACCTTCTCTCTGGATTTCTGGGATGAGAAGTTATCATTATTTACACTACTTACATCTGGACTATAGTCCTCATCTTTGTTGTTACTATCACCTGGTCACCTTCTCTCTGGATTTCTGGGATGAGAAGTTATCATTATTTACACTATTTACATCTGGACTATTGTCCTCATCTTTGTTGTTACTATCACCTGGTCACCTTCTCTCTGGATTTCTGGGATGAGAAGTTATCATTATTTACACTATTTACATCTGGACTATTGTCCTCATCTTTGTTGTTACTATCACCTGGTCACCTTCTCTCTGGATTTCTGGGATGAGAAGTTATCATTATTTACACTACTTACATCTGGACTATTGTCCTCATCTTTGTTGTTACTATCACCTGGTCACCTTCTCTCTGGATTTCTGGGATGAGAAGTTATCATTATTTACACTATTTACATCTGGACTATTGTCCTCATCTTTGTTGTTACTATCACCTGGTCACCTTCTCTCTAGATTTCTGGGATGAGAAGTTATCATTATTTACACTACTTACATCTGGACTATTGTCCTCATCTTTGTTGTTACTATCACCTGGTCACCTTCTCTCTGGATTTCTGGGATGAGAAGTTATCATTATTTACACTACTTACATCTGGACTATTGTCCTCATCTTTGTTGTTACTATCACCTGGTCACCTTCTCTCTGGATTTTTGGGATGAGAAGTTATCATTATTTACACTACTTACATCTGGACTATTGTCCTCATCTTTGTTGTTACTATCACCTGGTCACCTTCTCTCTGGATTTCTGGGATGAGAAGTTATCATTATTTACACTACTTACATCTGGACTATTGTCCTCATCTTTGTTGTTACTATCACCTGGTCACCTTCTCTCTGGATTTCTGGGATGAGAAGTTATCATTATTTACACTACTTACATCTGGACTATTGTCCTCATCTTTGTTGTTACTATCACCTGGTCACCTTCTCTCTGGATTTCTGGGATGAGAAGTTATCATTATTTACACTACTTACATCTGGACTATTGTCCTCATCTTTGTTGTTACTATCACCTGGTCACCTTCTCTCTGGATTTCTGGGATGAGAAGTTATCATTATTTACACTACTTACATCTGGACTATTGTCCTCATCTTTGTTGTTACTATCACCTGGTCATCTTCTCTCTGGATTTCTGGGATGAGAAGTTATCATTATTTACACTACTTACATCTGGACTATTGTCCTCATCTTTGTTGTTACTATCACCTGGTCACCTTCTCTCTGGATTTCTGGGATGAGAAGTTATCATTATTTACACTACTTACATCTGGACTATTGTCCTCATCTTTGTTGTTACTATCACCTGGTCACCTTCTCTCTGGATTTCTGGGATGAGAAGTTATCATTATTTACACTATTTACATCTGGACTATTGTCCTCATCTTTGTTGTTACTATCACCTGGTCACCTTCTCTCTGGATTTCTGGGATGAGAAGTTATCATTATTTACACTACTTACATCTGGACTATTGTCCTCATCTTTGTTGTTACTATCACCTGGTCACCTTCTCTCTGGATTTCTGGGATGAGAAGTTATCATTATTTACACTATTTACATCTGGACTATTGTCCTCATCTTTGTTGTTACTATCACCTGGTCACCTTCTCTCTGGATTTCTGGGATGAGAAGTTATCATTATTTACACTACTTACATCTGGACTATTGTCCTCATCTTTGTTGTTACTATCACATGGTCACCTTCTCTCTGGATTTCTGGGATGAGAAGTTATCATTATTTACACTACTTACATCTGGACTATTGTCCTCATCTTTGTTGTTACTATCACCTGGTCACCTTCTCTCTGGATTTCTGGGATGAGAAGTTATCATTATTTACACTACTTACATCTGGACTATTGTCCTCATCTTTGTTGTTACTATCACCTGGTCACCTTCTCTCTGGATTTCTGGGATGAGAAGTTATCATTATTTACACTACTTACATCTGGACTATTGTCCTCATCTTTGTTGTTACTATCACCTGGTCACCTTCTCTCTGGATTTCTGGGATGAGAAGTTATCATTATTTACACTACTTACATCTGGACTATTGTCCTCATCTTTGTTGTTACTATCACCTGGTCACCTTCTCTCTGGATTTCTGGGATGAGAAGTTATCATTATTTACACTACTTACATCTGGACTATTGTCTTCATCTTTGTTGTTACTATCACCTGGTCACCTTCTCTCTGGATTTCTGGGATGAGAAGTTATCATTATTTACACTACTTACATCTGGACTATTGTCTTCATCTTTGTTGTTACTATCACCTGGTCACCTTCTCTCTGGATTTCTGGGATGAGAAGTTATCATTATTTACACTACTTACATCTGGACTATTGTCCTCATCTTTGTTGTTACTATCACCTGGTCACCTTCTCTCTGGATTTCTGGGATGAGAAGTTATCATTATTTACACTACTTACATCTGGACTATTGTCCTCATCTTTGTTGTTACTATCACCTGGTCATCTTCTCTCTGGATTTCTGGGATGAGAAGTTATCATTATTTACACTACTTACATCTGGACTATTGTCCTCATCTTTGTTGTTACTATCACCTGGTCACCTTCTCTCTGGATTTCTGGGATGAGAAGTTATCATTATTTACACTACTTACATCTGGACTATTGTCCTCATCTTTGTTGTTACTATCACCTGGTCACCTTCTCTCTGGATTTCTGGGATGAGAAGTTATCATTATTTACACTATTTACATCTGGACTATTGTCCTCATCTTTGTTGTTACTATCACCTGGTCACCTTCTCTCTGGATTTCTGGGATGAGAAGTTATCATTATTTACACTACTTACATCTGGACTATTGTCCTCATCTTTGTTGTTACTATCACCTGGTCACCTTCTCTCTGGATTTCTGGGATGAGAAGTTATCATTATTTACACTATTTACATCTGGACTATTGTCCTCATCTTTGTTGTTACTATCACCTGGTCACCTTCTCTCTGGATTTCTGGGATGAGAAGTTATCATTATTTACACTACTTACATCTGGACTATTGTCCTCATCTTTGTTGTTACTATCACCTGGTCACCTTCTCTCTGGATTTCTGGGATGAGAAGTTATCATTATTTACACTACTTACATCTGGACTATTGTCCTCATCTTTGTTGTTACTATCACCTGGTCACCTTCTCTCTGGATTTCTGGGATGAGAAGTTATCATTATTTACACTACTTACATCTGGACTATTGTCCTCATCTTTGTTGTTACTATCACCTGGTCACCTTCTCTCTGGATTTCTGGGATGAGAAGTTATCATTATTTACACTACTTACATCTGGACTATTGTCCTCATCTTTGTTGTTACTATCACCTGGTCACCTTCTCTCTGGATTTCTGGGATGAGAAGTTATCATTATTTACACTACTTACATCTGGACTATTGTCCTCATCTTTGTTGTTACTATCACCTGGTCACCTTCTCTCTGGATTTCTGGGATGAGAAGTTATCATTATTTACACTACTTACATCTGGACTATTGTCTTCATCTTTGTTGTTACTATCACCTGGTCACCTTCTCTCTGGATTTCTGGGATGAGAAGTTATCATTATTTACACTACTTACATCTGGACTATTGTCTTCATCTTTGTTGTTACTATCACCTGGTCACCTTCTCTCTGGATTTCTGGGATGAGAAGTTATCATTATTTACACTACTTACATCTGGACTATTGTCCTCATCTTTGATGCTGTCATCACAACATTTCACCTGTTGTGTCCTTCGGCCTTCATAAGGTGTATATATATCAAACCAGGTAACTTTGGGAATTATAGGAATTTGGGATTAAACCCTTTATTTAATCTACTGGGGTAAACTGTTCTCATTCCACTGCTGATGTCTAGAGATATCTCATTTAGTTCTTATTATATTTAGTATTGGTCAGTTATTGCTCGCCTGTTTCAACTGAGTCAAAGTACTCACTGTTATTTTCTAACTAGGATATACAGTTATTCATTGCTGAACAACTGGTCACTAAACAATTTGATTGTTGAGTTGTATCTGACTGCTATCTCAGGCATATTAAAGATGTAATAGGTTTGTGCCAACCTCTGTTAGATTGCTTTTTTATGTCATTTTTGCATTATTTGTAACATTTCTAATTTATTTCTAAACTAGCTTAAAAGCCACCCTATTTAAGCTAGCTCCTGCAGAGGGCTGCTGATTGGGCCTTCATCACAATAGGTAAGGAGGAGTAGATGCAATAGGCAATAATAAACTATGGAAGAACTCAAAATTGGTCGCTGCATTTAAGTACTGCATTAATATTTAAGCTTACCTTTTAAAAGTTCCACAATAATTCTTCTGCTCTCATTTAATTTAAAGACAATTTGATGTACGTAGTTCCTTACATTCCGTACAATTATTTTTATTTCATTGGTGGCTATCGCTGGATTATGCAATTAATTTCAATTCTTCCCAAATTTATTTCCAAGTTATAAAAATTGTTTGTACAAAAAAATTTGTTGCAAAAATTCGCCAAAAACAATCGCAGTAATCAGAACTTGGGAATTCAAAATTTCAGTATTGCAGGTTTGGATTAGGCCCAAAATGTTTTTAATTTTCTCACGGATTCAGCCTGATTCCAAAATGGTATGAGATGTTGCGTTACAGCCTCTTGGAGTAAAGTTGAAAAAGTATGACACCGTGACACATTGACATTCCCATTTATTATATACACCCTTGTGCAAATTAATTGAAACAAAACAAATAATTCCATTATTATTTACGTTTTTTTCATATTTTTCCAATGAAACATGACCCAGTGCACACGTTAGTACTTCATATGTCCATTCCACAAAGTCTTTCCTTGCAGATTGATCGCAGATTCTCAGTTGCATTTACATCAGGAGAATTTCCGAGCAAGTCAATAGCACTTTCATTTGCTCACTGGTAAAGCTTGCCATTATGTTCATGCAGCGTTACAATTTTTGCATGCTTCCTTGTAGTAACGTCCATCACAGACTATGGCCATTGGACAATTAATTGACAGTCAAGACAATAGCGTCATTGTTTTTCAAGGCAAAACAAATTTATGAATACAAATTGTTTTCATATTTATTTCTTCATAAATTAGTACATACATAATTCATACACCCCAAAAATAGATTCAGATTACTGCACACCACTGCAAATGACCTAATCTGAGGAAAAAATAGAGATCACTTACATTCTATCACTTCAGTGGGTGTAAAACTAACTGTATGGTGAAATAAAGGAAACTAAAGTGATTGTTTCAATTAATTTGCACAAAGATGTAAATGTTTATAAATTTTTAAATTATAAATAAATTTTTTAAATTAAAATTAGAATTTTAAATAAATGTTTTAAATTACATTTTATAAATTTTATAAGATTTTATAGCAGCTGGCAAGTCCGAAGAATTGAAGTAAGGAATGGCTGTACCTTCAGATTTTCTCACAAAATTGGTGCAGAATACTCCAAACATTTTAATAATCTCTTCAGATTTAATTAACTCATTTTTAAAAATTCTTGATAAAATCCAAAGAAGAATCTGCAATATTATTGGTCCTGACCTGGCATCTCAGCTTCAGGCACATTCCCACTCCCATAACATAGATTCCCTGTGGAGTTTCTGTAAATATTTTCATGGTAATTGTTTTGATGAACTTACCTCTTTAGTACCTAAACTTTACAAATTTAAGAGCAGTGCCTTACTGCCAGAAAACTCTCATTTCTTTACAGTTTAAATGGCTAGATTTAACCATAAGTTCTTTGCTAGCAGTTTCTTCTCACTTGTGGAACTCTCTTCTGGCCTCTTGCTTTCCAGCCAACTTTGACGTTCAAAAATTTAAATGCAATGCCAATCATTATTTCTGTCTTCTTAATTCAGATTCTTTTATTGTTTTCATGCCTTAATAATGTTTTCATTTTCTCATATTCTCTCACACTCAGTAACTTCTTGCATTTAAGTAGCTTCGCTGTCTTGCTTGGGGGTGAGATGATTTAAACAACAAAAAAAGACTATTGGTAAACATACCAGCTACAAATAATGTTTTACAATAGATTGTAATTGGGCTTTGGTCATTCCAAAATTAAGCAACTTGCTGAAAAAAATCAACTGTTTTTTAATCATTTCATCGCAAGCAATATGATAATGCTAGTAAGATGCAAGAGGTTACTAAGAGTGAAAGAGAATGAAAAGGAGATAGGATAATAAAAGAACAGAATTCAGAAATACCGAAGATGGTTATTGGCATTGCATTTAAAATTTTGAAGATTATAGGTGGCAGTGATGCAAGAAATCAGAAGAAGGATCTATAGTCAAAAAGTCTGATAAAAGAAACTAGTAAAATAGAACATACAGTTGCATCTTGCTAGTTCAACACTAAAATAGTAAGACCTAGTTGCCAATCTAGTAGTACACTTAAATTCATGCAGTTGAGAAACAATATTTGAAAAAAAAAACAGAGGGAAGCCATTATTATTTTTTAAATATGATCTACTCCTACAAAATATTCTTTCATTTTTTTTTTTTTATCTGGTTTATAATGAACAGCACTGCCTTTTATTTTCATATTCTATTATGAGAGATAAATATTCAGGAAAGGTTATTTAAGGACGATATTCTTAAAAAATCAATAAATGATCACATTGCAATAATACAGTAAAGAGTGGATCTCAATATGTGGCCATCACTTATCGTATCTAATAATATCAATTTACATTTTCTGATGTGGATATTTTCAAGAATGTATGCCTATTTAAAGTGATATTATAAGCAGAACAAGATAAAAGGATATAAAATGGAATATTTGGATATGACCTTCTCAGAAAAAAAAGCAAAACTTGCAAAATATAATACACTGTATAAGATGACACAAATATGTTAAAATGGAATGAATAAATATTTGGAAAACTTAGACTTTTGTATCTGAAAAAAAACCCCCAAAAAACAGTGTCAAAATGATAGTTTTTCCCTTGACACCACTATTATTTTAACTACCTTCACTCCTCAACAACATTTATCATTTTAAAAAGTGATGATTAGAATTGTAATAAAATCTAAACATACGATGACAGTGAATTTATACATTTTTATTTGTTCTTTATAGCAAAAATATTAACCACTATTTATTTATCAGATTGTTTATTTACAAGAATAATTTTGTATTTTCAACATTTTAAAACTAATATAATTAGAACAAATGCAATGCAATATTTATCATTTACTAATTTATGAAGAAATAAATATGAAAACTATTTGTATTCATAAATTTTTAAACATTTACTAATTTATTAAAATATGTGAACTAATGATAAGGAAATCCTTAATATTTACCATTTTAGAAAAGTTCAAATCAATTGGCAATTAAACAATGTTTTATCAAGCATTTCAATAAACAATATAATAAATAGTGTAAATAACCAATACAATAAATAAATAATGTTTATTATTTCTGTTGTTCATTCTCAGTGGGTAAACTGGAATTAGAACAATTTACCCCTGTAGACTAAAGAAGGGTTTGGTTTGAAATTCCAATGTTTATCACCTGTAGAAGGCCGGTGCGTACTGGTGCGTAATGGCAGAATCATCATGAATATGGCAATAAGGATGAGGATGTAAATAATGTTACAATACCTCTTCTTAGAAATATACATACATATATATATATATATATATATATATATATATATATATATATATATATATATATATAATTATTTATTTTTAAAGAAAAAAAAAAAAATTTATAACATAAATATGTTATAAAATCTCTACAAAAATAGCCATATATATAGCTGTATATATATATATACAGATGTATTTAGGCAACAATAATTAAAGGAAGAAAATCAAATCAGAAAGAAATGAAAAAGAAGGGAAAAGAAAAATCTGAAATTATATCAGTCCCAATCTGGCATCTCATCTTCAATCTCTTTCCCACCACTGCAAAGTAACTTTTCTGCTCGTGTTCTATAAATATTTTTATGGCAGCTGTTCTAATGAGTTTTGGTACTTCAACTTCATTAATTTAAGCATAGTACTAGATTGGCAGTTAGGTCTCATCATTTTACTGATGAAATAAATGTAACCGTAAGTTCTATTCTAATAGTTTCTTCTCTTGTACTTCTTCTCAGTGGAACTTTCTTCCAGTTTCTGGATTTCCTGTCAACTAGGATCTTCAAAAATTTAAATGCAACATTAATTGTCATCTCTTCTCTTATTGAGTCCTATTATTTTTATTGTGCTTTCTGCTTAGTAACATTTTCTTTACATTCAGTAACCCTTTGCCTCTTAGTGACTTTATCACCTTGCTTGGGGACGGATGATTAAAAACGAAATTTAAAAAAATAAAAACAAGAGAAAGAAAAAAGAAAAGGAAAGAAAATATAATGAATGGTGAAATCAGGAACCCAAAAAGAAAGCGAAAAACGAAATTTAAAAAAATTAAAACAAGAAAAAGAAGAAAATGAAAAGGAAAGAAAATAGAATGAAAGGTAAAATAAGGAACCCAAAAAGAAAGCGAAAAACGAAATTTAAAAAAAAATTAAAACAAGAAAAAGAAAAAAATGAAAAGGAAAGAAAATAGAATAAAAGGTAAAATAAGGAACCAAAAAAAAAAGAAAGCGAAAAACGAAATTTAAACAAAATTAAAACAAGAAAAAGAAGAAAATAGAATGAAAGGTAAAATAAAGAAAGGAAAGAAAATAGAATGAAAGGTAAAATAAAGAACCCAAAAAGAAAGCGAAAAACGAAATTTAAAAAAAAATTAAAACAAGAAAAAGAAGAAAATCTAAAGGAAAGAAAATAGAATGATAGGCGAAATAAGGAACCAAAAAAAAAGAAAGCGAAAAACGAAATTTAAAAAATAAAAACATGAGAATGAAAAAAGAAAAGGAAAGAAAATATAATGAATGGTGAAATTAGGAACCGAAAAAGAAAGTGAAAAACGAAATTTAAAAAAATAAAAACGAGAAAAAGAAGAAAATGAAAAGGAAAGAAAATAGAATGAAAGACGAAAAAAAAAAGAAAAGATTTGAAATGGAAAAAAGATTTTAAAAAAAGAAAATATTTAAAAAAGAAAGAAAAGAATGAGGGAAGATTAGAAAAAGAACGAAATAGAAGAAAGTGATATGTTATTCAATAGGAAAGCTGGGATTTATTTAAACTTCTTTCAAATGAGTCTCTTGTGAGTGTGACATAACATTTTCATTTTTTAATCACATTTCCGACCTCTGCCTCCTGAGATTCTTATCAGTGTGTGATTCACACTCCACTCATTTCAGTGACTAACTCCACCCAACCACCCCAGCTTTCACGTCATCCTAATGAACCAACCTTTGCCATAACCGGATCTCCTTCAAATCTGATTCAATCCACAGACCACTGACACCAGATTCCTCAGCTCACACCAGTAGCAATCTTGTTTGATTTTAATTTAGGGCCTGCATCTCTCTCTCTCTCTCTCTCTCTCTCTCTCTCTCTCTCTCTCTCTCTCTCTCTCTCTCTCTCTCTCTCTCTCTCTCTCTCTCTCTCTCTCTCTCTCTCTCTCTCTCTCTCTCTCTCTCTCTCTCTCTCTCTCTCTCTCTCTCTCTCTCTCTCTCTCTCTCTCTCTCATATTCTTTTCTCATCCCTTGCCTTCTCACTCTCTCTTTTCTTATCCCTTTCTCTCTCACACATTTTTCTCCTTTCTCGTTCTCTCACTCTTCTTACCTTCCTACCACCTCTCTCTTCTCCTTCCTCTTTCTCATATGCTTTCTCATACTCATCTCTCTCTTTACTCTTCCTTCCCTCTCTATTCTCCTTCCACTTTCTCAGATGCTTTCTCATCTCCATCTTTCTCTCTTTACTCTTCCTTCCCCCTCTATTCTCTTTCCTTTCTTTTACACACTGTTCTCTCATCCTCATCTCTCTTTTCTTTTGCCACTCTCTCTCTCTTTTCTCATTCCTCTCATTCACGCTCTGTATTTTCTCCTGCCTCTCATTCTCTCTTTTTCTCTTATCTCACTCTCTCTTTTCACTCTCTATGTATCCCTATTTCATTTTTTTATTTTTCACATCAATAAATACTTCTTTTGCTCATAATTTCATTTTTGTTGTAACTCATGCTAAGTGTCTTCAATTTTTATTTTAAATTACTACTCATTTTATTTTTACAAATTCTAAGAGCGTGCAGTTTTCTCCAAATAATGCAATACCATACAATGTTATTTATTTACTGTATTTTTCAAGGTCTTCTTCTGAGTTTTGTTTTCATATTGTGCAGAATATGTCTAAAGACATATGAAAAGGTCAACAGTTTTTTCACTTTCATACATAATTTCCCAAAGTCAGCAACATTATTTTTTAAAGATGTTATCACCTATTTTATTTTTGATTTATTCCTAAAAAAAATAAGATATCATTAAGAAATATATTACTTTTGACAATATATATACATTTTTTATATAATATATATATATATATATATATATATATATATATATATTAGTAAATGTACAACAACTCAAAGTTTCATGCACAATGCAATCTTCAAGTGCATACAGAGTACCTGAAGATTGTATTGGGAATGAAAGTCTGAATCATGCTAACAGTGGGAGATATAATATGTATATTTATTAATATATACTTAAAAGCTCTGTTGTATTAAATTGAGCACTGTTTTATTAACACAAGCACTATATGTGCGATATATTATAATTATATGTGTATATATATACTAGCAGCATGGCACTACGAATTTTTTTCTAAGCTCTATACTAAACATTAAATCTGTTACAAAAAAAGAAATGAACACAAAATGATCAACTTTAAAAAAGGACTCTTAACTGGAAAAACCGAATGAAAAAAGAATGTTAACAACAAATACTTTTCACACCCAACCCAGTTCTGCGGAATCAGAATCAACGTTGAGTTTAAGCAAGCGAATGAGCGAATTGGTATAAAGTGCCATGCAGATTTAAATTTTTCCCACTTGTGACGAATGCAGCTATCAATTTTTTTTTGCATGCTAGCACGCTAGTTAATATTCGTGTCAGCCAGCTGTTGGCTCTCATGCTAGCCAATAGAATCTTCCTGCCTATTCGTGACAGCCAGATATAGGCTCTCACTCTGGCCAGTAGAAAATGGCTGCAAACTACATGAAAAGTGCTGTAGAAGCATGAAAATTCGATTATTTCCACTATCGATGGGAGTTGGGAAATGCAAAGTCGGTCTTGGCCTTCCCACTAACTTGGAGCATGTGCATGTAAATTTTGGTACAAATCCATCAGAAATTGCAGCCATGTATTCGTTACACGCACACACACACACACACATCCAGCCTTTTATATACATATATATATATATATATATATATATATATATATATATATTGTATTGAGCACTTTTTTTATTATTTTAGCTATTGGTAGGGAGCTTTACCTTTGATTGTGATAGATGCTATTTTCAGTACCCTAATTATTTTATATTCAATGTTTTGGGGTGTTTTTTTTAAGCATTTCACCCCAAGCAATTCAGAAGTGCCATTATCACACAGGGGATTATAGAGAGTGAAAGTGAGAGAAAAGAGTGGGTGTAGGGGGGGGGTTGAAGAAAGGAAAAAAGAACAGGTATCAACGCAACAAAACATGGCGACTGAGGTTGCATTTAGGTTTTTGATGATTGTAGTTATTAGGGAAGCAATTGAGAGGAATGGAGTTCCAATATGGAGAAGTGCAAGGAAAGAAACTGTCAGAAGGCCAGTTACATTTAACTATTTCAACAGTAAAAAGTTGGGACCTAGATGCCAATCTAGTAGTACACTTAAATTCATGTAGTCAGGGCACCAGGGAAAAAATGCTCATCAGTGCAGTAGCCATGAAAATATTTGTAGAAAAGACAGAGGGAAGCCACATCACGTCTGTGAGAAAGCGGCTGAAGTCAAGAAGCTAATTCAGTACTGATTACATTACAGATCCTACTTTAGATTTTTTTGAGAATATTGCAGTAAGGGAAGGTAGGGGAAAATTTTATGGATAAAACTTTAACTGCACAACCAGTAATAAAAATCACAGAAATGCAATCTATGTTGTTATTCATTTAAACATCATCATCATTTAATAGTAATAAAAATATATATATATAATATATTTAAAGTAATAATAATAGTAATAAAAGTAATAAAAATTAACTATAATGTAAGCATATCCATGACATATATAAAAGATTAAATACATCTACAAACATATATATATATGTATGGCACACATATAAAAAAAGAATAATATATATATATATATATATATATATATATATATATATATATATATATAGATAGATAGATAGATAAATACACACATACATATATACATACATATATATATATATATAAACTTACATAGTTACAAACCTATTATACATTTTTCAGTGTTTGATGCAAAATAAATGTCTATTTTTAAGACTATATAAACTTATTTTTATGATGACATTTAAGTATAATTTCATTTCTCTGGTTCAATAACTGGCTTGTATTTTTGAACTTAATTATTTTAATTTTTTCTTCCAGGCATAGTTTACATCTGTTTATATATATATATATATATGAATTAAGATCAAATATAGATAGGAATACAAGAGAATGATTGGATAAGGGACAAATAGGAACTCTTTATAAATCTGAAATGCTTTGCTTTTATTAACACTTGGGATGTGGAGGTTTATTTTCCATTAAGCAGACCTCACATACATCTGTCGTGTCAAGCAGCCTTCACATGTATAATTTATGTGTGTATGTGTATCATAATTGTTTGGATATATATATATATAAAAAGAATGTATAAACATAAAAATGTCTTAATATATATATATATATATATATATATATATATATATTAAGACATTTTTATGTTTATACATTCTTTATATATATATATATATATATATATATATATATATATATATATATATATATCCAAACAATTTCTATTGAATAATACTAACATACTTTAACATTTTATATTATCTTTCCAACTTCTATATATATATATATAAAATACAAAAAAATTAATTCCTCAAAACTAAAACAATATAAATAATGATTGCATTATAAAAAAAAGTATTCAACAACAATGATAATAAAATTTACTCACTTTTGTTTATTAGAAAATAAATTACATCTCTGCATCTACCATAATTTACCTTCAGTGGTAGACTTGCCAGGGTGTCAGCAGATCCAATGGCTAGTGAGCCCGTGATGTTGTGGGCCCCTTATATCAAATAAAAATGCAATGAAGAAAGAAACACTGACAACTGTTTTAGTAATAAAAACGAATAAGAACTTTATAAAGTCATCTTCACACTATCAATTACTCAAGTCCATTTTCAAACCTAAAAAATCATAAAGACCAACTTAAGAAATTCGCCTTTTGAGGAGAATTTGGAATCATACATGTTACTATCCATTGAAAAGGAATTGTTAGATGAATTGTGTGCAGAAGGAATTATTGGCCGATCCAAATAATCATTGTGTGGACACAAACGATTGCTCTTAATATAGTAGACTGTCTCTTAATGTAGTCCACTATAAGACAAATACAGACTGTTATAATTTTATTTTTTTAGTCATTTTTAAATAGTTTACTGCCCAATTTACACATTAACAGATTGTCTGTCTATATTTCTGTGATGAGGTATTGTAATTATTTACACTATTGACATTGTTTAGACTGTTGTCCTGAACTTCATTGTCCTCAAGGCCCAATGGATATAAGTGTTGGTTGGATCCAGTGACTTTACCCAAAAGGGAGTTGTGAGTTCAATACCTGGCTACTGCAGTGAACTTAGAGAGTTGAGTTAAAGGGAGATAACTGAGATATCCAGAAGAAGTATGGACGTGGAACTAGAACAATCTATCCCAATGGAGAAAATAAAGAGTTCAATTCAAAATTCCAATCACCTGAAGAAGGCACAAGCATACAACAGCTGAAACTTTGTGAATATGGCAGCAAAGATGAGGAGAACAGTCCAAACAATGTAGATAGTGTAAATACATCAGCAGATTGTTCCACAAAACTATTGTTCTTTTTCACTATCTGTTAATTGTGTAAATTGTACATTAAACTATTTAAAAATATCAACCAATTACTTAAAATAAAATAAATAAAAAATTAAATTATAACATTCTGTATTTATATTTGGTATTTACTCCCAGTAATATGTACACTGTATGTATGTATGTATGTATGTATATTTTAAAGAAAAACAGACTACTTTAAGGTACCATTATAATAATTTATTTCACCAGAGCCCTTTTAAAGGACGCCAGATCATCAGATAGCACTTCCAAAAATGAAATGAAACGAAAAATGAAATGAAAATTGATGGGTAGTGTAAGTTTTTGCAATTTAACAGAGAATATAAAAGGGGTAGTTAAAGAGACATGGTAGGGTTTAGGGAGGGATTAATTTCATATCTCTCTCAATCATATTTAGTATTGGAAGAGGAGTGACCATACCTTGACCTATTTAGACGGTTAACTTAACGGGAATGATATATTGAAATGGGAGGGGAGAAGAGAGAAAACAAAAAGGAAAAAGAAAGAAGAGGGAAGTAAAGAGAAAGAGGCTATAATTGGGTTTATATATATATATATATATATATATATATATATATATATGTGTATGTATGTATGTATGTATATATGCATATATTATGCCTTTAAATTCCTTGAGGGACATAGGGTCACAAGATATCATTGCAGTTTCTGTAACAAGCCAGTTTTTAAATGAGTAGATTGTTAGCCTACTGCACAACCCCCAACCTGGAGGATCAGGTTTTGAATTCAGAGTTGTCCTTCTCCTAAACCAGTTGCTGTCCAAGGCTATAGAATCCCAGGCTTTACTGCTATTTACCCATAGCTGGGGGGAAAGAAGAGGCGTCATACCTTTCCCTAGGGTATTAGCACATAAGTGAATGTAATGGATTCAACTGGAATTCAAAGTCCGATTCCTCAATCCAAGCCACAATTCATTACTCCACCATGCCTCCACATGTACACTGTAATTACTAAGTAATACACATTTTTCCATAAAAATTGTAATGGTATTCTTTTTTCTACATGTATTTTTTGAAAATTTTATTTATTTGCTAGGAAAATTAAATGATAGCATTGTAGTTGTGGGTAGGCCTTCTTTGTCTCCTGGCAATCAATACATTTAGACCCAGTCGACCACTGTTTCAGTTAGATTGATGTATATTCATAAGTGTTCTAAAATCTAAATATTGTGAAAATCTAACATCTTTACTTTTGTTTATAAATATTGTAAAACGAAATCTTTGCATTTACCCTGATAAAGTCCACCATAGGACGAAACACATCGGCTAAATATAAATTTTCCTTTTGTCTTTATTCATATTGTCCTTTTACAGATATATTTATTTTAGTTATATCTAAATTTTTACATACTTTTTTGATTTAAGTACTAGACTGGCATCAAGATCTCATCAATTTACAGTTGAGCTAGTTAGCTGTAGTAGTAAGTTCTATGCTAACAGTTTCACTTCTCGCACTTCTCCTCGCTTATGGAACTCCCTTCTGGCTCCATGTTTTCCAGCCAACTTTAATCTGCAAAAATTTAAATGCAATGTCAATCTCTATCTACTGTCCTCCTGATTACTCTTTTCTCTTCCTGCTCATCATTAATCTTTCTGTTGTTAATTCTTCCACACCCTGTAACCTCTTGTATCTTAGTGGCTTTACTGCCTTATATGGGGTGATACCAATTAATATATATATATATATGTGTGTGTGTGTGTGTAATGTAATAGATGTGCAGACTAATGATAGCTTAAGACTTAAAATCTTTCATACATTTTATTCAACTCCCAATTTCATCAATTACTCTTTGGGGTCGGAGGTGCATGTGTGTGTGGCCCTGGAATCCTTATCTGAAATGTAGACTTTTCATTCTTGTCTATGATGTCTGAGAGACTGCCAATTACTGCACATATATCTATCTCTGTCATGCAGCTTGTTCCCACACTTGTAAATCCAGGTGCAGATCGTCTGTCACATGAATCCGCACTTGGCAACTGCTAGGTCACCTCTGGTCAACATTCTACTTTGTTACTCTTATGCCACACTGACTGCAAAAAATTATAGTGTATAATTATAGTTTAGATACATGGGAAAAAAAAGAAGGTTTCTATTTAAACTAACACCAGGTGGAGATAATCTGATAAAAGATAATTTTTCGAGGAAAATAAGTATCTCAAGTCCACTAACTGTAATCTCTCTTTCCGGATGGGGGCTTCCTTCCTAACTTTTTCTTCAAAGCGATATTGACTGTTAACATCCTGATTATGTCATTATTTTCTTTTCAAGTTACATATACCATTTCAGTTGTTGCTGCTGTTAGTTGTCCTCAAGTGATGCGGTTTCTGTTATTTGGTACAGTTCTTGGTTTGTGATTCTGCAGCACCAGTGCATAATGTTTGAGGAAGTATGATTTTCACCAAGATTCACAGGCTTCACTCACTGAAAGCCATTTTCACGTAGTTGTATAGACTGATAGTTTAGATATAAAGGGTGTTTCATTAAGATGGATCAAAGTCAGCAGTAAATAAATCGGTGTTATTGGTGAAAATTTATATATTTCTCTATTGGATCATGTTATTTAAGTCATGGCAATTAAGTGTGAAAAATAATATCACCCAAATGTCTGCCAAGGCTTCGACGGCACACTTCTACTCTATGGCCAAAATTTTTGATGAAGTCTTTGCATAGTTGCTCCTCAGTCTCACCAATATACCTTATCTCATCCTTCAGCTGTTGAATTGTTGTTGGCTTGTTGGCATAGACCTTACTTTTGAGATGACCCCAAGGATGAAATCTAAAGGCATCAAGTTGCACAATCATGGTGGCCAATTGACTTTGCTGTTTGATGAGATGATTCAACCTGGGAACTTCTCATTGCATTTCTATTTGAAAATCCATTTTTGTAATAGGCTTCGGTAACTTTAACATGTTGTATGATTGTTAATCTTTCTGTAGTTGAAATTGCCAGACTTAAGTTGTTAAATCTGAAGGAAAAAGAAAAAAATCATTAGACACTTAAACTTAATTCACATTTAAAATTGGAACACCCTATATATATATATATATATATATATATATATATATATATATATATATATGAAGAAATATAGTCTTAAGATGTGCTATATTTATGGGATAAAGTGCTCAATATCAGAGATAGAGTATGTGTAAATATAAAAGTGAACATAGAAGTCAACACTTAGAGGCGACAGTCTGTTTCATGCTATATGCATATATATTGGTGGCCTGACGATTGCATATAGCATGAAACAGACTGTTGCCTCTAAGTGTTGACTTCTATGTTCACTTTTCTATATATATATATATATATATATATATATATAAAGGATGTTTCATTAAGACAGATTATATATATATAAGGGTGTTTCATTAAGACGGATCAAAGTCAGTAATAAATAATTCAGTGTTATTGGTGAAAATTCATTTATTTCTCTATTGGATCATGTTATTTAAGTCATGGCAATTATGTATGAAAAATAATATCACCCAAATGTATGACAAATCTGAAAGAAAAAGAAAAAATAATTAGAAACTTAATTCACATTTAAAATCAGTCCAAGTTATTGGAACACCCTTTATTTCTGAACAAGTTTGGTGCCATGCATGACATCCATATGAATGTCTCAATCATATTACATGTACTATTTTCAGTTGCTGCTGCTGTGATGTGGTTTCTGCTATTTGATACCATACTTTGTTTATGATTCTGTAGTGCTAGTCCATGAAGTTCAAAGAAGGATCGGCTCCATTTAAATCTGAAGCCATTTTTTAGTCATTAGTCTGAGAAAGCCGTTGTATACAAATTAGATATTTCTGAATGGGTTTGGTGACATCCATATGAAAGACTTGATCTAACATGACTCAACTGTTTTGGTTAAAGTTGATATATGGTTTCTAAATAACAGGGCAAAAAAATAACTGACTGCAATGTGCAATTCACTACTTAATCATAAAAACAATGTTATGATTTGTTTTTAAACAAATTCTGATGGACAATGAAAAGTAGATAGCTTACAACATTGAATACATGAATGGTACCTGTTTTATACTAATGGATACAAAAATAATCTCAGAGACTAATGTAATTTGTTCAAACTTCATCAGGTTCTTCAATATCATTGCCTTTTGTCAAACTAAGATCAAATAAGTAAATATTTACTGAAAAAAAGCCTGAAACTTTTAAGCTGTAGTAAAGGATAGTATGAAAGAAAATGTGACTCTGAAATCCAAAGATCCATTGGAATAGTGGAAGATGCTTTCCAAAAGCTAAACAAAATATTAAGAAACAGTAAAATTTCATTAGAAACAAAGAAAAGAAGGCTGAACTGCTATGTAATACCAATCCTCTTATATGGCAGTGAATGCTGGTCAATTTCATCACAGATGAAGAAAAGACTTGAGAAAACAGTGGTGTGGTTATACAGAAATATGCTTAGAATAACATGAACAGAACATATGAACAATGAGGAATTTTTAAGGAAAATGGAAACAAAAAAGACAATTATACCTAGAATCGGAAAGAGGCAGTTAAAAATTTTTCGGACATAACGAGGAAAGAGGGCTTGGAAAACTCACTTGACATGTTGAATGCAAGATGGGCAGAGAGAGATAGTGTGTAACCTATCTAAAGAGCTTATGGAATGGGAAGGACAATAAAAAAAACAAACACTACTAAAAACTGCAAAATATAAAAAGTTGATGTGAGCCATGATTGTCCATGTCCTGAACAGACACGGCATATAAAAGATGTCTGTTACCATAAAATTATCTTCATGATGAAAGATCTAGATTTAAATTGAAGCAAAGATTAGTCCCTCCTCTCTCTGTAAAATAGTAAGTACTCCGCCGCCTTGCACAACCTTTTCAACATATAACATCACCGATAGTTCAGGTATCAAGATGATAGCATATCCATTTTCCAGAATAGCTCGTTCTTTATTAATTTTTAAAATCAGAACATTGAAATCAGTCATCACTTTTTCTTTTTCATTTTTTTTTTTTTTTTCCTGGAGTCAACCCCACCCCATACCAGCGAATTCATCATTTAATCAGAAATCTTTGTCCACCTGATCTGAATATCTTAAATTTCCACAGGAAAAATAGAAAAGGCAAATATGCAGTGATGTGTGCCACTAGAATCTGCAGAAGGTAGGGTGACTATTGATGGGAGCCTAGAGAAGGGGTTTGTTAAAGGATGTGGTGAAGGTGCGGGTTGGTGTTAATGCTGACTTAATAGTGAGTTTTCAGAGCATTAGCAGAAAAAGAGGGCAGTAAAGAAGGCACTAAGAAGAAGAGACAGAATTAGTGCTCCACTCTCATGACTCCAATCTCAGAATTGAGCCATTTGATATGAATACCAGTAAAGCTCTTTCTTCGAATGTCAGAGAGAAACGGTTGGCTGCTTGTTAGTGTCTCTCTACCCTCAAGGGATCATTACAAACAAGTCCTTTTTATTTCCAATTTCTATCATGCACAATTATCCCCCCCCCCATCAAAACCAATTATAACAGCAGCAACACATTACTAACACTGTGCCTGGCATTTTATACTCTTCCGCTTTGATTATAAGAAGCTGTGTCCTAAATGATATCATTATTTTAACATTTTCTTTGTCTTCCTTTCTTTCTTTTTTCTTTCTCTTCTTCTCAATTCCATTTCCTCTCTCTCTCTCTCTCTCTCTCTCTCTCTCACCTTCTCCCTTTTCCTGTTCTTTCTTCCTTCTTTTTTCCACTTTACTCCACTCCTCTGCCCACGTTTGCTTCCTTTTCGAGTTATCCTATTGGTTTCTCCCAATAACTCTTGCTCACAGTTTTTTCTCTCTCTATCTCTTTCACCAGCTCTTTCTTTTACTTATAAGCCCTACTATCTTTCTGTATATTTCTTTTTCTTCTTCTCCTCCTCCTTCCACTTCTAATTTGTCAAGCACTCTTTTTTCACTCTTTCTCCTTATTTTGTACTCAAGCACCTCTCTCTCATTTCTTACAACTGTTTACCTCTTTCTGACCCTTTCTTCCTTTTACCTTTAACCCTTTCTCCTCTATTTTACCAATTAGTACGCATTTTCTTTAACAGTCTTTCAAGCTTTTTCTCACAACGTTTTTCTTTTTCATACTTTCTCTCTATCACTTTCTTTTCTCTACTTTCTAAAAATCTCACTCTTTCTTTTTTTTCACTCTCTTTTTTGCCACCCTCTTTCTTTTTTTTTACCTTTGGTCATTATTTTTCTTCTTCCATTGTACATATATGCATTTAAGTAAATTATTGAAATCTGAGGTGCATCGGGATAGTGAAAGATGCTTTCCAAAAGCTAAGCAAAGTATTAAGAAAAAGGAAAAATTTTGTCAAAATCAAAGACAATATTACAGAACCGTTAAGTAATATCAGTTATCCTATATGGTAGTGAATGCTGGACAATCTCTTCATAGATGGCAAAGAGACTTGAAGCAACAGAAATGTGATTTTCTACGCAAGGATGCAAGGAATACCATGGAACAAACATGTGAGCAACATTGAAATTTTAGAGAAAATGGAAACAAAAAAGATGCTTATACTTAGATTCAGGACAGATTGAAGGCAAGAGGGATGGAGGAAAACAATGCATAACCTACCTAGTGAGCGTGAATGAATGAATAACAGAGCAAGGTTTAGGAGAGAGAACAAAAACAAAAAAATTTATTAAGAGCTACAAAGGACAGGAAATTGTGGAGAGCCATGATCGCCTATGGCACGTAAAAGAAGAAGCAGCACTATGCTGGGTATTCTAAAACGTATAAAGATGAAATAGAAAAAGATTCTTTAAAAAAAATCAGAAAAAATAGATGTATTTTTACTATTTTCTTTATTCCAGTGGCCAAGGTCACCAGCCATCTTTCTTTTGCCCAAATGCATGTTTGTTTGTTTTTTTTAACTTTCTTCTATTTTTTCAGAATCTTTTTTTCTTTTTTTGAAGCCATATTTCTTTGAAAGGGGGAATTCCTACAGCAGGAAGATCTACTTTATCATGTTTTTGTTATAGATCAAGAATCAATTACTTGGACCTTTTAAGCTTAACATATAACTCTTGAAAGCACAAGTAGAAGAACAGATGAATTTTCCTATAATTACTACAGTGAGGAAATATGAACTCAATGATTTACTGACCTCTGATGCAATTTTAAAATTATTATTTAGATTACAGAATATCTAAAAGATGGTTAGCTGTTTTATTTTTTAATTATTACATAGTTACAATAGCTTGAAATCAATTAATATTAAATAATTAATATGTAAAATAAATATGATTATACATATATATATATATATATATATATATATATATATATATTTGGTTTGATTGATGTGAGTTTGTTAGCTCTATCTCTGATATTGAGCGATTTCTAATAAGTACCGCGCATATAATATATAAATAATTATATATATATATTATTTATATATATATATATATATACAGATACTTTTCACATATATATGTATATATATATATGAAGAAATATAGTTTCAAGGTGTGCTATATTTATGGGATAAAGTGCTCAATATCAGAGACAGAGCATATGTAAATATAAAAGTGAACATAGAAGTCAACATTCAGAGACGACAGACTGCTTCATGCTAAATGCAAACATCTGGTGGCCTGATGATTTAACTTCTATGTTCACTTTTATATATATATATATATATATCAAGAACAGTTTTTAAAGAAAAGATGTATGACAAATTGGAAAAAGTTTTTGTGATGCATTTTGTACATTAGGATTTTATCGGACTGGGTTTATTTACATTCTTGTGACTACACGTGTGTACAAACAAGAGATGCTAGGAGTTTTAAAATTTAGAAGAAACTATTTTTTTTGACATACAATTTAGCCAATTTCATCTAGATTCTTCTTGTTTCCATCATCTCTGTTATTAAATATGTCATATTGTTCACCATAATGAAACTGACCACAATGTTAACAGAAAAAATTGCTACTTTAATTAAAAGAGAAAATAATTCACTAAGATGAAAATATTTAGAAAGTGCTTTAATCCCAAGATCATCCTCAGTAAATTTTGCATCCAGGTTCTTACAATGGTTCATCATTCTTAGTAGATCTTCTGTTATCACAATATTTAAGAAAAGATGGTGGAAGCAAAAGAAAAAAGAATCTAGATGAAATTGGCTAGATTGTATGCAAAGAAAAATTCTTTATTTTGTAGAATACCTATAGACAATAATGGGTATGTCCCCATTCACATAAATACAGTAGTAAATACTGTATGTTGGTCTGCAGTTGGAGATTC
Source organism: Acanthosepion lycidas (assembly GCA_963932145.1). Classification (NCBI taxonomy): domain Eukaryota; kingdom Metazoa; phylum Mollusca; class Cephalopoda; order Sepiida; family Sepiidae; genus Acanthosepion; species Acanthosepion lycidas. The sequence goes on along the minus strand of OZ010602.1, from coordinate 57,542,928 downwards.
ATTGTGGAATTCCCTTGACTCACTTCTAGAAGTTGACTACTTCTTTTATGTGCTGCTGGCGAATTTTTATATGTGTTGTTCCTGTCCTAAGTATTATCGTTCATTACCAACCTTCATTTGATTATTCTATTCAGTAACCTTCCCTAGGTTACAACACTTTATAAATTTAAAACTCCCAGTATCTCTCATTCATCTGCATGTGTAACCACAACAACATAAACAAACCCAGTCCAATGAAGTCCTAACAGATGAACTGCATCACAAAAAATTTTTCCAATTTGTCATACATCTTTTCTTTCAAAACTGTTCTTAATATATAAAAATTTATAGATCATTATCCCAAATATATATATATATATATATGTGTGTGAAAATATTGTAGAAAATAGGAAAGAAACTGGTTTGGTAAATAATCCAAAGTTCCTTAGTATTTTTGTTATTATTTTTAAAAAATAGTGCTCGATACGAAAGTAGAGCATAAATATAATTATTTATTTAAAAATATGATTGGAATCATATTTTTAAATAAATAATTATATATATATATATATATATATATATATATATATATATGTATATATATATATATAATAGTCATCCACAAACATACTGTTTCACTGTATCACAGCTCCTCAGTATGGCTAGACATCCAATTGCTTCAAGCCGTAATCAAAACCCGACTGATTTGACAACAGTCAGATATCTTACCCCTAGGCCATCATCACATGGCAGAAAGCAGGGGAATTTTAATGTTCTTCTCTATACGAAATACACCAGCAGGTTAGAGAACTCAATTCATACTTGAAGAATAATGCTTAACAGCAGTAGGAGCTGCTGTTTTTAAAACCCCCTAGAGAGAGAGAGAGAGAAAGAGAGAGAGAGAGAGAGAAAGAAAGAGAGAGAGGCACTCTATCATTGTCTTTAATTCTGATATTGAAGACTATTATTATAAACAGCATCACTTGTATTTATTACAACATTTATTTATTTTGCAAATACATACATAAATCTATAAAAGAAAAAACACACCCAAAAAAAACATACTAAGACATCAAAGATACCATTCCATACCATCTAAATGGTAGAGCAAAATATTATTCTCAATAATATGGTATTATAAGACCATCAATGGTGAAATGACCATTTATTCTGACTTATCCAATACAAGATATTTTACCAAGTGTGGTTAGTAATTACACTTTGTGTAATTATCAGTCACCCTTGGTATGACATATACTAATAGATAGATAGATAGATAGATATACATATTATCCCTGACCAGTAGCATGACTTGGCATTGCATGCACAACACAATCTTCAGGTGCTGAGTGTAGACTAACTATTAAGTAATTTAAATTTTAATAAAAAAGTCCAGTTACTGTAATGTTAGCGCAGACAAATATTATATAGGGATTACATTTTTTTTATTTTAAAAAATATATTTGGCATTTAAAATAAATGAGATTTATATATATTTAAAAATATTTTTTGTGGTACAAAAGTAAAACTTTATTACGGCGTTAAAAACATGAATATTTTTACATTGGACCATGATGTTATTAAAATAAAATACCAGCCGACCGGTTTCGCCCCCTCTCTTCAGAGCTGTAAACGGGGGAAAATTATGAACAAGGAGAGAAAAAAAAATAAAAAAATATATATATCCCTACCAAAATATGGCACTCGTAAATAAACGGGACATTTTTTAACAAGCACTGGTTTTACTTTATTAAAGTCCGCCAACTTTTGACGAATAACCATTTGAACGATATCATAAGGATAACCGTTACTAGTAAAGATGTTAGTTAAAAACTTAATCTCATCTTTCAAAGTGATGTTCTAGTTCGTAGAACACCTTCCTTATATACTACTACAGTTTATAGGAAGTCTACTTTCACGGGTCTTTACACTCGTTGGGATTCCTTTTGTCCCAAACAGCAAAAGATTAATTTAATTAAGTCTTTGACCCATAGGGCATTGAGGATTTGCTCAGATGACACTTTGAAAGATGAGATTAAGTTTTTAACTAACATCTTTACTAGTAACGGTTATCCTTATGATATCGTTCAAATGGTTATTCGTCAAAAGTTGGCGGACTTTAATAAAGTAAAACCAGTGCTTGTTAAAAAATGTCCCGTTTATTTACGAGTGCCATATTTTGGTAGGGATAGCGAAATGTTGGCTAAGCAAATTTCATCGAGTTCTAATCAATGCTATTTTGCAGCGAATGTACGTGTTGTGTTTAAAACAAGATCTGTTCTTCCATCCATGAGTAAGGATGTTCTACCTCCTCATCATATTAATTCTGTAATTTATCAATTTAAATGTAGTTGCGGTGCCGACTACATAGGTAGAACTACACAACGCTTGGATGTTATTTGAATCAAGCAACACGTGCCTGCTAAAATTTATAATAAAAATTTTTCGATTGGTGATACCGTTCGAAACACATACGGGTCATCTATAGCGGATCATTTCATAAATAGTCCTGGTTGTGCGGTGGACTTCAGTGTGAATTGGTTTTCTGTGGTGTCCACTTCACACTCGTTGTTCCATCTGAAGGTGTTGGAGACGCTGTTTATCAAGTCTGGGCGACCTTCTCTTTGTAAACAGAGAGATTGTTTGCTTGGGCTTGCTCTTCTGGGTCTCTAGCATCTTCAGGTGTTACAACTGTCCCTTCCGTTCATTCACGTCACCCATATATATATTTTTTTATTTTTTTTTCTCTCCTTGTTCATAATTTTCCCCCGTTTACAGCTCTGAAGAGAGGGGGCGAAACTGGTCGGCTGGTATTTTATTTTAATAACATCATGGTCCAATGTAAAAATATTCATGTTTTTAACGCCGTAATATATATATATATATATTTGTGTGTAAAAAAAAATTGTGAATAATTTTTTATATTAAGCATAAAGGAAGATTACTGGTTCTTTTTAAAAAAAATAAAAAAACAAGCCATAATTTACATTCAAAATTAATCTGGATCAACATATTTCAGCAGATATTTGTTTTTATGCCTACATGTAATGATCAATTCATTTCTCTTGTTTAATAAGCTAAGGTTATTTAAGTGTTTGAAGATAAGTCATTTTTCAGTAAACCATAAATTACATCACCTTTCCTAATGATACTGACCTCTTTTATACATAAATATATTTTAATCACAGATGCACACAAACACACACACATATATATATATAATAATGATAATGTTATTAAGCTTATCAGACAATATGAAAAGAATTTACATAAAATAAATAGACAAAACTTGTCTATATTATTTAATGAAACATGCATCAATATATATATATATATATATATATGTATATGTATGTATATACACACACACAAGGTGCGACTGGTAAATTTTTGCCATTTTATATCTTTAATTTTGTGCATGCATGTTTGTTTTTCATTTTGTCGACTGCACATTATACTATGGTCAGTTGGGAACTGTCTGTAAGAAAAAGAGCACCATCACACAACTCTGCCGAAAATTTGGAAACAGCATGCCATATTGCTTGGCATTTGTACTGGAAGTTCCAATACAAACATTTCAGATTATTTGGGTGTCAATCAGAGGACAGAACAGAGGATTCAGAAAAGAGTTGTATGAGTCTAATGGTGATTACGAAGGTGTTTGGAGTAATCACTAGCGATGGTTACATTATGCCTCCATTCATCTTCCAACAGGGCCTCAGATTCAACAGAAAGTAATGCTGCCCTGGATTAAAAGAGTGTCTGCTGAAAGAACCCATGTCTGGCAACAGGACTCTGCAACATGCTACACAAGCAGACTGCAATCCCTTTGATTATTATGTGTGAGTTGCAGTTGAGGAAGAGTTCAACAAAACTCCTTGTAACATCAAAGATGAACTGTAGGCAAGGATTATGGCAGTATTCACCAACTTAAACAAGGAGACCGTCCAGAAGAGATGCAGGAGATTCCAAAGTCTTCTGGAGGTCGTGGTTGAAGCCAATGCTAATTTTATTGAATAAATTTGCTCTTTAGTATTTCAAGATATTTTTGTGTAATTTTGGTAAATATATCTTTTATTTTGTTATTTTCATTTTTGTGTAATTTAGATGACAATTTATCCATCGCACCCTATAGAGTTGAAGTAGACTTTAGAAAGAACCAGAAACCCAACCCTTAACAAGAAACAAGTGATAAACCTTTACTCTTGTGTAAATGGAATAATGATATACAAATTTTTATATATCAAGAACAGTTTTGGAGGAAAGATGTATGACAAAGTGGAAAAAGTTTTTATACGACAGGTTTCATTCCTTAGAACTTCATCAGATTAGGTTTGTTTACTTTAATGCAATGACACATGTGTACAAACAAGAGACACTGGGAATTTTAAATTTAGAAAAAATATTTATTTTGTGTTCAGGGTATATAATCTAGCCAACTACCAGACATTTCAAACATCTAAAAATGCAAGGGAGATAATTATAGGACAATAAAAAGTTACAGACATTATATGCCAAAAATAGAGCTTATAAATAAGCTTGGAGTATTATATAATAAGATTGCATACAATCACACTACCAGGAAATAAAGAACATAATTTTCTATTTTTTTCTTCAGGAAACCATTTTGTGCCTTCATTTCCTCATACTTTTTGTTATATAGTTAGATAGAAATGGACTGAGATAGATAGATAGATAGATAGATAGATAGATAGATAGATAGATAGATAGATACTGAAATAGCCAACTAGATAGATAGATAGATAGATAGAAATACTGAAATAGAAATCAATTTACTATGAAATAAAACCTATACTTTACAGTATGACAGTGATTCTGTCTTCCAATATTTTATTACTTTTCTCTTGTACAATGTAACAAAGCAATTTGAAAATGGCATATCTAAGATAACCATGTGAAGCCATAAAAATCCCAATCTTACCACCAAATAAAGAATTGATATAAAGACTGTCAAAATGATGATAAGATCAGAAAATCCAACCTTGAGTCATATTGTCACATGCAGAAGTTGTGCACTATTTGTCCAGTAAATGATTGCCAGTCTTCATCTGTATAATCACAGTGAATTGGTTCAGTAGTTGATCATTATCCAAGCCCAATACTGTTAGCAGGCGAAAGAAACAAACAAGGAACAAAAAAGACAAGAAAAATACAAAAATTCAACAAGTCAAGAAGAAAAGATATCATTCCATTAATTTGTTTAATCAGTATCACCCCATGCAAGGCAATAAAGCCACTAAGACACGAGGGGTTACAGGGTATAGAAGAATTAGGAACAGGAACATTAATAAAGACCAGGAAAAGAAAAGAGTAATCAGGACAGTAGATATTAGGCTGGTGCAAAATAATGTCGTTTTTTCACATAGTAATATATGTGAGAAAATGACATTATTTTTGCACCAACCTATATATTATTATATATTAATAGCAATTAACATTGCATTTAGATTTTTACAGATTAAAGTTGGCTGGAAAGTGTTGAGGGGTCCACCCCTTTTTATACAAATGGACTCACCCAATGTATACTTATACTACTGCCAGAGCAAGACTGAAGAGTCAAGTCGAGTCCAGAGTGACAGAGTCAAAGATTGTAGGTAACCGGAAGAGTGAGGGTGAGGTAACAGCATTGTAGGAATCACAGTGAGCGAGCATGTAGACTCAGTAAGAAGTCATACAGCGATACTTCAATACCAATGACTGTATATATATATTTTGCTACTAATCCGTATTTCTGGAACTACTAACCTGCATTACCAGTTTGTATTATTACGTTAATACATTATTTTCCTATATTCATTCCTGGCGTTTGTTATTTATTGGTATAGGATTTCAACCCAGAATCCACAACAGAAAGCATGGAGCCAGAAAGTATTTTCACAAGCAAGAAGTGTGAGAAAAGAAACTGTTGGTATAGAATTTATGGCTCAACTGTAAATTAATGAGATCTTGAGATCCAGTTTAGTATTGTGCTTAAATTCAAAAAGTCTAGATACCATCCAAAGATCTCATCCAAACAATTACCATGAAAGTATTTATAGAAAAAGACATAGAGAGGCAACCTTGCAGTGGTGAGAAAGTGACTGAAGTTGAGCCACCAGATCAGGACCAATAATATTGCAGATTCTTCTTTGGATCTTATCAAGGAGCTCAAGGTAAATAACAGGGGCACTGGGCCATAAGTGACAGCAATATTCTAAGCATGGGTGAATGGTAGACTTATAGATATGTAAGATAGATTCTAGAGAGAAGAATTGTCTCATACAACACAGTGAACAAACTTTCTTAGCAGCTGACCTAGCAATAGATTCAATATAGTCTTTCCACTTCTTATCAGCTGAGAAAATTAGCCCAAGAAGGTGCAACAAGTCGCTTTCCTGGAAGTTAGCATCAGCTATGTTGATGGAAAGCAGAGAGGGGTCTCTTAGATGATTAATGGAGAATATTCATCACTTAGAAACTGCTAATCTGAAGAGAGGAATAAAGAAAGATTAGGATCAAGTAGGGGAAAAAAAGAGAGTGAAAGAACAATAAGACAAACTGATAGTGTTTTATGATTTATACAAGACAGTCTGCTTCACAAGAATTGAAAAGTTAAATGATTATTAAATTTTGACTGATTTCCAAGCTTTTTTTATATGCTACAGTAATCACAGTGAACATACCTAGAATGGTTGGTCAGTTGATTTTGTTTAGCAGTATATCAACGTCTAAGGGTTATTTCATGCCAAAATTTAAATATTTCCAATGCAACTGTACAACTACAGATAAAATGTATTGTTGGTAATTCTCCTATAAATAGGTATTGTTGGTAATTCTACAATAAATAAGTATTCTTGTTAATTCCAATACAAATAGATACATTTTATAATTCTACTACAAATATGTATTATTGGTAATTCTACGACAAATACATATTGTTGGTACTTTTTATATAAATAAGTATTGCTGGTATTTCTAGCATAATGTATTTTTATACTTTTATAGGATTTTGTTTTTATTTGGGGGTTCTCTATTTGCTGATAGCTAGGACCCTAACAGGTGCTACCACCCCAGATCCGGGTAGATTTTGAAACAACAGCAATTAAGAGGTGGTTCCATGCTCCTCAAAACCTCCTGATCAGAGGCCTTGCTGCCAGATGCAGTTTATCATTATACCCAGGGCTCTTTATTTATGATTCTATAATGTCAGTCTTATGAAGGATCATCTTTAAGACCTACAGGTTATGGCTAAACATACTCCAATACTAAGTGTGTGAGCAGTCTCAGACCCCCACAACTGAACATGAACTTTACATTCTTGTCTGCAATGTCTGCAAATCTACCCATCTCTTCTCTGGAGCAGTTGTTTGTTTTTCTCTCTCTCTTCATTCTCACACTTGCAAAACTGGATACAGCGGTGAGATCATGTGATTCTGCATTTAGCAGCTGAGAGTAAACTCAGATCTATCCTGCACCTGGCTTGCCTGATGATCTGGTGTGATATTGAGCACAAATTCCATTCTGACATAATACTACATTTCTATATTTTGCAATTCACATTGCTGCTTCCTCATAGAATGTAAAAACAGACAGTGTTGCAATAAAAATGATGAAGGAAAAAGTATTTTGAAAAAATTAATCACCAATTTATAAAGCTTCATTTAAGAATTTTGAACAAGCTAAGGCTATTATATCTACTACTACTAATTGGAAACAAACCAAAAAAAATAAGATGGAAAAAAATTAGTAAAACAATTAGTAGCAATATTTCATCAAAAAATTCAAAATACCTAAGACTACTAAATCTATTACTACTACTACTACAGTTACTACTTGATATAAACAAGTAATAAAAATTAAAGAAAAACTAATAAAAAATAATGATATTTCTTCATCTAACAAATTAGCACAAATTTAATTTTTTTAATATTTTTATTATTCATCTTTCATTTACTCTTTGTCTTATTTTTACTGCTTCTATATTTCTCTTCCGCTTTTCAACAATATCTTCTTTTTTTTTGTTCTGTTTTTGTCATTCAATTGCAATTTTTCTCTGCAAAACAGTTTTTGCTTTTCTATCTTTTTCTGTTGCATTTCTATTTCTTTCATTTTCCTTTTTATATTTTTTCATTCCTTCTGTCTCCCTCTTCTCTTTGTTAACTTTAGAGTTCCTTTAAAAAAATCAACAAAGTAATAACATCATATCCATGTAATATTAAGCTTCTTAGCTTAGATTCCCTTCAAAAATTCATGTTTCCTTGGAAGCATTTCCACAGATGTATCTGACAGAACAACTGCGTAGGTTCCACATACATATATAGTTCCCTATATTTCTCCACTGTCTCTCCATTCCAATACCAATTTATATAATCCAATTATCAAAGAGAATTGAGGAAATATATAAATTAGTTACAGAGCTAAAAACTGTACCTTGTTTAAAACAAGAACATATGATCTGGCTATTACTATCATATCCAGTTACAAAACATTCCACATTCTGGCCCTCACTCTACATTGATTAAACTTGTCATTGGTTGCATGAATGAATTTTTCAGAGATTTTTCTATTATTGCTAAAGCCCTTCCAACTTTGGCTGCAGGAGATTTGGAATTGGCCCTAACTCTACCTTGTTAAAGTCATCATTGGTTTCATGAATGAATTTTTCAGAGATTTTTCTATTATTGCTAAAGCCCTTCCAACTTTGGCTGCAGGAGATTTGGAATTGGCCCTAACTCTACCTTGTTAAAGTCATCATTGGTTTCATGAATGAATTTTTCAGAGATTTTTCTATTATTGCTAAAGCCCTTCCAACTTTGGCTGCAGGAGATTTGGAATTGGCCCTAACTCTACCTTGATTAAACTTGTCATTGGTTGCATGAATGAATTTTTCAGAGATTTTTCTATTATTGCTAAAGCCCTTCCAACTTTGGCTGCAGGAGATTTGGAATTGGCCCTAACTCTACCTTGATTAAACTTGTCATTGGTTGCATGAATGAATTTTTCAGAGATTTTTCTATTATTGCTAAAGCCCTTCCAACTTTGGCTGCAGGAGATTTGGAATTGGCCCTAACTCTACCTTGATTAAACTTGTCATTGGTTGGATGAATGAATTTTTCAGAGATTTTTCTATTATTGCTAAAGCCCTTCCAACTTTGGCTGCAGGAGATTTGGAATTGGCCCTAACTCTACCTTGTTAAAGTCATCATTGGTTTCATGAATGAATTTTTCAGAGATTTTTGCAAGAAATTAATTAGAACACATGGTTGATGATGCAGAGAAGTCACTGAAAATAAGGGGATGTTTACCAAATATTAAATTTTGTTGATATTTTGTTCACAATCAAGTATTAACAAGATCGTTCCTTAACTTTTGTCCAGTAGCTTATTTCCTTTGTTCCATTTAATCTTTATTTTTTAAAAAAAAGCTATTATGTAAATTTTTGTAACTTTGTATAATATTTATGCATTACACACTAATCTTTATTCGGTAAAAATTTAATTGTTAATCATGCATTACTTTTTAAGTAATGCACATATTTATGCCTTTGTTGTTTCCGTTCCTTATATTATGGCCGCTACTGTACATATGTGTGTGTGTGTGTGTGTGTGTGTGTGTGTGAGAGAGAGAGAGAGAGATTTAGTAGGAATAAGTGCATTGAATTCTACAGAAAAGAGATACCATTTTTACTTGAGTATAATATGACCTCATGTTTCTGAAGCTAAAACCAGATTTGATTAACATAGAGTCCATTCTTTAATTTGTTTTCAACAAACCAAAATGAATTTATTCATGTCTGAGATAATACAGAAGAGTTCCTAGATTACAATCTCCTAACAAAAGTCTTGGCTGCTTCTTCATTTTTTACACTTTTTTTCACCTAAAGAGCCACTCAAAGTGGGGGTTACTAAATTATGTTACTGCCTAGGGACTGTTCTGAATCATAGTTTCTTTTTTAATTACATGCAAGTAATAATTTAAAATATGTCTTCCAAAAGCTAAGCTTGTTTGGTTACAAACAAAGAAAAGAGTGATGAACTGTTATATAATATCACTCAGCTTGAATGACAATGAATGCTGGACAATCTACTCACAGATTAAGAGAAAACTGGAAGCAACAGAATTATGGTTCTACAGAAGGATGCTGAGAATACCATGAACATAGTGTGTAAACAATGGGGAAGTCTTAATGAAAATGTAAACAAAAATAGCACTTAAAAAGAAATAATTGAAATTTCCTGGACACATAATGAGGAAAGAGGGCTTAGAGAATTTGTAACTCACAGGATATAAAGGCAAAAGTTACATGGAAAGGCAGTGGACCACTTATTAGATGGGCCTGAAATTCTAGAAACTGTACATGCCAAATTGAATAGAAACAAGGTGGCAAAGTCAGACGGAAATGTAACAGAAATGCTGACAGCCTTAAATGATTTTGGCATAGACAAGGTTACAGAAATAATAAATGAAATCTACAACAGTGGGGATATACCAGAAGATCTCAGAAGATCTATTTATGGATAGAAAATGAATTCAGCAGATATACGAAAATAGAAAAGGGCATAAGGCAAGAATGTGTCTTTTCACCAGACTTATTCAACCTATACAGTGAGGTAATTCTAAGAGAACTGGAAATCCTACCAGAATTCATCATTAACAGTTACAATTTTAACAATATAAGATATGCAGATGACACAATGCTGGATAGCAGACATGGAAAAGAAATTACAAAACCTCCTACAGAAGGTAAGCAAAAGAGAGCAAGAAGAAGGGACTAAGTATAAACTACAAGAAGACAGAATGCAGGGTAATCAGTAAAAAGATGAGCCTGAAATATGATTTACAGGTCAAGGACACCAAAATCAAACAGGTGCAGAAATTTAAATATCTGGGAAGTGTTCTGACAGAGGATGGCAAATGCAACACTGAAATCCAAAGACATATTGGGATGGCCAAAGAGCATTCCAAAAGCTAAGCAGAGTATTAAGAGACAGGAAAATTTGTTGGTAACAAAGAAAAGAGTACTGAACTGCTACATGATATCTGTCCTCCTTTACAGCAGCAAATGTTGGACAATCTCCTCAAAGATGAAGAAGTGACTCATGGCAATGGGGGTCTGGTTCTGTAGAAGGATACCATGAACTGAACATGTGGGCAACGATAAGGTTTTGGAGAGGATGCAAATAAGGAGGAAGTTTATGCTTAACATCAGGAAGAGGCAGCTGAAATTTCTGGGACATATAATGAGAAAGGAGGGCTTGGAAAATCTGATACTCATGTGTGCGTAGTAGAGGAGAGAGAGAGACAAGGGAAAGCAATGTGTGGCATATTTGGCAGTCTTAAGCAAGTGGATGACAAAACAGGGTCTGGGAGAAGTTGTAAAAAGACAAAACATATTGAGAACTACAAGGGATAAGTGGGGAGTGCAGAGCCATGATCACCTACGTCCTGGAGGGACACAGGATATAAAAGAAGAAAGAAGAATGAACTGTTGGTGGAACAGAGTGGGAAGCTCGGCAAAGAAACAAATGTTGCTAAGAGGTACAAGGGGTGGGAGGTTATTGAAAACCATTATCATCTATGTCATGAAGGGGCATGACTCATAGAAGAAGAATGTCATCCTAAATTCTTTGTTTATTAAAAATTATTATTAATATTATCAATTCACCATTATCAATATTATCACTATTATCAATATTATCAATTCACTTGGTCAGAAATAAGAGAAGCTATATTTTTTCTTATTAAAAATTATTATCAATATTATCAATTCACTATTATCAATATTGTCACTATTATCATATTACCAATAATATTATCACTATCAATAAAAAAAATTATCAATAATATTATCACAACTATCAATATTATAAATACTATCAATTCACTTGGTTAGAAGTAAGAGAAGCCATGTTTTTTTGTTTTCTTTTTTATTAAAAAAAAGAACAAAAAGAAATTGTAGTTGTTAGGAGGGGGGTATATTTTTTTTGTTTTTTTATTCATTTCACCACAAGCAAGACACACGGGATTACTGAGTATGAAAGAATATAAGAAAAAGTAAAACGTTATTTAGGAGCAAGAATAAAGACAGAAGATAATGATTGAGATTGTATTTAAATTTTTGAAGATCAAACTTAACTGGAAAGCAAGAGTTCCACCTGCAAGAAGTGCAAGAAAAGAAACGTTAATGAAATCTTCTACGTTTGAGTTTTGGAGAGAAATTCCGCTAGTTTTAGAGCAGAATAGGCTAAAAGGAGGGAAAATAAACCCCAAATTAATGTATTTTTTATTATATATTTTTAGTACCCTGTTACTAATTTTGAGCTCTATTCCCACTTGGGTGGGGGCACCATTTTGATTTTAACTAAAAACATTTCTACAACACCCAGTTAGGTGTGTGTTCCTCCAGTTATAGTTTTATGGTTACACACAATTTCCCTATAGTTATTTCTTAAACATTATAGTCCTATAATAATGGGAATAAGGGATGTCAGGTCATCCTCAAGCAGCATTTGTGAACCCCCTGCCCATTTCTGAATGAGCCTTTTATTCCTCTCAAATATGCAAGCTTGTCTCAGTGTTTGAGCCCCCAACTCAGGTATGATGTTTCCAACTCAAGAGGAAGTTCATCTGCTTTGATTCCTAAGCAACATTATCATTTAGTAGACCTTAACCTTGAGTGGCTCTTTAGGTGAAAAAATAGTGTAAAAAGTAAAAAGAAACAGCTATGGTTTTCTACCAGGAGATCATTTCACCCTAAGCAAGGCACAAAAAAACCATTAAGATGTGGGAGGGGGGGTCACTGAATTTGAAAGAATATAAGCAAAAGAAAAACATTATCTAGGAGCAAGAATAAAGAAGACAGAAGATAAAGATTGACATTACACTTAAATTTTTGAAGATCAAACTTGACTGAAAAGCAAGAAGATGGTTATCCTAAATTCTTTGTTTGGTAGGCTTAATCAATTTTCTTACACAATTTTGAAAATCAAAACTCAACTTCATTACATTTGGTATGTTTCAAATGGAAACTATGCAAAAGTAAACGCCCGTTGTTATCTCAAAACATCACCATTGAATTAGACAGGATTAGGAGGTTTTATTTCCAAATTAATATTATCATTCCGTTGTGTATAAAAGCATCACATGACTATACAAAATGAAATCCATAGAATTTTGTAAAATCACGAAAGGATAAACAAATTCCAAGTTGTCATTTAAGAACAGTTTCATTTCATTATGCAGAAATTTTTTTTCTTCAGAATTAAATATTGTTCGGCAATATTTTCTTAATTTCATAGAAACAACAGTTTCCAACACTATGTTATTTTTTTTTCATTGCTTTTCCTTGTTCACATGATGGTAGAAAATAGGATAAGATACAAAAAGAAAACAATTAATAATTGAAATCAGAATATCTTCAAATTATATACAAATAGGTGTTTTCACTTTAGAATCAATCTTATTGTTGAGCTGCCTATCTAAGCTTCACAGAATTGCATGTCCTTGAATTACTAAATTACATATAAATTGTTGTTTTCATTCTAAATTCAATCACATCCTGATACTCAGTGATCAAAAAAATTAAATCGATAATCTTTAGTATCAAATTCACTTCAATTCAGCATTTATTTCTTAATGAATAAACAGAAATTATTGAACACAATCTCTTATATTTATAGACAAAATAATTGTACACATTAATTACATATGCAAACCAAAGTAATGAATAAAATTATAGATAAATGCGCCTTCTAATTTAATAAATAACATGTTATTATTATACAGATTACTCAGTTCTTTGAGGACGTTTGCATGAATTTAGTAAAAGACACATAAGTCATGGAAGAAGAGTTTTATTTAAGAAAACATTTGCATGAATAATCTTTTCCTTTTCTTTTTTTTAATCAATTCAGCCGAAACAAATAACAGGATCAATATGTATATAAATAAGGCTGTCATTTGTGGTGGATACTCTAGTAGTGTGACTTATGGCCATATTATGTTTAAATACCAGTTCTTGTCTAATCACCGGTTAAGCAATATTGAACCTGGTGAGTACTCAAATGAGTGAACACTGTGGAATATCAGTTGCTGTAAGCTATGTGACAGGGCTAGCAAGCCAATGATAGATATAATCTTGCTACTGATTTTAAAAGAAGACTTTGATATGTGGAGGTGCTTTTGTGCTGACTTTTGAACCTATCATCATTAATAAGCTGATTTATCTGAACTGGATACAACACTGACCCTAAAACTCTCACACTTCTCACTTGTGGAACTTCCTTCTAGCTTCATGCTTTCCAGCTAACTTTAATCTGCAAAAATTTAAATAAGAACAAGTTCAGATAAGTGAATATAGCATTTTGATTTCAAGACAAAACAAACTGGGACTGAGTCAGATGAAACCAAGAACTGGTCTGTTTTATTAGCTAAAAAGAAATCCCAGCATGCATTTGTGTACTTCTGCCTATAAATTATGGAGGGGAAAGTATTTTGCAATCATTCTCAATTAGGATTGGAACCAACAAAATAAATAAATAGTAAATACAATTTCAGGGTTTAAACAGAGACATTAGTAGTATATATACATATATATATATATATATATATATATATATATATATATATATATATATATATAAAGAAAGAACAGTAAGATATATAATCCAGTGTTCTTATAGATATTTTTACTTTTACAAAATAGTGCTGAATGTAAATTTACAGAGCATTAATATTATAAATTAATTGATTTAAAACCATATTTTAAATCAATTAATTTATAATATATATATATATATATATATATATATATATATATATACTTGACTCTCCCGTTGAATTCAACATATGAGGGTCAAGCAGATCAGTTCCTAGGAAACTGACAGCCTGATAACAACACATGAGATTTGATTATAGTGGTGAAGGTTTCGTGCAGGACCAGCCACACTTTTTGAAGGGCCGAATACAGAGACCTGGTGCACTATGTGCCACAAGGTCCCCAAATGACCCCCCTCCCGCAGGTTTTGAATTCACAGTTGTCCTTCTCCTAGACCAGTTGCCATCCAAGGCTATAGAACCCAGTCTGTCCTGCTATTACCCATAGCTGTTATTTCTTTAGATGTACTTTTGGTTCTGATCAAATTTTTCTCATCAGAAAAAAAACACAAAGCATTCCAAGCTGTTAATGTTTCTACTTGCTCAACAAGCCCTTTGTGCAAACAATTATCTTTTGTCCTTGCAGGCATGAACTGACCTTTCCACATCACATATTTGTATCAAAGGTCCTAATGTACAATTCTTCTGATAGAGTGTCTTGAAAATTTGAACTCCACAGAAACAGCATTAATTGACTTTCTAGGATTCTTATTGATAATTTTCTGAACCTTTTATACAGATTTCGGTGCTATGGTGGTAATAGAAGCTCTACATTTGGCTACAGCTGTAGAATCTTCATCAGCAACTTCCAGCTCTTTGGTAACAAACAACTATGCAATTTTCAGGAAACAAGTAATGTCTAAATCACTAGACTATGCTTTTAAAGCAATGATTACCACATACCTTTTCATTTGCTTAGTGAGCTTGATGCTTGTAATCATTGATCTGAAAAGAAACATTAATGAGAACAAGTCAAAAATAAGTTATAGCTATTAAAAAACATGTCCTCAAAGAACTGAGAGACCCTGCACACTGATTTATTCAAACTGGTATCTTTGACTTGGTTTTTATCATTACGACATCTTGATCATTGTACCCACTATGTTTCTTCAAATATCTGTGATATTCAATAACCTTCCAGGAATTTCAAATCAAATCCTTCATTCAGTTCATTAAAGTAAAAAATTGTTTTAATAGAGAGATTTTATAAATTTCAATGAATACCAAATGTTTCCTTATAAGGAAATGATAAAGATTAATAAGGATATTAGCATTCCCATTATTATGACAATGATTTGACTGGTTTGCTCTCCAGCCTTTTCAGGTAACTGTCAGTGAAGTTAGCCATCATGCAATTTCAAAGAACTGTTTAATTTATCTGTAAGTGTAGAATGTCATGGAATGTTTCTTGTGGTTCTTTTTTTACTACTGCTCAGTTATTACTTGCCCTGATGAGTATCTACTAACCAGGCTAGGGATTGAACTCACAATTACTATGCCACCAAATTCATAAACCAATGCTTTAATCCATTAGGTTAGAAACTAGAACTTAGAGTCTTAAGCCTGATGTTCTTTTGATGCCACTTCTGTTCATTCCACTGAACCAGGGATTGAACCTATGTTCACAGGGTAAATGCATATAATTAACTAAAGCCCTATCAGCAATGAAAAGACTGATAAGAGCTACTGGACTTGAGAAACCTATTTTCCTGAAAAATTGTTTTAAGAGAAAAATTTAAAAATTTTAACAGTACCAGTTGCTCGGTGAATGAATGCCAAACATTTCCTTGTAAGGAAACGGCTAATATTGCCATTACCATTACCATATCTACTAATCCATTGTCCCATGGATTAAAGGACGGGTTCAATTTGAATCTCCAAGGTAATTTCAATTACCATTACCATATCTACTAATCCATTGTCTCATGGATTAAATGAAGGGCTCAATTTGAATCGCCAAGGTAATTTCAATTACCATTACCATATCTACTAATCCATTGTCCTATGGATTAAACGAAGGGCTCAATTTGAATTTCCAAGGTCACCAAATACAACAGGCATCTGAAGAAGACTGGGCAATACAATGGACGAAATGTCTCAGCTATGACAAATACGATAATGACACCAATTCAAATAAATAATATATGATAATGATAATTCCTCATTTTAGGAATTCACGCAAAATGTTTTATTGAACTCCCAGCTGCAAAATAAATTATATACTTAAATTTAAGAGGTCATTGTCCCATAGAAAAATCATCTGGTGGAATTTTGGAGCCTTGAACCTAATGTATATTCTTTCTTAATCAAAGGCTCTAATATGGTGTGTAATTCTATGCTAGGCCTACTGAGGCTATTAGTAACTAGCATGTACATGGATTTCATCAGAATCTGTTTTTACAATATTGTTATCATTTTCATTTTATTTATATGCACTTCTACACATGATCAGCCATACCTGACTCCATTGCTTCACCATAGACTATAACTTCAATGTTCTTCCAGTATTATTTTTAGAAGGTAGCCTTTGTCTTAGATTTATATTCCTTTGTAGAATATTGAAGGCTGGCTGGGAAATATTTCTATCTTTAAGAAAAGGAATCATAGATTGAAAATTATTTTAATAAAAAGAGAATAAGGACACAGGTCTAAAAAAAAATATTTTTGAGTCAAGTATTGAACAATGCCAAGTCAGCTTTATTCTTCTATGGTTAATTTTTGTTCATTTTATTATTTAAATCTTCAAACAATTACAATTGTTTCTCATCATCAGTAACTCTAAAGTAGAAGAAATCTATTCATAAAAACACTTCCTTTGTTTTAGGCAGTCCAGTATCATTAGGCTATCACAGTATGTTATAATGAAAGCCAACCATATTAGATAAAGAATAATTTTACATTCTAAGAGATTACAGGGCAGTTGATTGTCTAATGGAGAAACTAACAGAACTGGAACACAGAAAGCATCAAGAAAGAATGAGAAAATAGATTTAAGAAATGAAGAGGTTAATTTACTATCTTTGAAGTGTTGACTGACAATTTAGCAGCAGCAAAGAGGCAAAATCACAAAGTTCATAAATTCTATTTTTTAAATTGGAGTCCTGACAGGCTTTGCTGTGATGCAGGCAATCCAACTTGAAAAACATTTCACTTTGATTATAGCTGCCTCTCATCAAGCAGAGAAAATTGCTGCCCAAGACAACACACACACAGAGAGAGAGAGAGAGAGAGAGAGAATGTCCTTAAATGTTTGCTCTGTTTTTGGAAGTCCATTTAAGACACAAACAAAATGCAGCTATAAAGCGAAGATTTTATAGAATCTCCAAAGATGGACAAAAATTGTGAATTTTTTCTTTATTACACTTGATTCTAACTTTAGCCAGAAACTTCTATGTAACATTTATTATTATTATCATTATTATTGTTTCCTTTGATTTCTGTTGTATACACATTTCCTTGTGGTTCCCAACCAGAGACCTAAGGTCAGAAATTGCTTTATGATATTTTCCACTGACCAAAAAAAAAACTACGGTTACACCCACACATTTTATAATGCGTGTGCTATACTTGTGAGTACAAACTTTTGTATTTCTTTAAGGCACAGGCTACCAGAGATTCTGTCAATAAGCCTATTGGAACCTTTTCTGATCAATCTGAGGGCTTTAACTACAACTGAAATTTTTTATGTCCTCGTGTGCAACATTTCTTAGATTTCCACTTCAGGATCTTTCTATTTTGATAGCTTATTGAAGATCCAGGGCTGTAGCAGAGACAAATGTTGATTTTCTTTTTGGAGGGGTGGGGGACAAAAAATATTTTATTTTATATAGCGGAAGTTATGCATGGACCTTACTTCATTTTTTATAGGTTTTTTCCACAAATTATTTAGCTGCTGAACCATCAATATCCAGTGTTTTTCAGCCAGAGTTAGTCATTTTGTCTTAAGATAGAAATATATATAGAGAGATTGAAAAATAGAAAATGAGATATGGATTTTAAGGGAAAGCAAATGCTTTGTTTTAATTTGAATTCTTTTCTATTTGTTTGTACATTTTTATTTTAATATTTTATTTCATTGGACGCACCACAAAGTAATGGCTAGGGCTCCTCCAATGAAATTAGCAACTACATGTTTCTGACCAAGGGGTGCCTTCAAGTTGGAGAATATTGGCTATGGTCTGACCTAAAAGGAGATGGTCTCCATAAGGAAGACACATTAAACAGTTTCAACCAGTGTCATTGCTAGAGTTAGTGTCCCCGAGCCGATTACTACAAAAAATACATATTACCCAGTTACTCACTTAAAGTTATAAAACTAGTTTGTGTACTATTATAATATGAAATTCACATAGTCAATTATAGTATGCTTTTAATACACACCAGACATACTTAAACTTTATCAGTAACAGTTAAAAAACAGAAACAACATATAGGGTAAAAGTGTAAAAAATTAGGACCATCTTTATTTCTGAGATGAAAATTTGTACATTTTTGTCTTTTTCTTGGCAAATTCTTCAATGACATAACCAAAAATAATTTAATTTGTCATTTGCTGCTTTATAAACAATAGATAGGCCAATATATATGCCATAGTTTAAGTTACTTGAAATCAAAAAGATCCTTCAACTGTCCTGACATTGAAACCACTTTTATTTTAATAGAGTCTATATAAGCTTATAGTCTACAGCAGACACAAAAGTGCCACCCCCATAAAAGTGCTGCTTAGGGCAGACACCTCCCCCTCTAGCTACACTACTGGTTTCAACCCAAATACACAGAAGGTTAAAAGTTTGGTGTCTCTCTGGATTTTGAAGAATCGCCTAAAAATTGAAAGCTGAATGTCTTTTTCAAAACAAATTTACTAGCTCATTATGAGCCAGAGAGACTTTCTCTTTCTTAAGATTAATATTGTTGCTGCTGGCATAATTTAATAATAATTAAATTAATCCATTACTGCATAATTTAGCTCTTTTTGCTTAATCTACTATGCTGGCCTATGATAATCTTGGACAGATGGATTTTAAATTTTAGTTAACTCCTCTCTAAAAAATTGCCCACCATGCATTAATGGGTTGAATAGTTTTAGCAACCTAGTTTCAGTCAGTTATGTGCCATGCATGATACATGCTTAAGCAATCATGTATCTTTCAATACATGACTGACGAGGCAGATTTTTTCCTTCAGTAGGTAGCCATTTCTTTCTGCAGTAGACCAGTTTGATTATAGCGGTGAAGGTTTCGTGCAGAACCATCCACCCTTTTTTTTTGGCCGAATACAGAGACCTAGTGCACTATATGCCACAAGGTCCCCAAATGACCCCTCTCCTGCAGGTTTTGAATTCAGAGTTGTCCTTCTCCTAGACCCGTTGCCATCCAAGGCTATAGAACCCAGTCTGCCTTACTATTTACCCATTGCTGGAACAGAGAAGAAGAGGATTCATACCTTTCCCTAGGGTATTAGCACATAAGTGAATGTAATGGATTCAACTGGAATTCAAAGTCCGATTCCTCAATTTGAGCCACTATCCATTACTCCACCATGCCTCATTCTAGCTTAGCAGGAGTTAATTAAACCAAAGAAGGCAAGAAACTGACTAATTATTAAATCCAGAGGGTGACCTCCAAATTTTTGTCCTACTGTGTATGTGTAGGGAGCTGATCAGGTGCTCAGCCGGGCAGTGCCTCTATGACCACACCCAGTGATGGGACTGATGATGTTGGTGGTGGTGATGATGGTGATGATCATGATGACCTTTTAATAAAGGTTGAAAATAGACTATAGTTTATTCATTTTGTTGCCTCTGGCTATAACTAACTTGAGTTTAGATTCTTTTGCTTTGTTTCATATTGAATATTAAACAAGGCGGCAGGTGAGAACAAAAAATAAAATAAAGAAAAAGATAGTTTTTCCCTTGACACCACTATGTTCCCTCTGCTGTGCTAGACAGTTTTTCTCGCCAGAATCTATCTTAGATATTGTTATACCGGAACATACCTATTCTATTGTTAATAGACTCTCCCACATATAATAAGTAGTAGTAGTAGCCAGGGAGCTCAGAGAGTTGGTCGAGTCAGTCGATGTCGGACATTAAAGTATCAACCACCACAACTAGATTGCTGTGTCATTAACTATTATATCAAGTTCCTAACGTTTTGTACGTCGAACCTTTTTTAGGACCGACTTAGTGAAATACAAGCCTTCACTGTGAAAACTACTCTACAACAGATATTTATAAATGTATCATTCATCCTTGCTTTGAATATCACTGCCACATCAGGTCTGGTGCTCCTGCTATATATTTAGAGATTATTGCTAAAATCCAAAGAATTTGCAATGTTATTGATCCTCACCTGACATCTTAGCTTCAATCATTTTCCCACCACTATAACATAGCTTCTCTCTTTTTCTACAAATACTTTCACAGCAATTCTTCTGATGAACTTTTCTCTATGTTACCTAGACTTTATGAAATTAAAAACAGTACAAAATTGGCAGCAAGTTTTCATCATTTTACAGTTAAAATGTCTAGATGTAACTCTAAGTTCTATGTTAACAGTTTCTTCTCTCACCTTTCTCATGCAAAGAACTCTCTTCTGGCTTCTTGCTTTCCAGTTAAGTTTGATCTTCAAAAGTTTATATGCAATGTCAATTGTTATCTTCTGTCTTCTTAATTCTTGTTCTTTTATTGTCTTCTCTCTTTAATAATGTTGTTTTTCATATTCTCTAGAACTCAGTAAGCCCTTTATGTCTTAGCGGTTTTAAAAATGATTTAAAAAAGAGCAAAAACAAGAAATGGTAGATAATATATATTAGAAGACTGTAAAATGTCACATTCAAAACATTGTGGAAACAATATCAGTAACAAAAATAATGAGTTCAACAATATAAATTAAGAGTGGAATGTTAATGAGTTTTCTTAAAGTTATAAACAATATATATGTAATTAACCAATTAACAGATTAATAATCAAGACAATGTGATTAATTTATTTATTATTTCTATTTTCCCTCAGCTTATTTCAAAAGCATTTTGTACAAAGATGATGCAATAAGTTCATATAGTTGTTAGCAGAATATTGACCTGAAATTTCCGCTGTATAATATTTTGTAATTAATATTCAACACTGATATTAAGTGCTTTGACAAGGAAAGAGATTACGATAAAGAATAAATATTTATGTAAAATATGTGAATTATTTAATTATTTTTGTCTTATGGATTTATGGATGTACTTACATACAAAAGTGGGTCAATAACTTTAAAGCCTCACACTTTAGTTAGTAGAATTTTGATCTGAAATTTTCACTGTATCATATTCAGTCTACATTATTAATATTCAATACTGATACCATACACTAACAGGGAAGGAGATTATGTTGAAAATAAAATATTTTTATATAAATAAATGTATTTTTTAATCATTAGACTATGGAATAATAGACATATCTACATACAAGGGTGATCAATAAGTCCATAACATCACACAGTTATCAGCAGAATTTTGATCTGAAATTTTCACTGTATAGTATTTTGTGAGTAATATTTAACATTGATATCAAGTACATTGACAAAGAAGTAGATTATGATAAAAAATAAATATTTATGCAAAATATATGTATTTTCTAATCATTAGGCTATGGACTTATTGATATACCTATATACAAGGGTAGAGCAATAAGTTGATAGCCTCACACAGTTGTAAGCAACTGAAATTTTCACTGTATAATATTCAATCTACATTATTAATATTCAACACTGATATCAAGTGCACTGACAAGGAAGAAGATTATGTTGAAAATAAAATATTTTTATGTAAAATAAATGCATTTTGTAATCATAAGCCTAAGCTTATGGCTGTAACTACAGACATGCAGGATCAATGAGTTCATAGCATCACAGAGGTGTTAGCAGAATTTTGATCTGCAATTTCCACTGTATAATATTCAGTCTTTTTCTTCACTGTTTTGTGGTCTTTCAAGACATTGGTGATCATGGCCCTCCACAACTTCTTTATCTTTGTAGCTCTTAGTTTTGTCTCATTTACTCTCCTTCTCACTCCCTGTTCTGTTAACTGTCGATACCAGCTTGTTACGTAGCTTACTCACTGTTTCCTTTTGCTCCTCTTGCCTTCAGTGCATCTTGTGACTGTCAAATTCCCTGAACTGGGAAGGGTAGTAAGGGAATAAAAATTGAGTAGATTTACAAAGGATAGGAAGTTATGGAGAGCCATGATTAGGAGATGGCATATAAAAGAATAAAGAAGATTCCAGCAGTCTTTAAATGATTTGATGTAAACAACAATGGTAAATAGTGTGATTTTACTCTTCTTGAATATTATATATCGTATCTATAATAATATAATTGATGCATCAAGAAATTGAAAAATCTAAAACAATTATAGATCTGGACTAAGTCATTAGTAAAGTTCTTAAGAAATAAATATTGATTAGTAAGTGAATGTTGTAATTAGAGCTCATTAGCCTGTAAAAAAAAATAAAAAAGAAACAAAATGAATACAAATTACAGATCTTAATAGTTCTTAAAAAATCCTTATCTTATATTGGGCTAAAAATTGATAAATTTACCTCAGAATGGTCTGAGTTAATTACATATAAGGTTGGCCAGAAAGTCCTGACTCACTCAGGAAACGGAAAGAAAACAACAAAATTTTATGGAGCAACACCAACATTTATTCTTCAAAAAAAGCTCATCATTCCTGACGACCTACTGCCGTTCTCGTGATCTTGCAAAAGATCATGACTGCTTACAGAAGATTCAACTTTCAATGCTGCCACTAAAACCTCACTGTCAAATTTGATGGTTGGCCAGAATGTGGTTGATCGTCAAGATTAAGATCCTCGGAATTGAAATGTCTGTACCACCTTGAGACCTTCAACTGGCTGATGGCACCGTCTCTTTCAGTATCACAAATTTCCTTCACAGTAGCTCTTGTAGAAATTCTTCGCTTGTAACAGTAATGAATCAAAACTCTAATTCTACTTTCTTCCAAACTAATTTCTGTCAGTTTGTGCTTATACAAAGAAGAATAGACTGCATAGGAGCAAGAAACAACTGCAGGATATGAAGGTTGGTAGTCAAATGAGTAAGGATATTCTAGCTAACCTAACCTAATGTTGCTGTTGCTCCATAAAATTTTGCTGTTTTCTTTCCATTTCCTAAGTGAATCAAGACTTTTTGTCTAACATAGTATTTTGTGGCAATCCAGTTATGGATTAAATAGCAAAGTAAACTGTATTCTCTAGCCTTAGGTGGCAGCCAAAAGGAATCTGTGGAGGGCCATGATCACCTATGTACTGAAGGGACAAGACATTTGCAATTCACAGATAATAAACAAAAGGAATCTGTGGAGGAATCTGTAGATAGATAGATAGATATTCACCTAATGCAATAGAAAATTAAAAAGATAGATAGATCGATAGATAGATAGATAGATATTCACCAAATGCACTAGAAAACCAATAAGAACACAATTATATAGATAGATATGAATGAACTAAGAATCTATATCTATATATATATATATATATATATATATATATATATATATATATATATATATATACACGCACACACACAAACAAACAAACAAATACCTACATATATTCATACCATCAATAACAATCAGATTGCTTTGTATTTTATTTTTATTCTAATTTGGTAAAATTCCAAAATTCTGCTGCATGTATTATTCTGTCAAACATTTTTCAAAATAAATTTGTTATTCTTCATTTTTGTACCTGTTAGCTCATATGAAATTAATCATGCAATCAAAAAACTGCTCTGTTCAGGTCTTATCAGGATAAAGTATTCAAGTATAAAATAAAAGAGTTTGTTTTTTTCTTTATTTAACAAATAACTTCTTTTTTTTCATAGAAATAAATACATGGAATAAAGATGTCTTCCACAGATGTTAATTTAGATGAAATTAAGATATTATTTCTTATAGAGCTACAAGCTTTTTACATAATCAGCCTTGAAGACTGTGACCAAAAGGAAATTTTCTAGTATGATTGTATGTTTATACTTACACCTGGATACTGACATTTAAGGACAGCAAAAACAATCTTATAAAATATTTATTTACTTTTATTTTATTTATTTATTTATAATTCTTGTCACTGTGCAATTTACAGTGAGATTCAACAACATCCCCACCTAGTACACCAATACACAAATAAAAACAAAGCAAACGAAGAATACACACATCATCAAATGAAAAAAAAGTAATAACATTTAGAATACATTGAAATTTTCAGCATGTGGTAGCGTTCATTTTACACAGGGCCCAAGGATAAAAGCTGTCCTTCAAGCACTTTGTCTTAGGACTAATAGAACTAAAATGTCATCCTGAGGGTAACAGTTCACACAAGTGGTACCAGGGATACATGCTGTTTTTCATTAAGTTTTCAGCTCTGCTGTGAAAATGAGTATTTAAGGCATACAGTTGAGAACAAAATTATTATCTCCTCTTCCTCCTCCTCCACTTCCTCTTTCTCCTCCTCCTCCTCTTCCTCTTTCTTCTCTTCCTAATGAAAATTTGTTTTTAAATTACTTCCCAAGCACTTTTTTTCACAGAGTCAAAAAATGTTAAAGATGGCATTTCTAAATATACTTTTTTTATTATTATTATTAAAACTTATAAGATTATTTTTTTTGCACACAGAATCAAATCTAATCCCAAAAACTCAAAAATTATTGAGCTCAAAATTATTAGCAAATAGTCAATTGTGTATCACTTTTGATGAATAATAGACTGCAACCATTGCAGACAGTTTTTGACAAGTTTTGTTGATATATCCTTAAGAATTACAGCACATTCTACTTTGACAAATATTTCAAGCTCCCACAGATTTTATGGTTTTCTATCATGGACCATGGTCTTCAGTTTACCTACAATTTTTTATGTTTAGAGATGGATGGATGGATGGATATGCACAAACTGAGATAGATAGCTAGATAGCTAGCTAGATAGATAGATAGATAGATAGATAGATAGATAGATAGATAGAAAGGACAGACAGACAGAGATGGATATAAACAGAATCAGATAGGTAGATAACTCTGTTCATAGATAGATGGATAAGATATAAACAGACAGACAGACAGACAAGGAGGGAGGGGGATATAAACAGACTGGTATAGATAGATAGATAGATAGATAGATAGATAGATAGATAGATAGATAGATAGATAGATAGATAGATAGATAGATAGATAGATATGAACTGGGAAGAAGGGAGATACTTTTTTCTGTACAGAAATGTCTAATTTCAACATTAGCATTGCCATATATTCTAAATTTATTCATATACACTGAAGCAATAAGGCAGATTTCACAAGTAAAAATTCTATTTGTTTTTATATCATTGAAGCAATTCATTGATGTTGATCTTTTCCCTTGATAGTCTAAATTTATAACCCACAGATCACTCTGTTTATTTTTGGCAGAAACATTTTAGAACATTATACACAGGCTATTTCTTGATTTGAGCTTTTATCAGTAAACACATCATGTGATTGCTATCAGCCAATCATTTTAATCTCTGTTATCCAGGTGATGTTTATTTTTAAAAGATTAGCTGTTGACATTTTATTGAGGTTACCACTTTCCAACTACAATCAGAAGTTTCCTTTTCACATACAATAGAACAAAACCATTCCTTGCACTTCAATATTTTAAAAGCAATTGGAAGTAACAATTTGATGATTAACCTCATCTTTTTAATTCTCATGATATTTTAGTTGTCATGAAGGATATACTGTATTTTTAGCCATCTAAAAAAACAGCATATGACATGTAGCTATAGTCTGACAAGCAATATTTAAAAAGAAGACTACATGAGCATAAGAAAAATGGAAACAAAAGGTCACCTGTACAAGGCTTGCTTATATACACTGCATGCCAAATTATTATTGAGATAACTTTTTTCTAATATTTCAAAAACTGTCCAATCGATTCACACACAATTTTCACACAACGTTGACAATACTGACCCACGCAATCACTGAATTTTTCATACTGATCTGCGCAATGTAAACAAACTAGCGCCATATCTGTTATCAGCACGGTGATTTGACAGTGCCAAATTATTAGAAAGGTTTAGTAAATTCCCAGAATTGAGCAAACAAAACGTTTATTAATGTTGCACGTAAATGTTTATGATCAAAAGAACCTAATAAATAAAATAATCAAACATATAATAACAGATACAAACAAAGGCATAGTTATAAACAAATTAATAGGGAATGTGCTTTCCCAGTTTTGAAATTACTTGAAGAAGTCTACAATCCATAGAATTTGTTAATTGTAGGATGTCATCTGCTGTAATGCCACGAGATATGTCAAGAATTGCTTCCCACAACTCAGCCTGAATTGCCATCCATTGGCGTGCACTCTTCGCTTCATGATGTTCCAAAGGTTTTCGATTGGGTTCAAATCCGTAGAATTTGCTGGCCACTTCATTTTTCAACGTCCATCGAAGCCTAACTGTTTCAAATATTCAGTAGTCTTGTGAGCAGCATGTGAGGGAGCATTATCTTGCATAAAAACAATTGCCCTTCTGAAGGCAAGTCTTTGCCTTTTCATCCACGGTTCAAGATGCTTTTTCATAAACACTATGTATGCATCAGCAGTCATTTTGACACCATCTGGTACTCTCCATGGGCCCACTAATGTTTTTCCAATAATACCACCCCATATCATTATGCCTCCATCAACTTCTTGGCGTCTCAAATACGGATGGTGATTCTGTCTGTTCATTACCCAGACTTTGCTCCATTTATCTGGCCTATCAAGTGTTGCTCGAGTTTCGTCAATCTTCATATTATCCTCGGCCCATTTCAATCGATTTTGAATGTGATTTCTCGTCAACGGAGGCTTCGATACAGGTTTGACTGTTGTTGCTATTTCCCTCAGATACCAACACCGAGTACTTTTAGACACAGTAGGATCCCCAATGCGACTGAAAAGCTCTTGATTGGTAAGTCCAGGGTCCTTCATGGCTTCTCATTTAAGTCTTGACATGAGACGACGTGAAATAACCTTCGGCTTGCCTTTATCTGCCCTTTTGCATACTTGTGTAGGGTCGGTGGTGAATTTATTTTTGATAACACCTGCCTATCATTTTAGAAATTTCTAGGGTAGATTTACCTTTTGAGAGTTCTGAGGTGATAGTTTTCTTTTCAGCATCACTTAAACTGCTTTTACGACCCATCTTTTCCCTAAATTCTTACACTTTTCTAATAATTTGGCACTCTCAAATCACTGTGCTGATAACAAATACGGCGACAGTTTGTTTACATTGCGCAGATCAGTACGAAAATTTCAGTGATTGCGCAGGTCTGTGTTGCCAACATTGTGTGAAAATTTTGTGTGAATTGATTGGAGGGCTTTTGAAATATTAGAAAAATAGTTATCTCAATAATAATTTGGCACACAGTGTAGTTATATAATGGCTGTTAATTCTATCACAGAAATGCTATGCACTGTCTGTTGACTTCTGTCTAGGAAGCCTTCTGCCCAGGGACAATTAAAGTTGTCTTTCAGGATGATTCCACAAATGATGGTGATAAAAATTAGTCTGAAGCCATGATGCTAACTATATTTCATCAACATCACTATGTCTATGAAATCAACTGAGCACCTGACCATCTGATCAGTCCATTCTGCATATCTGGGTAGAGAATCAGAGGGGTATTTATTCATATGTAGCATTTCTTGGGCAAGTAAACCTGGAGGAGTCCATCCCTCTCCAGATGAAACTACAACTGACATTCTTAAACTTGAAAGCCCATCTTCATCACTGACATATGACTGTTAATTCTATCAGAGAAACACTATGCACTGACTGTTGACTTCAGTGTAGGAAGCCTTCCACTCAGTGACAGTTAAAGTTGTCTTTCAGGATGATTCGACAAATGACGGTGATAAAAGTTAGTCTGGAGTCATGAGCTATGTTTCATCAACATCACTATGTCTATGAAATCAGCTTAGCAGTTCCCACTCAAAACATTTCTAATTGGTATTTATGCATTTTGACACAGGCTTTAATGACCCTTTTCTGCATGCACAATTGTTCATGAATTATAAACCCAATGTGCTTCATGGATACAATCATGTGTCTCAACAATTCTTTTTGGTGAGATTCATCAATAGACCAACATTAGGGTATGATATCTGGGCTGGAGTTGTCCAATTCTCATACTCCAACCTTGATCAAAAGCATCTACACAGCCTTGTGGGTGATGAATTATTTTCTACCCGGCAACCCCTTTCCCACAGACAAGACACTGCTAGCATCTTGATATTCTATCACTATTTCTATAGAAAATGTTTTGACAAACCACATTCCTTACATTTCTACTAGTTCAGACTCGCCCTCCCAGAAACGATTCCTCCCCAGTTCCTTCATATTCCATTAGTAAGGAAGAAGTTCTATTCAAACAGCTCCTTCCCAAGAAACTCTACTTTGTTTATCAAATTCCTGAATGGATGTTTTTCTGATCGCTACAATGTTAACCTCTTCAAGTCTGAAGTTAACTGTTATCTTTTCAGCATATCCTAATAATCTGTACAGCTTACCTCCCCATCTTATCATCATACAACCTCATTCGGGAGCCCTCTATCTTGAAGGGCTCTTGGGCCTTGCATTGGGTGAACAATAGTACAAAAAATATTTCCACACTGGAAGTTGGCATGGCACTTCTTCACAATTAAATATGACAGATTCTCATTAACCAATGCTGGCATCATACACTTTAGAATATTCTCCTGAAAGAACAGGAGTATCATGACAGCTTAGAGTTCAGCACTTGAAAATTTCAGTTTCCCTTAGTATGGTTCAGTCGATGACCTAAAACAAACTTAACAATAAACACAAGAAGGCTATAAATGGCACTTTATGATTAAAATTTATAAAAATCTCGACAATGTTTAATCTTTGTGCCCACAAAAAACTGTTTCAAAAGGATGATTATTCCCTTGATGCTGCTATTACTGTATACACTTTTGACTCCCTCAGCAATGTTTATTTACAACATTATAAAAACATACCAAATATGATGGGATATTTATCATTTACCTTCTTAAAGATTTATTATTTACCATCTTATAAAGAAATAAATTGGAATAGAAATCTTTTTATTCAATAATTTATTAAAAAATTATCAAAATAAGGAAACCAACTATTATGTAATATTTATTATTTACCATTTTATTAATAACTAGGATGACAGCTTTTTTATTCAATTTAATAGGGCTAATTTAATCTTTGTTAACAATTCTCAAGAATAAAGAAAATGTATAAATCCACTTTCACATGTTTGGGTTTTATTAAAATTTTAATCATTAATTTCTAAAACAATAAACATTGCTGAGAGAGACCTGTCTATATTTCTGAGATGAGGTATTGTAACTATTTACACTATTTATATCATTCATATTGTTGTCCACATCTTTATTGTTGTATTCACAACATTTCGGCCATTGTACACTCCGGCCTTCTTCAGGTGATATACATTGAAATTTCAAACTGAATAATTTTTATTATGGTCCATGGGGTAAATTGTTCGAATTTCACATTCTATGCCTTTTCTGGATATCTCAGTTTCAGTTATTTTCAGAAAAAGTATGGCACATGGATCTAGAACAATCTACCCCAGTGGACAGGATAAAGGGTTCAGTTTAAAATTCCAATGTATATCACCTAAGTAGATCAAAGCGTACAACAGCTAAAACATTGTGAATATGATAATAAAGACGAGGACAATAGTCTGAACAATGTAAATAGTGTAAATAGTTACAATACCTCATCTCAGAAATATAGACTGTGAATATGATAATAAAGACGAGGACAATAGTCTGAACAATGTAAATAGTGTAAATAGTTACAATACCTCATCTCAGAAATATAGACTGTGAATATGATAACAATGATGAGGACAACAGTCTGAACAATGTAAATAGTGTAAATAGTTACAATACCTCATCTCAGAAATATAGACTGTGAATATGATAACAATGATGAGGACAACAGTCTGAACAATGTAAATAGTGTAAATAGTTACAATACCTCATCTCAGAAATATAGACTGTGAATATGATAATAAAGACGAGGGCAACAGTCTGAACAATGTAAATAGTGTAAATAGTTACAATACCTCATCTCAGAAATATAGACAGATGTCTTTGTGATAATAAGCAACAAAGACAAAAAGAAGAACTCGTAAAAATAAATTAATGACATGGAAGCTGTCATTCTCATATTTTTTTGCATTACAATTAATTTGGGCTTGAACTCTTGACCTTTTTGTTGTCATTCCAACACTCAAATATGTCTCTATGAAGAATTTGAATATATATTTCCTATAAAGATATGTATGCATACACTTATATATTTTATGTCTTTCTTATCAATCAAAGAACTGTTTGCTATGCTGAAATCCAAAGTTTAAATAAAAGAAACATCAACTTAGTTAATCTTCTTCTTCACATGAAATCCAACTGGTAAATTAAGATAAAAATGTTATTTTACAAATTACATTTCTTGATCAGATTTTTTTCATAAGGTATTTCTTTCCATCTTTTCAGCTCATTCCATTATCCATCTCATTCTTCAGAAATTTTTAACAATTAGTCCAGACTTTTGCCATTCTTTAGTCTCTCTTATGAGATTTTTTACACCGTCTTCTTTTCTCATTCTTTCATTCCAGATATTTTCACCAACACTCAATCTTTTTTGTTCTCTCTCTCTCAAGAATTTTCTCTTTATCAATCACTTTCTTTTTACAAATTTCTATCATGTATTTTTCTTTTCTTGTTTTCTGTCCTTTTTTTTATTCTCCATTTCTGTTTTTCTTTCTTTCTCTTCCTCCCCTTCTTTCTATAATAGCTTTTTATTCCTTCACTTTTTCTTGTAGTCTTTTTTTTTTTGGCTTATCCATTGGTTCATCATTCTTTTCTATAAGTCTCTGTCTATCTCTCTCCCCACCATCCTACTCTCCTTCATTTTATTTTTCTCTATACCCATCTTTTTTCTCACTCCTTCCTATATTTTTCCTCCATCTTTTCTCTTTCCTTATTTTCCCTTTTTGTTTCACTCTTTCTTATTATCACTTCTCTTTATTTCATTTTTTTCTCTCTATCATTTCTCTTTTTCCCAATCTCTTTTATCCTATCATCTTTCTTTCTTTAAATTTAGTTTGTCTTTTTATCATCTTTTTCTCTCTCAATGCCTCTTTTCTATCTTATGGTCTTTTCTCTTTCTTCAATTCCATCTTTCTTTTTCTCCTCTTTCTTCACACCTCATCCCTCCTTCCTTTATTCCATTTTTCTCTCGTTCCTTCAAATTTTTCTTGCTCTCTCTCTATTTTCTTTTTTTTTTTTACTCCATCTTCTTTCTTTCCTGTATTTCAGTCTTCCTTTTTACCCTCTTTTTTTTCTCCCACTGTCTTATCTCCCTCCTTACTTTATTTTCTTTGTTCTATCTCTTTCTTTTCTTAATCTTCACCCTTTCCTTAATTTCAGTCTTTTTTTTTTAATTTCTTTCTTGTTTCCACCTTTCTCTTTTTTCCCTATCCTCATCAACCAGTGAAGAGGCGTGGTGAGTCTTTTACTATTCCGGGTCATCTTTGATGATAATTGATGAGATCTTCCCATCAACAGAAAATATCAAATAAATAGCTTCATACTACACATTGGCAATTCATCCTTTCATGATTACATTCTTCTTTCATTCTATACTTCTTTTATAGTTCTTTTTTCAAAGTAAAAAGAGAAAAATACTTTTCTTTTATCTATATTTAGCAAAAACTATAGCTATGCATGTCCAATTTACAAATAAATATATCTGGAGTGAATGAGTGTTTTTAGCTCTTCAACAGCTTCACTGACAATATTACAAACAACTCGTTTTATTATTGATCAAACCTTGTAAATGTCTAGGCAAACCTTGGTTTAATCTTTTATCTTCTTTGGCTTACATAATCAATATTTTACAATGTTCAAACAGTTTCACAGCTTTAAAAGCATTTTATGTCATTTTATGATATTATCAACTTTATATGCATTTATTTTTCTTTAAAGTTTTCCTGTTATTTGGATGTCATGTTAACTCAGACACAAATTTCTTTTGCTGCTTCACAGAATCTTAAAACTGCTGGTAATTTTTGTCATAATTTTTATTATTTCCTGGCATTTCAGACATTCTATAGACTGTCTTGGTAACACATCAAGATTTTTTTAATCATTTCAACCCATGCAAAACAATAATGCCTCTAATATACAAGGGGTTACTGTGTGTGAAAGATATAACATTGGTTCATTGATTTTGTTTAGCAGCATATCAACCTCTATGAGGTATTTAATGCTGAAATCTAAATATTTTGTTTGAAATTTTATTTTATTTTTGGAGATAATAATAGTTTAGTGATACAAGTCTTACTAAACCCATAGCTGGGAGGAGAAGAAGTGGATTCACAACATTCCTAAGGGTATTTGCATATAAGCAAATATGATGAACCTAACTGGTATTGGAACTCTGCTCTCCAATTAACAATTCAATCATTATCCATTACACCACCTGCACATCCAAGCATACAGCATCTGGTATTCCCAAGTAGTCACCCATCTAGGTACTGATCAGGCTTGATGTCGCTTAACTTCAGTGAAAACTGGTGTTAAGAGAAAATGAAAAACATTATATAGAGAGAACAATAAAAGAACAGGAATTAGGAAGACAAAAAGATAATGATTGACATGGCATTTAAATTTTTGAAGATCAAAGTTGACGGAAAAGCAAGAAGCCGGAAGAGAGTTCCATAAGCAAAAAGTGTGAGAAAAGAAACTGTTAGCATAGAACTTACGATTGCATCTAGCCATTTCAACAGTAAATTGATGAGAGCTTGAAGCCAATCTAATAGTGTGTTTGAATTCATAAAATCTAAGTATCAAAGAGGAAAGCTCCTCAGATATTTACCATGAAAATATTTATAGAAAACTAGCAGCATGGCCCGGCGTTGCCCGTACTTGATTCAAAAATCGTACGACTCATACAGCAATAGTTATCACTTGACTTAAAATATTTTTGCCCCTCCTTGCCTTTAAAGGAGTGCACTTTGCTGTGCTGATGTAACTACATGCCTTACTTCTTGCCTATCTCACACTGCAAATTTTTTCTAAGCTCTATACTAAACATTAAATCTGTTACGAAAAAAGAACTAAACAAAATGAACACAAAACGATCAGCTTTAAAAAAGGACTCTTAACTGGAAAAACTGAATGAAAAAAGAATGTTAACAACAAATACTTTTTCACACCCAACTCAGTTCTGCGGAATCAGAATCAACGTTGAGTTTAAGCAAGCGAATGAGCCAATTGGAGTAAAGTGCCATGCAGATTTAAATTTTTCCCACTTGTGATGAATGCAGCTATCAATTTTTTTTGCATGCTAGTTAACATTTGTGTCAGTCAGCTGTTGGCTCTCACGCTGGCCAATAGAATCTTCCTGCCTATTCGTGGCAGTCAGCTATAGGCTCTCACTCTGGCTAGTAGAAAATGTCCGCAAACTACATGAAAACTGCTGTAGAAGCATGAAAAAATCGATTATTTACACTATCGATGGGAATTGGGAAATGCAAGATTGGTCTTGGCCTTCCCACTAACTTGGAGCATGTGCATGTAAATTTTGGTGCAAATCCGTCGAAAATTGCGGCCGTGCATTCGTTACACACACACACACACACACACACACACACATCCTGCCTTTTATAGATAGAGATAATCAAGCAAGATACACAAATATCTTAAAACAAAGAGGAAAAAGGTGCAGCAATAAGAAAAAATTAAAAAAAAAGAAACAACAAATATTTATGTTTTATTCTCAATTGAGCTCTGAAGAGCAAGGAGTGATAACCAGCTGGCTTTTGTTTCATTTTTGTTTTATATTCTTTTCAATTTTTGATGAGTAATATTTTTTAGCCTGGCTACCCTTTTCCCTTTGTTTTAATATATTTGTATATATTATAGGAATATATATTTTAAAAATTTCTTGCTTTCCAATCAACTTTGATCTTCAAAAATTTAAATGCAACACTAATTATTATCTTTGTCTTTTTATTCTTTTATTGTTTGCTCTCCTTAGAAGATTTTTTATTTTCTCTTGTATTCTCTCTTCGTCCACCGCAAGGAAAGTTCGCTCCCTGTGCCGCACCAGGAAATTTTTCTCCCCGGAATCGATCCTTCAAATCTACAAATCAACCATTCGCCCTTGCATGGAGTATTGCTGCCATATATGGTCTGGAGCCCCTTCTGTTCACCTCGGGGTTCTTGATAAGATCCAGAGACAGATATGCAATATAATTGGCCCTGATCTGGCATCTCGTCTGGAGTCGCTATCTCACAGACATGCCGTCGCCTTTTTTACAAATACTTTCATGGTAATTGCTCTGATGAGCTGCTTTCTCTGGTTCCCAGACTTTGCAATTCCTACGAGGCTGGCATCCCACTCTTGCCCTTTCACTGTTGAAACTGTTAAATGTAACCGCCTCTTCTACTCCAATAGCTTCATATCTCACACCTCTCATCTGTGGAACTCCCTTCCCTATTCCTGTTTCCCCAATAACTATAATCTCCAACTATTCAAATGTAATGTCAATCAACATTTCCAGTTGCCTTGATCTATCCACTATCCTTCTCCTCATCCTTTCCTCTATCATTCCTACCTGCTCTCGCTCCAAATCCTCTGTAACCCCTTGCATGCTAGCTGCTTCCCCCCTTTCTAGGGGTGAAATGCTTAAAAAAAAAAAATACAGTAACTCCCTTGGCTTTATTGCCTTTCTAGTGAAATTGTTCTTAAAAAAAATATGTTTTTAAAGCCATTGTAAAATTTTCTTATTATTGTTTTTTTAAGATTGCTAAATTCTGTCTGGACTTTTGAGAAAAGTTATATTTTATTCAACTGTTTATTACCATAAAAAAAATTCATGAATATATTTGAATTTCTATATGACAAGTGTGCTGAATTCTATGATTTCTTATTGTTCTTGTTTTGATTTTTATAATTTTGCAAATTCTAAATTTTTTAAATTCTATTGTAATGTTAACATGATGTTTGCTTGCTTCAATGTGGCACATTACCATAACAATGGATTTTCTCATTATTCAGAAGTAACAAAATCAGATTGATAAATGCTATCTGGATTCTATTATCATGGATTGACACATAGCCAAGTGGTTATAACATTTGCTTTCCAACCAAAATCATCATAGTCAATTTATCAGGAAGATGACTTCTTAATATTAGTATTAGTAATTTAGTGTGGCAATCACAGCATGTGGCACCTTTGGAAAGTGACTGAAAAACCATACCCATAGGTGGACCCTAGCCTTGTGAGTAAAACTGGGAAAATGGAACTATTTAGGAGCCGTCAATTGTCGTGTTGGCACAAAGTTACAAGTCATCATGACCGAGGGTTTGAGCATACTGGCATTGTTCAGACTGTTGATCATGCCAAATAATGCACTCTCCCACAGAAACTGTTACTAAGGTCCACTCAGCACAGTTAAACTGCAAGAGAGCTCTGTGCCTGAGCAGGCGTCTGGAACAGGGATTGGCTAGGTGTCTTAGTAGACAGGCATACTTGGATACAAGTGGTCAGCCACCATATCATGGACAGAAAAATAAAACAAAACAAAGTCATGTAGTTCATTATTATACAATGATCCATTTTTTGTTTGGGTTTTTTTCTTTTTTCATTTTTTGTTAACATTTTTTTTCTCAAAATATTTCATTTGGTATATTGGAAAAAATAAATTACTTAGCTAACAGCAAATAAATATAAGAACTTCTGGAATGTGATTGGGTAAATTTATAGACTCCTCATATGGTTAACTTTTAATTTACATTAACCAATCAACTGGTAATCTATTTGTTATAAAAATCAGTTCTCTTTCAGTTTTATTACTTTTCTTAGTCTTCTTATATTTACCTTCTTCTTTGCAATTCCTACTTACTATTTTTCCACTCCTGAACCTCTTCATGGTTGGATTGTTCTTTCCAAGAATATTTGATTGTTTTTGTTTAGTGACATATCAACACCTCTATGGGTTATTTAATGCCAAAATCTAAATATTTTGTATGCAATTTTATTTTTAGAGGAAGATAATATTCTTAGTGATACAAGTCTTACTTATTAACCCATAGCTGGGAGAGAATAGGTGGATTCATACCTTTGGTATTGTTCCCTTTACTTTTTTTTTTTGTAGAATTGCCACAGATATATTAAGTATGTGCAAAGGTTATAAAGCACGCATTTTTTAAAAACTACAGACTGAATACACAGTTAATTGATTTGTTTGTTATGGCTTATCAACCATTTGCAGGTTATTTAAAGCAAGAAAATATTTTTAGATTGTAAGAATTTTTTGGAGATAGTAATGATTTTTACTGATACAAGTTCTACTAATTAACCCAAAGCTGGGAGGAGAAGAGGAAATTCATACCTTACCCAAGGATACTTGTGTGTTAGTTAACATAATGAACCTGATGGGAATTGGAAATCTGAGTTCCAATTCTGAGCTATGATTCATTACACCACCTGCACATCCAAACTTACAATGCCTGGTATTCCCAAGCAGTCACCCATCTAGGTACTGACCAGGCTTGACGTTGCTTAACCGATGATCAGGCAAGAACCAGTGTTTCAATGTGATATGGCTGTAAGCCTGAATACACAGTTGAAAAGTAATTTCTCACTGGTAACTTTTGCACGTATCTAATACTTCCCAACCCTTAAGTTTGCTCGATACAAGAAAAACTTCTGTCTTTCTTGCACCAAGTAAACTAAATACCTGGCCACTATACTGCTCCAATATTCCTGTTCATAAAGAGAGATCAGCCTCTAGGTAATATGTCCAACTGATTAATGTCAGGTGACGAGCAAGTAAATATGTAATACTGAACAGGATATTTACTATAGCTAACTTAATTCACCAAGCTATAACAAGTGCATGTTAATATCTCCAATCAATTAATATCGGAAGTCCTGTAAGCCTTATCTGAATTTGCATCAGAGAAGTGTTTCTCAACCAGTGTTCCTTGGGACCCTAGCGTTCAACAAGAAGTAATTTTTGTTTTATTTTATATTTGTAATTTTACTATACAGGTATAGCATATTGTTGGAAAATCATTGGTTATTATAATAAAGGTTTCAACTTCTTATATTATTTAAAATTATAATATTCATAGAGAATGTATTTAGCAATGTCTGATTAGTGGACAGGACCTGTATGGTGGATTCATGTATCTTTGCGTGACTCACTTGTGTACAGGACACATCCACAGAAACTGAATAAAAATATAAAATAGATAGATATTAATAAATTTTTATGCAGAGATTCTCTAAAACATTAAAATTATTTCAAGGGTTCCACAAGGGTAAAAAGGTTGAGAAATGCTACATCAGGGCATTTATTATTGTTGTTGTTGCTATTATCATTATTACGATATATTGTATCATTATCAATCTTGCTCTTCATCTATAAATTATAAAAAACATTGTGACAATAACTGACTTCTACTTGAATTAGGTGTTTAATGCACAGGTGATTACAGTGTGGGTAAGCAAACTGTAGATTTACTTCTAAAATGTTTTATTCATAGTCAAATGAGTTCCATTTTGTAATTAAAATTCATTTATCTTTATCCTGCAAATATAAAAACATTTGTGAGTTTTTGCTTTACTGTACTTCTAATGCTGAAGAGTTCCTTTAAAGATTCTCTGAAAATGTCAAAAGTTTCCTTACTTGCATCACAGACAAAAAAGCTTTTTAACATGGAGCAAAATTTGTTGATGATGGCACCCCAAGATCATTCTGGATTCTGCCAAAACTTATTGTACAAGATTCAGGAAAATCTTTGTTTACTACTGTGATCTGCAACTTTTTTGAAGAATTTTGACACTTACAGCAAAGCAGAGAAATGAGACGGCAAGAAAATGTAGATTTCTGAGCAGACCAGATAAGGAATGGTAAGACATGCAATAGAAACTCCATCAAAAGAATAAGCCAGATACAGCAAGTCTTATAATCTTTTGTGTACAACATTTTGGTTAGTAATTCTCATGTAGTACTAGTATATAACCTGTTGGATTACCAACCCCTGACGATAATCATAGGTGGCATGATATTTGAAAAGCTCATCCTCTTTTCCCTTTAACTTTCAGAGTGGCAACAAATGTTTCCTTTCACTACAATAGACACGAGGTGTATAAAAACTTCAGAGACACAGACTAAAGATTGTATTGAACTGTTCATAGCTTCAATTTTCTTTCTTTCTTCATACCTCTGTAACATTTCTTGTTAATATATTTATTAATTGTTCTTTGTTTGAATATCATGTTCTGTGTCCTTTTATTTACCCAGACTCACATGAGTCTGCCAAATATTGGTTAGTTGGATAGTTGATTTTGTTTAGCAGCACATCAATCTCTATGGGTTATCTAATGCCAAAATCTAAACATTTTGAACGCAATTTTATGATATCAACTAAATATATTTTGAACACAATTTTATGCCTTCAGCTAAAGATAAAATGTATTGTTGGTAATTTTACTATAGACAGGCATTGTTGGTAATTTTTTATATAAAAATGTACTAATGGTATTTTTATACTTTCATAGTGTTTTGTTTTTATTTGGGAGTTCCCTATTTGCCCATATCTAGGAACACCCTAACAGGTGCTACCATCCCTGGGTCATGGTGAATCTGGGAACAACAGCAATTAATAGGTTTTCCAAACTCCTCAAAACTTCCAATCTCCTAATCATAGACTTATCGTCATACCCAGGATGAGCCAAATATTGTTTACCAGAAGCCATAAAATCATACTTTACATTCCTGCAATGGACCTAAACCAAAACCTTGTTTTTGGTAAATGCCACAAAAAAAAAAAAACAGATGCCAGTGCACAGGGATGATTTTCAAAGAGCATTATCACCTGCAGATAGAGATCTGGAGTGGAAAAAATGCAATTGTTAGACCTACTAGAGGTTTTATTTTTGTATGATCTCTGATGAGAAACACCCAAAAGGGTTGCTCATATGTTTACAGGTGGTGGATTTATGGCCTGGGAAGATAGGAGGGAGGGTTACTAGTTGTGGTTGGGGTTATCTAGTTATTGTTAACAAAACTTTGACAGTGCTCAAGTAGCAAGAGATGCTAGGAAGGAAAAATTTGATCTTTCAAGACAATGTCAGTTACCATTCTGCAAAGATAAATGTTTGGTACCTCACTGATCACTTTTTATTGGTAATTAAGTGGCCTGGTATGTCTCCAGACCTCAAAGAAAATGTTTGGGAAATGATAGTACACTGATCACACCCAATATTTCATTTGGGAGGAGCTGAAACATTCCATAATGGATGCATCGGAGAAAATTCTCTCAATCTGATATGTCCCGGAAAGGGATATATTTGATCGAAATAGCTAAGTGGTTTAGGCTACTGTAACCGAGTAGAACAATCTAGCAGGTAGCAGTAATGGAACTGGTATTTGTCGTAGTTGCAGTCAATAGGTGTAGGCAATAGGTGTAGACCATTAGGATAGCCAATGGCGTAGTCCAATGGGCGTCATCCTGTACCTCTACATCAGCCTGTATTTATGGCTGGCAACAACCAATCATATTCCTGTGAGGGGGAACACAGGTGTATGCATATTCATTACATCAAAATCTCTAATTTATAAATTGACAAAGTTGGGGACAGGTTGTGATATACATGTTTTGAAGGTAAAAGGTGCAGCCATAAAGTATTTACGTTAATATTTTCATAAAAAAAAAACTATTGACTCTCATGTGTTACTAGCACAAGCTAAGCCAAAACTGTGTATTGTGTAAATTCTGCAAAATAGTCAGATGCCAAAATGGCGGAAATAGTTCCCAAATAGTACCAGCATCTGCAGAATGTAATCCAGACATGAAAAAAAGCAATTCAATCATGATAAGCCTTCAGCAGGTTTTCTTTGGTAGGATCCATGATGAGAAAACATCTAAAAGGGTTGCTCATGAGTTTGCATGTGAACTTACTCTCCTGCAGTACTCCT
The DNA here is from genome assembly GCA_963932145.1 of Acanthosepion lycidas. NCBI lineage: Eukaryota > Metazoa > Mollusca > Cephalopoda > Sepiida > Sepiidae > Acanthosepion > Acanthosepion lycidas. The sequence continues at coordinate 57,502,179 of OZ010602.1, read as the reverse complement.
GCAATAGTCAATTATTAAACCCAGTGGAGGATAACGTGTGCTTTTCTATTGATAGATATGATCTGACATGCCAGATTTTTGTCACCTTTGGCTATAATGTTTATTCATTCACTTTGAATGGGATAACTCATAACCATTTTTATGATGCCAATTTAGGGGAAAATGTTTTGCCTTATTTTCTTATGAATTATGACAAAGGCTGAAGAAAGAATAAGCCAAACACTGAGTAGCAGCATTAAGGATAGATAGATAGATAGATAGATAGATAGATAGATAGATAGATAGAAAGCAACTGATAAACATTATAGATAGATATTAAAAGATTTGAATAGATAGGTAGACAGATACATATAAGACTGAGTTAAATAGATAGATACAAAGAAGCAGATACACAGATAGACAGACACAAAGCAACTGATAAATATATAGATATTAAAATATTTGAGGAGATAAGTAGGCAGATTTATATAAGTCTGAGATTGGTAGATAGATGGATACAAAGCAACTGATAAATATACAGATAGATAGATAGATTTAAAAATTTAGAGATAGATAGATAACTTTCCTGGTGTTTTTATATTTTTGATAACAATAATTATTGATCTAGATATTTATCAAGCACTTTATTTGACAAAATTCTCTTCACCTTGACATTATATAAGTTTACATATGTCAATAAGTTTGGTTTGGTTTGGTTTGGTTTGGTTTACAGCATATCAACTCTTTATAGGTCATCTAATGCCAAAATTTAATTTCTCTAGAAGCATTAGTAATATTTTTTAAAATCTATTCCTGGAAATGTTTACTCCAAAAATGTATTTTTATACTTTCATAGTATTTTGACCCCAGTTTTGATGTTAACTATTTGTCCATAAACGGGACTTCAACTGGCACTTCCATCCCAGGTCAAAGTGGACCATTGGAACACCAACAATTAAGAGATGGTTCCACACTCCTCAAAACACTGCCAGATGTAGTTTATCATCATACCCAGGATGTTATATATATAAACGGGACTTCAACTGGCACTTCCATCCCAGGTCAAAGTGGACCATTGGAACACCAACAATTAAGAGATGGTTCCACGCTCCTCAAAACACTGCCAGATGTAGTTTATCATCATACCCAGGATGTTATATATCAATAGGTGTTATTATCATTATATAGATGCATACACAAATATATATATATATATATATATATATATATATATATATATAGATAGATAGATAGATAGATAGATAGATAGATAGATAGATAATACACTATAAATAATTATATTGTTGTTAGAAACAAAACTTATCTTTAAACTAATCTTGCAAACCAATCCCCAAACTGTGCTAAAGACCTATACTAATTATTCCATATACATGATGAATAATTAGGAAAAATCAAAATTAAAATTTAATAAATCAAATAAATCTTATACACTTAAATTATAACAAACACATCATTATGACATATTTTATAAGTTGGCCAACATAAAAAAAAATAGAAGACTCTTTTTTTTTTTTTTTTAATATTATTAATGAAACAGGATATCCCAACAATGAAGGAAACAAAGTATTTGGTTGGTGCAAAAATAATGTCGTTTTCTCACATAGTAACATATGTGAGAAAACGACATTTTTTTTTTTTTGCACCAACCTAATAGAATCTTGTCAATCTTATAATTTGCATAAAAAGACAACATCTATACTTCATTTAAATCAAATTATCCTGCTACAAATTTTAATATTCCTAACATCTGTAATATTTAAGTTACTTAAATTTTAATACCTTTCAACTAATGCATTTTTTAAATTACATGCCAAGAATGATATCTACAGGATGGATATATATAAAAGATGCAAATCAGTGAAAAAGGGGAGTGATTCATTTCCTACCTTCCAGGACCTTCACTATTGTGTATTTGCATATTTTAGCTAAAAATTTTAAAAGTAAATCCCTGAACAGCATTCAAACAAAGGCACATGTTCTGGTGGAAACAAAATGCAGATGGAGCAGCCAATCATTACTGATAATGGTTCTTGTCTCCATCAGTCAAAGAGACAATGTTTAGTGTGTAGAAAGACAGCGCATGGCTGCCATGCCAATGTGAAACCTGGAACATCTGGTTATGAAGAAAGTGGTTACCAGCCTCCCTCATGGGATAGTCAGAACAGTGAGCTGAGTGGTATTAGCTATACATATGATTCCTTTGCTAGCCAACCCCTAAAGTTTTAAAGCTGGCACATTTTATAGGAAGAAAAAGATATTGTGTTTCCTGTCTCTTGGATGAGTCCATGCCATATGTGTGCTTTTCGCATGTAGAAGTCTTGTCCATGCCCTGCTTGTCATGACCCAGTGTTTGATTCCAGTGTTGCCGAGTTTTTCATCCCTCTTTGTTGGCATCCAACCAATAAGAAGAAAATCACTTCAGGCAGCATGGGAATAAGAAATGAAGTTATTGTTGGCCACTCACATTAATCCTAGTAGTTGTAAGAAGCTTTTTGGAGAGTAAGAGAGAGAGAGAGAGAGAAAGAAAGGCAAATCATGTGGAACTGGATACAACCAGTAAATAAAACAGAACCATTTAGTGTGATATACATAGAAAACAATCTCTAGCCAACCGAATAATAAGGAAGAAATGTACATGTATAATTAGTAGATAAAATGTCTCTACCTGAAACGTACAATTGTGTGAGATTTTTAAGGATGATGAAATATGTCTTGGTTGTCAGAGCTTCATTTGGGGAAACATTAAGCATGTACTTACAATGATAAACCAATGAGAAAAGAGCTGAGTCACATGACCATTGGCTGAAAAAAGAGAAAGAAAAGTTTTATACACTCCCACAGATCCAATCAGGATTGCTCATGGGAGCCTATGTAATTTTGACCATAAAAATAATGTGACCGATGATTTTAATTTCCGCTGAACTCCTCAGTACAAATCAACTTGTTCAATTTTTAATTACTCATCAAAAAATATAAGTAACATTTATTTCCTTTCCATTCACATTTTATTCTTTCTTCTTCGAAAAATTTAAAAGAAAATGACACAAATATATATATATATATATATATATACTAGCAGTAGAGCCCGGCATTGCCCAGGGATGTAACAGTAAGAGATTGATCAAGTATCGTATTGTTTAAGGTTGACGGACATGCATGTCTTAATTAGTTTTATTTTTTTGTTTTGTTTGTTTTTTTTTGTTTTTTTTTTTTATGAATTGGTCAAACCCAAACTCAAACAAAAACATTGCTTTCAATCGTTATGAGTCTACCGATTGAATAGAATTTTATTATAAACAATTATCTTGTAAATGGAATTTTTAAAGCTTTCTGAATGTAAAAATAAAGAAAAAAGTGTGCAAGACAATAAGAAACACTACCTGCCAAAAAAATGTGAAATTTTGTTGAAATCAGTTGAAAAATGTAGGAAATCCAATCCAATATATAAACGTACAGACACACACACACACACACACACACACACACAATCTGCGTTTTATTATAAGTAAGATATATAAGCAAGATAAATTATCTCTTAGAAACATTATAAAGAAATACATGACCCCAGTCAACCAGAACAAGAAAATTAAATTATGCACTATAAAAAATTTAAAACAGCTAACCTTACCGTCAACAAAAACTCACCTGCAAGATCCAAATTACAGAGAACTAATATTATTTATGAATTTATATGTCCCTTAAGGAATTGCATTCCTGATCAAGCCAAATTCATGAACAATTATATTGGACATACCACTACATACCTATCAAGAAGATTCACATTACATGTCTCCTACCATAGCTCAATTATGATTCATTTAAACACACAAAGAAAACCTACCAAATACCATCCACAACATACTTGTAAGAAATACAAATATAATAGTCCCATCCACATATAAAAAAAAAGACTAAAAATAATGGAAGCACTAATGATAAAAAAAAGGAAAAGCCAACACTCAACAACATGAACTATGAACACAGCTACAATGTGCTGGCCATGTTTTGAAAATGCTAAAACATTTCTATTACTCTAGAAACATAAAAAAAGCTACACATTCAGTTAAAAATAAAATATGAAAAACATCCTTGATAATGACTGATAAAATAGCTGAAAGCACTTGGGTATATGGAATATTTGGATGATTTTTACATACTTTATGTCCAAAGATGAAAACACTTATATGAATACAAGAAAAATTAAATAAAAAACTTAATCACAGTACCCTGTCAGTTGTCTTTAAGGAAACCTGTATATATATATATATATATATATATATATATATATATATATATATATATATATAATAAATCAACTGATTTAAAATGTTTTTTCGCTACACAGTTCTAACCATGTTTCAAAAATGGAAGCTAAAAGCTTCGAATTTCATTTTGTAATTAAATTAAAGACATTAGTTCCATTTCATCCTCAAGCAAACACCGGATTATATATCTTACTGTTCTTTCTTTTTATTTATATATATATATATATATATATATATATATATATATATATATATATATATATATAAAAGCATATTGCAGTAAATAGAATAGACACATTATGTGTATTTATTTTTAAAATAATTCTTTCTAGGTCTCTTCTCCATCAACTAATAGTTTTGGAAAAGACCAATTTAAATGTCCTTTAGAAGATTATATCTCTGACAAAAAAGTACATATGTTGGCTTAACAACTACAACACACAACTACACAACTACAAGATGTCTTACACTCCATTTGTCAGATACAAGTTCTATCACACAACATTTAAAGAGACATTCCTGTCCACCTTCACAATACAGGAAAATACTTGTTGACAACAACAATATATTACACCATGAAAATAATAAACAAAAACTTCAGATTCTCAAGTCCATCTCTATCAAAAGCAGACAACCAACAAAATTTATTATGTGTATAGTAGCAATGTTTTAAAATGTATTTGAGTTGATTAAAATTTAACACCATTTTGAAATTTATCAAGTTGCAATTTTACCATCTCTGATTATCACCCTTTGATTAAGAACGCTTGTTTACAAAACATTGTAATCACAATGGTTAAATTTAAAATAATTATAGCAGAGAGCATTCGCATGTGTTTGTGAAATCAGTATCATGACGATTACAGTTACATTAAGTTTGTTTTCGCAATTCACCGCTGAGGATGATCTTGGAGGAGATCGAAAGTACTTGGGCTAACAAAAAATAAGCTGCCTTCCTTGATGAATTCCAACTTAAGATCAGGAAGATAATTAGAGAACTAGAAAAGATTATTATAAAACTAAATAGATATAATATGTCTATATTGCTTAATGAAACATGCTTCAATGAAGATATGATGCCTAAGTATATATATATATATATATATATATATATATATATATCCAAGTATTTTTTTAAATAAATAATTATATCGCATAGCGAATTGAGTCACTGTCAGTCACTGGGCGTGTTTCTAAAAATAAATACGCTAAAAATCCACCTGCTTCCCTGCCGTGCGCCAACAGCTTAGTGGTAGAATCTCCGGCTGATACCAATTCAGTCGGGTTTCGATCTGAGCTAGAGGCAACCGGATGTCTAGCCACACTGATGAGCTGTGAAACAGCGAAACAGTCTGTCTGTGGATAATGTTTTATATATATATATATATATATATATATATATATATATATATATATATAAAAGTGAACATAGAAGTCAACACTTAGAGGCGACAGTCTGTTTCATGCTATATGCAATTGTAAGATGGCCTGAAGATTGCATATAGCATGAAACAGACTGTCGCCTCTAAGTGTTGACTTCTATGTTCACTTTTATATTTACACACGCTGATATTGAGCACTTTATTCCATAAATATAGCACACCTTAAGACTATATTTCTTTATATATATATATATATATATATATATATATATATATATATTTAGTTGCATTGATGTGAGTTTGTGACCCTTTCAAGTCCTATGTGATTGTCAGACTGACGATCACAAATGGCATGAAACCCAGTGTTACAAACTCACATCAATGCAACTATATATATATATATATATATATATATATATATATATATATATATATATATATATACTAAATATGTTAGCTTTATCACTGATATTGAGTGGTTTCCAATAAGTACTGCGCATATATAATATATAAATAATATATATAAAAATTGCATATATATATATATATATATATATATATATATATATATATATTTATATACATACACATCATACATATATATATATATATATATATATATATTTCAAGCACACAAAAATGTTGTGATCAAGGACACTTTTTAAAACTTTTATAAAACTCCTGCATATAAAATTCTTGCTGTTACAAAACTTGTTGTTTATTCTTCACTTTTCAATAAATTAAAATCCCCACAGATTTCAGTTTTCAAAACCGAATTTGAAATGATCATATGACTATTTTCATACAATGATAGAATTTATAGTTTGAATTGTGATCATGAAAGATGAAAACATTGAGATAAAAAATGCAATAAATTTAATAGTCAATTTTATGCAAAATAATGCATAATGCATACATCTTTTCATTTCGAATACAAAAGAAACAGAAATCATTGCTTTTACTGGTTCTGTAGCACTCGATTTATACAGAAAAATATCCACTTGTATATTTTCTACGCAGTTTCACTAAAATTCATTACCTTTACTTCAAAAGTACAGAAATAGTTTTAATATGTTCAATCTGAATTTGAAAATGTAGTTCATTTTTCATGGGCTTTCCAGGTTCAAATCCATGTCTACACAATAGAACTTTATCTGTTAAATCTGATAAAAAATTGTAATATAATCCTGTATTGAACATTCAAATCATAGCAACTAACAAAAAAAAACTGTCTTTTCTTTGGTCTGAATAAATAGCATCTATCAACCAATCTAGTTCCTGTGTGCCACTTCCTGTTTATCCATTCAAGGGAAGTAACTCTTTTCACCTACATCTGTCTCTTTCACTTTTGTCATTTAAGCAAAATAGAACAATGTGATAATAGCAATACTGAGAGTTCAACAAAGACTGTATTCATGAAATTTCTATTAAGATGCAAAGTTAAACAAAGCCTTATTATTATGAAGCAAGAAAACAACCTCAGAATATGCAGGTAGTTTAATGATTCTGTAGTCTAATGTAAAAAACATTTATTTACAGAACTAATTTTTATTTTTCAGTATGCTCTGCTTCTTTGTCTATGCATTCTTTTTTTATTCTTTTAATTATTTCAACCCAAGCAAGGCAATAAAGCCACTAAAATGCAAGGAGTTACTGAGTGTAAGAGAATATGAGAAAAAAAAAACATTATTAAGGAGAGAGAACAATAAAAGAACAAGAATTAAAAAGACAGAAAATAACAATGATCAAAATTGACTGAAAATCAAGAAGTAGGAAGATAAGTTCCACCAGCAAGAAATGCAAGAGAAGAAACTGTTACTTCAAACTTACAGTTACATCTAGCCAGTGCCAGTGGGACAGTCTCACGAGTGACCACCGAATCTCTGATATGGGGCCTCTCAAATCTAGATACAGGGTCCCAGACTCTACTACATCTCAATTTTCATAAGGTTGTATTCATATAAAATACAAATTTTATTATAACCTAATTATGTACAATACTGGATCATATGAAATATAGGTGAACAATTCAACTAGAAAAATTGAAAATAAATTAAATATCTCTAAATACAAATTAAAAGCATCTCATAAAAAATCATTTCATCTTAAATAAATCAACAATATTTTGCAGCAATTTTTAACATCAGCTTGAGATTTTTCTTGTTAAAAAGTTGAATAGTTTTAACACATTCAACATAAAAAAAAACATTAAAAAATAATCAGTTTTATAGGGTTTTTTCCAGACTTAGCGTGAGCAAAACAAATTTATGGATTTTGACAAAAAACAATCAAAATCTGTGAAAATTTTTAATACTTTAATAGTCAGTTGTGCTTAGTTTAATTTGTAATGTATATAAAAGTGGGTAGAAAAAAGTAAATGTTGATAAGAAAGCAAACGTAACAAAGCACTGCCAGGCCCTCAGTCAGCACCCCACATACCAGTTGAGAAGTTTAAGGATAGTATGCATCAGCCCTGCATCTAACCATTTTAACTATAAAAGGATGAGACCTTCCTGCCAATCTAGTACTGTGCTTAAGTTCATAAAGTCTATGTACCATAGAAGAAAGTAATATTTATTTTGAAAATGCAAAAATGTGGCACAAGGCCAAAAGGAGGGATAGGGGGAAGGCTGATTTTCAATCTGTCTTGTCTTAAATTTATTTAACCACAATTAATGACCAAAACATACCATAATATACCTTACGCAACACATTCTTATTTACCATTCTTACTACAGTCACCATAATGCCTCAGGGTCCGTGAAGTCCTAACTATTAGTTTGGTGCAAAAATAATGTCGTTTTCTCACGTATGTTACTATGTGAGAAAACGACATTATTTTTGCACCAACCTAATAGTTCCCATATATACAAGTTTGTCTGTGCAGGGTGGGGAATAAAAATAACAACTTTTACAAATGAAACCCCAATGAATTACCATAGAGAAAAGTTCATCATAACAATTATTATGAAAATTTTTATAGAAAAGACACAGGTAAAGTACATTACGATGGTGGCAAAGTGACTGAAACTGCAATCAAACATGATGTCAATGCACTTAATCTAACACTTCCACATTAATCACATAGATCAAACATGATGTAATGAAAATCTTAGATCAAATTTCAGCTAATACCTTCATGTCAGGCTACAGATTTATTGATACATTGGTGTACAGTAAAAACTTCATATAAAATTTCAGCTAATAACTATATCAGTTTACAGACTTATTGATCCACCTTTGCAAAATTCTATGCAATTCATTTTTACATTCTGCATAATATTAAAATGAATGTGGGTGTGTGTGTGTGTGTGTAGTGTAGCAGTTACTATCACAGAATGTGGAATTGGCATGCTAAGTTCAAATTCCAGCCAAGCCCATTACAACATTTGACCAATATTAGATAATTGACTTCATCAAATTGAAAAATAGTAATTTATTTTGAAGATAACAAATATTAAACTGATGAAAAGATAACAAATGTATGTACAAGAATACACTGCTATGAATCCTGGAAGCATATCCTAAACCAGATAGATAGATAGATAGATAGATATTAGGTTGGTGCAAAAATAATGACGTAATAATGTCGTTTTTTGACCTATTTTTTAACGTCAAAAACGACATTATTACGTCATTATTTTTGCACCAACCTAATAGATAGATAGATAGATATTTAAAGACTGATACAGAGATTTAAAGAGTGATAGATAGATAGATAGATAGATAGATAGATATTTAAAGACTGATACAGAGATTTAAAGATTGATATATATATATATATATATATATATATATATATATATATATATATATATATATATATATATATATATATATATATATCAATCTTTAAATCTATATATATAAAATTTCAGGTAATAACTATATCAGTTTACAGACTTATTGATCCACCTTTGCAAAATTCTATGCAATTCATTTTTACATTCTGCATAATATTAAAATGAATGTGTGTATATATATATATATATATATATATATATATATATATATATATATATATATATATAGATAGATAGATAGATAGATATTTAAAGACTGATATAGATATTTAAAGATTGATATAGATATATATATATAGATGGATAGATAGATATTTAAAGACTGAGATAAATAGATAGATGGATACTTAAAGATATTTAAAGACTGATATAGATATTTAAAGATTGATATAGATAGATATATAGATGGATAGATAGATATTTAAAGACTGATATAGATATTTAAAGATTGATATAGATAGATATATAGATAGATAGATAGATATTAAAAGTCTGAGATAGATAGATATGAAAAGTCTGAGCTAGATAGATAATAGATATGAAAGGATTTACATAGTGCAGAGAGGAATCAACACTGCATGTTGACTATCAGTTTCATGCTTCAAGTGTGATCATCACATTAAGACATGAAACTGAGTTGTCATACAGCCCTGACCTAAGTTCACATTGTCCATATCTATATACATTCTATTTCCAAGCATGTGTACTCTTTCTCTATAAATATAACAGATTTTAAACAATATAATATAAATACAGGCAACTGAATAAAAAACAACACTCCTACATTATGTGTTTCATTCTTCAAAATTACTTCTTCATACTAATATTTTTTGTTATGGAATCTTGTTTGTATATATATATATATATATATATATATATATATATATATATATATATATATATATATATGTAAGCAAATATATGGATATAGATCTGACAGTATGAAGAAAAATATACGGAAAAACAAACAAAAAATCCTTATATGCAATTATGCTGTTTTAATGTTAATATAATGTCAACGTCGGACGTTTTGGTCTAATAAACCATCTTCAGGACATATTCATAAAATATAATTAACATTATCAATTCAACATGACAAAGACGATGGACATAAGAACAAGACTTATCCAAACAGATAACTGAAAGGTTTATTAGACCGAAACGTCCGACGTTGACATTATATTAACATTAAAACAGCGTAATTGCTTATAAGGAGTTTTGTTTGTTTTTTCCGTATATTTTTCTTCATATATATATATATATATATATATATATATGCATGTGTATGAAAAAACATACATACATGCACAAAAAATTTATATATGTATATATCTCCTCCACAGGTGTTATAAATACAGTGCTCAATGTTATGAGACAGAGCTATGTTTAGTAAATATACATAATATCCCACATCAATAGCTCAGTTTCATGCAATTTCTGCAATCTTCAGGTGCAAATACAATCTGACCATTAATTCACATTCTCGTGGTGATGATTTAAAATTTTGTGTTAAAATTTGTTTATTTAATTATTGCTGCCAAAAATATTAGAATTAACAAATAGTGATTTATATCATTTAAATTCATAAGTTTGAAAGGCAAAGAAATAAAAAATTAAATAAATTAAAAAATTTTTTTTTAAATGTATTACTGTATTTATGTGAATGGGGACATATCTGTAGATATGCTACAACTGTTTTGTCAGAAATGGAGATTTTGTTCTTCAAACCAGGATGCGATTAACAAAATTATTTCTACCACACAGAAAATACCCAATTCTTGATAATGACTGAGACAGTCAAAAGTATTTTAAAAAAAAGAACTTCAGACAGTTTATCCTTAATTTGTATCCCAGCATACACACAATTACTTGAAAATTTGAAAATGACAATAAATATTAAATAGACAGATCTTATCAGTTAAATTCAACAAAACTTTATATATGATACCTACTAACAAGCAGATCAAATGATTACAAAAAAGGTTCATCAAACAAAAAAATGTCCATCTGCCATGTTATAGACATGACTTGTTCATGCTACAGCCATGAGGGTAATGTCATCTGTCAAGAAAATATTGTACGACAGTAAACAATGTTATCACAATTTGATAAAACTTTGAAAAGTTTGTATATGTTTTTTGACAGATTCTGTATATATATATATATATATATATAAGATTTAAGAAACAGCAAATATTTTTATATATAGTGCTCAATATTAAAAATATTAAAATAATATTAAAAATAGAGCGTTAATTAAGTTTCTTGGTAAAATTTCCATTCAAATGAAAAAATTGGAAATATCATTTAAAACCAAACCCCTTGAAAAATGGTAATTTTAAATTTTACCAAGAAACTTTGAAATCGGAGAAAAAAATGAATATTTAAAAGTTAAGTAATCTTTCATATATATATATTTATATATATATATAATTATTTATGGAGGCACAGTGTAGTAATGGATACAGCTCAGAGTGAGGAATTGAAGAGCAGAGTTTGAATTCCAGTCAAGTTTATTACATTCACTTGCATGCTAATACCCTTAGAAAAGGTATGAATACATCTCTTCTCCCCCCAGATATGGGCAAATAGCAGGACAGACTTTGTCCTATATAATTGAGTGGTGAACAGTCTAAAAGAAGATTTAAAATCTGCAGAGGGTTGTTTGGGGATGTTACAGTTCTCTGTATTTGGCTCTTCCAAAAGTGTAGTTGGTTCTGCATAAACCTTCACCACTATAATCAAATGAAATGTGTGGTTAGTATGGCTGTTGGTTCTAAGTACTCAGCTGCTTGATCCTCAAATGTCGAAAACAATAGGAGAGTCCAGTATATATATGTGTGCGTGTGAGAGAGAGAGAGAGAGAGAAAGAGAAAACCAGGTATCTGTTTTCCTCTGTTGAAGAGGTGGCCATGGTAAGAATGAAAATCCCAATGTAGAAGCCTTTCGCATATACTAAAGTTTAGTTTGCAAGATTTTCCATCTCGGAGAGCATTGACTTCAGGCAGTATTTTCAAAGCTACTTTTATAAATATTCCAGCATCAAAAATGATATTTTCATTCTCTTTCACTTCTTCCCATTTTTTTTTTTTTTTTCCTTTTATTCATACACTTCTGACTTTTCTTCTTTATCTTTTTCAACTCAATTTTTTTTCCTTTTCTTTCATTGGTTATTATTCTTAGTTTGTTTTGTTTTTTTGTTGCTGTATATTTCTTTTACTTCTTTCTTCTATTTATTTCACTGGTCCCCCCCCCACCTATTTCAGCTTGACCTTATTTCTTACTTTGCATTTTGCTATCTCTTTACAATATCTGCAATATTAAGCCTTCATGAAGAACATTCAATCTCTCCTGATGCCAAACCATTTATTAATGATCACACTGGAATTGCGCCAGAAAAAAAGTGCCAGTTTCAGCAAAAGAAAAAGATTGACTAACAACTGGCACATGACATTTGCATTACATATTTCTTATATACCGTTTAAAACCAGAACATCCTGAAGACTGGGAATTTGAACCAAGAAACTTTGAATTCAGGATAAAATTGACATTTAAAAGTTAATTAATCTTTTCATATATTATTAATGCTCTATTTTTAATATTATTTTAATATTTTTAATATTGAGCACTCTATATAAAAATATCTGTTGTTTCTTAAATCATATATATATATATATATATATATATATATATATAATATGAAATGGACTAAGTCTTTACATTATAAAATAAATGTCAAACAGAACATATATTAAATTATATATATGTCATTCACAGACAGTCCTGTTTCGCTGTATCACAGCTCCTCAGTGTGACTAGACATCTGAATGCTTCCAGCCAGGATTGAAACCCAACTGATTTGGTGTCAGTCAGAGTTTCTACTACTGAGCTATCTTCATTCAACAGAATGAACTAGCTAAATCTAGCGTATTGTTTTTACAAATGTAAACAAATGCCAATCAGCCATAGGGCTCGATCCATTTTACTGAAGAGCTTTGCATTAATGCAGGTGGCTGTTGTTTATAGAATTAGCTTGCCATTCAACAGTGCTCAATTGAAATATATTTTCAAGAGCTAAAAGTTAAATGTCATTAAAGACAACAAACATTTTATGTTAATTTTATTGAATTGATTTTTCCAACTTAGTCCTTCTAAAATAAAGAGGAAATTCCATCAGAAATTGTCTAAAGTTCATTTCAGAAGAAATGTCATTGGTTGGTTTTATTTGGCAGCATATTAACTTACATGTGTTATTTAATGCTGAAATCTAAATATTTTGTCCATGGTTTTATTCCATTTTCAGAGATAATAATGGTTTAGTGATACAAGTCTTACTAATTGACCCAAAGTTATGGTGGTGGTGCATGGGAGTAAAGGGAAATTCATAACTTTCCCAAGCAGAAGAAATATGGTCAAAGCTTTTCGACTTCCTTGTCATCATCAGAGTAGGTAGAGACAAACGGACATTTTGTATCAATTCATATTACTGATCCAATTTTTCAAGTCACAATGATCTTTTTCCGACAATGAATAAATTTTGTCAGAAATTATCTGAAGTTCATTTCAGAAGAACTATGACCCAAGCTTTTGAGTTTTTTAAGTCACCATTAGGAATGGTAGAGACAAATGGTAAGTGTTGTGACATAGAAGACGCATAATGTGCATGTTTTTGTTTCTTTTATATATGCATTTGAAGATGAGGGGTTGTAAATTATAATTGATTTTAGTTATAGATGGTTGTTTTTGTTTTATTAGTATTGCTTCAAGGATAATAAGTCTGTTTTTACTATTTGATATCTTGACTAAATATCCCAACATTAGCATGCCACAATGACTGACAGTATGTGCATTTATAGTTACATCAAGTAAGCCTTAGAAAATTTTAAAACTTAGACTTTCTTTGTTTTTTTTTCTACTTCACAGAAAAGAGAGCATCCAAAAAATTATTTACACTATTTACATTGTTTGGACTGTTGTCCTCATCTTTGTTGCCATATTAAATAGAAAAATCAGGTGTAGCCAACCACATATAGAGGGAAAAGGGAGATCACGATCCCCTGTGGGATGAGGTTGAAATAATAATCACTGGAATAATGAAAACTTAAGGAATCAGCACATATGCTAGACCACAAAAATCTCCTAAGTTGGCCAAGCATAAAAATGAATACAATATGGGAACCAGTAATATGGAGTACTAGAAAAAAGCAATAACAACAAAAATTTCAATGAGCTCAATGTGACATTGCTTTCCAAAGAATATTTGACCATAAGCAAATTTAACGAACATTAGAATTGGAATTTGGCTCTCTGATTAACACTTCTGAGTTATTACTCATTACACCACCTGCACATCCAGGCTTACAGTACCTGGGATTCCCGCTTCTAAAATTAAAAAAAAAAGAATCAAAATTCAAAGGGATTTTGAAATTTAATCACTCAATTGACTGTAAAAGACCAGATTTAGTCAGTGTAAATAATAAGAAAAAGTGTCAAATATCAAATATTGATTATTTACATCATTTACATGTGGACGATTATCCTCATCTTTGTTGTTATATCACAACATTGTGGCCATTGTGCATTAGAGCCTTCTCCAGAGCTTGTCAGTCTGGGTAACCTTCATTGAATTTCAAACAGGACCTTTTATTTAATCTACTCACAAAGCTCAATGCTGATTAACTTTGGTGATTGTATGGGAACACATGTTTGAATGTGATCTTGGGGAAAAAAGATGTATTCATATTATCTCCAAGTTTATTTGTGTGCAAGGGAATATAATGAACCCAACTGGAATTGGAGCTCCACTATCTATTAGGTTGGTGCAAAAATAATGATGTAATAATGTTGTTTTTTGACGTTTAAAAATACGTCAAAAACGACATTATTACGTCATTATTTTTGCACCAACCTAATAGATAAATACTAAATATTATTAGGTTGGTGCAAAAATAATGATGTAATAATGTCGTTTTTTGATGTTAAAAAATACGTCAAAAAACGACATTATTATGTCATTATTTTTGCACTAACCTAATAGATAAATACTAAATATTATTAGGTTGGTGCAAAAATAATGACGTAATAATGTCGTTTTTTGACGTCAAAAAATACGTCAAAAAACGACATTATTACGTCATTATTTTTGCACCAACCTAATAATTAACACTTCCAAGCCATTATTCATAGCATCACACACACATCCAAGCTTACAGCATCTGGTATTCTGAAGCAGTCACCCATCTAGGTACTGACAAGGATCAACATTGTTTAACTTTGGTGATCGTATGGGAACCAGTGTTTGAACATGATGTGGCTGTAAGTCTAATAGTGATTCTATAACAAGATGAATTGATAGATGATTAAACAGGATTAAGTGTTAGAATGGACTTTCATGCTTAAACTGGGCAAGTTCATCAATAAGAACTATTTTCCTTTCTTTATCTTCTCTTGTCTTATAGTGAAAAAGTGCAGCCTCTCTATTCTTGATTTTACTTTTCAACTCACAGCATCACTGTTGCTTAATTGATAGAAAAAGAAATAAGGAAAGAAATAAGCAATTTACTAAGGGTGGCATGGAACAAAAAGAGGGGTGCAAGGACACGATACTAATAGACTACTGAACTTAGTCAATAGCTATTGCTCATAATTGGGAAGTCAAATCTTCTAGGTCCTGTATCACTTCAAGACTTTTAGTAAATCTTGTCTTTCCACTATTACTCCTAACCCCTGTTCTACCAACTATTTACACAAGCTCATTCTGTTTCTTCTCCTATGTGCCATGTCCCTGCAGGACGTGGGCGATCATGACTCTCCACAATTTCCTGTTCTTTGTAGCACTTAGTAAATTTTGTTTTTTTGCTATCTCTCCTAATCCCTGTTCTGCCAGCCATTTACACAAGCTCATTCTGTTTCTTCTATATGTCATGAGCTTGCAGAACATGAGTAATCACAGTTCTCCACAATTTCCTTTTCTTTTAGGTCTTAGTAAATTTTATCTTTTTGCTATCTCTCCTAATTCTTGTTTTGCCAGCCATTTATACAAGCTCATTGGGTAGGTTATAAATTTAAATGTTTTAAGAGAGAATGGAAAATATGACACCAAAATCTAAAAGAACATTGGGGTAGCAAAAGATGCCTTCTAAATGCTAAGCAAAACATTAAGAAATAGGAAAATTTCTTTAGAAACACAGAAAAAAGTACTGGACTGTTATTTTATATGAGTCCTACTATATGGAAGTGCATACATGACAATCTACCATTCCACAAAATTAAGAAAACTCAATAAAGCAAATATATCCTCCAGCAGGATTCAAACCTGCATCCTCCTTTGTAAGAGAATCTACTGTCTAATCCTATTTTTTTTTATTGTTCTTGTTTCTTAATAATCTTTTCTTTTTTTTTTTCTTTTTTTTTAAGCATTTCACCCCAAGCAAGGCAGGAAGCCACTAGGATGCAAGGGGTTACAGAAAATTTAGAGCAAGATCAGATAGGAGTGATAGAAGAAAGGATGAGGGTAGTGGATAGATCAAGGCAACTGGAGATGTCGATTGACATTACACTTGAATAGCTGGAGATTATAGCTCACAGGGAAACTGGAAAAGGGAAGGGAGTTCCACAGGCGAGAGGTGCGAGACATGAAGCTATTAGAGTAGAAGAGACGGCTACATTTAGGAGTTTCGACAGTGAAGGGGTGAGAGCGGGATGCCAGCCTCGTAAGGCGCTGGAACTCATGACGTCTGGGAACCAGCAAATGCAGCTCCTCGGAGCAATTTCCATGAAAGTATTTGTAGAACAGACAGAGGGAGGTGACGGCGCATCTGTGAGAAAGTGACCGTAGACGAGATGCCAGGGCAGGGCCAACTACATTGCATATCCGCCTCTGGAGCCTATCAAAAACCCCGAGGCAAACAGAAGGGACACCAGACCATATATGGCAGCAATACTCCATGCAAAGGAGAATTGTTGATTTGTAGATCTGGAGGATCGACTCCGGGGAGAAAAACTTCCTGGCGCGGCTCAGGGAGCCAACTTTCCTTGCAGTGGACGAGGCAATTGACTCAATGTATTTATTCCATCTCAGGTCAGCAGTCAACGTGAGACCGAGAAGCCGCAGAGAGTTGCTCTCGAGAAGTTGAGCGTCAGACATTCTAATGGAGGGAAGGGAAGGATCTCTGTGGTGATTAATAGAGAGCAGTTTTGTCTTAGAAGCGTTGAAGTTGACCAGCCAAATCATGCCCCAGTTCACAATCGATTGGAGGTCCTTTTCGAGACGCACAGCCAGACGAGTTTTGTCAGCGAGACTAGATATGTTTTTGAGGCAGGAATAAATTGTGGTGTCATCCGCGTAGATGCCAACTTGGGAAGTTATTGCGTCAGGAAGGTCATTTATGTAGATAAGGAATAGAGTGGAGCCTAAGATGAAGCCTTGAGGAACACCTACGTTCGTGGGATAGGAACTGGAGGAGAATCCATTGAGAACGACCTTCAATTTACGGTTTGACAGGAATTATAGTATTAGGTTATATAATCGACCCGTAATGCCATAACCCTGGAGCTTGCGAAGAAGGACGGCATGCCAAACCCTATCAAATGCTTTGGAGATGTCTAGTGCCACGGCTCGTCCTTCCCCGTTATTTTGAAGAGCTCGGTAGACTGTTTCAGTGATGGCCGTAAGCACATCGGCTGTAGATCGGGCAAAGCGGAAACCATATTGCTTGTCTGAGAGCAGATTATGGGATGTGAGGTGGTTAACCACCCCGGTATTGATTAGGCATTCAAAGACTTTGACGAAGCGGGGAGGGAGACTGATAGGACGGTAGTTGGAAGGGTCAGAGGGGTCGCCGGAGTTCTTGAAGACAGGAACGATCGAAGAGGACTTCCAGCAGTCAGGAAAACAAGATTCCTTGAGGCAGTAGTTGTATAATTTAGAAAGGGCGGCCGCCAGTTCAGGCGCGCATTTCTTCAAGACAATGGCTGGTATCCCGTCTCCACCACTAGCCTTGTTGGGGTCTAAATTTGAGATAACGCCCAGTACCAAAGATGGGGTTATGTTTAACCCACTCAATATGGCCTCAGTTCTAAGAGGGAAGTCGGGTATGGGTACACCGGAAGAGTCGAGCGTCAAGTTGAATGAAAATTTCCAAGCAAAGAATTCATTCTTGTCGGTAGAGGAGGTCAGGACTTCGAACTAGTTGAATAAAGGGGGTATAGAGGGTTTGCAATTGTTCAATACGCTCTTGCAGAGACGCCAATAATCTTTGGAGCCAAATTTGCGAGATGCAATACGTTCCTTCATCTGAGCCGCAAATAGTGACTTAGCATCGTTGAGGACACGCTTACATTCGTTACGGGCAGAGGCAAAGAGACGTCTATTGCAGTCAGACATGTCGCGACGGAATAGGTGGAAGTAGTGGTTCCTATGGGCGATGGCGGCTGAGCAAGCAGCCGAGAACCAGGGGGAGGAGTGCGACTTGACCCTATATTTCCATGATGGGATGAAAGCGTCGATTCCAGCTTTAACCCAGGAAGAGACTTCAGAAGCACATTCTTGGACAGGGAGCTTAAAGACTCCATCCCAGGGGACATCGCGGAGGAAATCACGAAACGCGTCCCAGTCAGCTCGTTGATAGTAGAACGAAGTTCTAGTGGTAGCTTTGCTCATATTTTTTCACTCTCTTTAACCCTTTGCATCTTAGTGTCTTGACTGGGGTGAAATGATTAAAAAATAAAAATAAAAATACCCTGCACATAATGATTCTCTTAATTTTTTTCCTTCACTACTTCCTTGCCTTAATGATGGTATTTACTTGTCTGATCCATTATCCGGTGTAGCATTTAATCTTTTTTTTTTTTTCTATCTATTGTTTACCGACAGTAATGTATAGAGAGGCAGGAGACAGATCAGTACCCTGAGATTATGTGCACAGAAACAGAAGATTCATCTCAAGGTTAGATGATCCACACATAATGTCCTGGCCAAAGTACACTTGATTTGATTATTTCACTGACCAGGGCCAGTAAATAACCCTTATACAACAATGTTAAATACTTTCTCTTTTTATACCAAAGAGAAAAGAAAGATCAGAAGAATATTCAGAAAACTTGGACCTTTGTTCCTGAAAACAAAACTAAAGTGTCAAAAGAACGGTTTTTCCCTTAACGCCACTATTATTTTAACTACCTTCACTCCTTACAATGTTTATTGTTTTAAAAAGTGAGGATTAGAACTGTAATAAACCTTAAACATATGAAAGTGAAATTATACATTTTTTCTTTGTATCATATTAATATATATATATATATAACTATATATATGTGTGTGTGTGTGTGTGTATTACCAGCAATACATTTGTTTTTTTAAATATTACCAACAATACATTTTTTTAAAAATTACCAGCTATACATTTTTGAAAAAAAACTATTACCAGCAATACATTTTTGAAAAATAAAATGTTACCAGCAATACATTTTCTTTAAAAATGTTACCAGCAATACATTTTTTTTTAAATGTTACCAGCAATACATTTTTTTTTAAAATGTTACCAGCAATACATTTTTTTTTAAATGTTACCAGCAATACATTTTTTTTAAAAATGTTACCAGCAATACATTTTTTTTTAAATGTTACCAGCAATACATTTTCTTTAAAAATGTTACCAGCAATACATTTTTAAAAAAAATGTTACCAGCAATACATTTTTTTTAAAAATATCAGCAATACATTTTTTTAAAAAACAACTTACAGCAATATGTTTTTGAAAGAAAAATATATTAATAGCAATACATTTTTGAAAAAAAAATTATCAGCAATACATTTTTGTAAACAAAACTACTAATGCACCAAAGAAAATTAGATTTCAGCATTAAATGACCCACAAGGAGTTGATGTGCCACCAAACAAACAAACAAACAAAACACTTATAAAAACAAGTATAAATGATTTCGCTGCAGACAACTATGTGGCAAAAAGCAAACACAAGACAAGGTAGAGGATATATCCCATTATGTCAGTTCTTGTATTTCACAAGATATACCTTTCAGAATCAGTAGAAGAGTCATGAAATAGGTAAGACTTATTACATCTGATTTCTTCTGTTATTTCAAGACTGCACATGAAAAAATATCAATCATAGTTGTAATATAATAGCAAAAGCAATAAAACAATAACAATAAAAGTAAAAATAGTTTCATATCTTTTTTAGATACGTTTACTTTCATTTTTTTTTTTAATGAATGAATGAAACTTGATTTTCCATTGAGAGACTAACCATTTTTATTCAAACATGAACCCAATTGGCCACTATTTCCCTATCCCTCCACCAACTGTTTTCCTACCCAACCAAACTCACTGCTGCTCTTAAAGATAACATGAAAGAAAAAAGCTATTAAAGAAAGGAAGAATTGTCTAATGTTCAATGTTCAGATCATCTAAGGAATAATAATGGCACAATTACATTAGAGAGAAATCTAAAAATAGGAATTCTACATCAAATAAATAATTGCATGTTTCACCTTCCAGGCTTGATGCTAAGCAACCATTAAAAAGGTATGGATTAATATGCGATTTATTGACGCTGATACTGTTTATATATATATATATATATATATATATGTGTGTGTGTGTGTGTGTGTATATATATATAATTATTTATTTAAAAATTATAACATAAATATGTTATAAAATCACTACAAAAATAGCCATTTTGTTTC
>OZ010602.1:57438520-57478520 GCA_963932145.1 Acanthosepion lycidas | reverse complement strand
TTCTTTTATTCAAATTGTTTATCATTTGTTGTTTTATTTGAGGTTTAAATTCCAGTTTGGTTTTATGCCCCCTCTTCTTTTAAAGCACTTTCATATTCTTTCTTTTTATCTTCCAGCAATTATTTTACAAGAGGGATTTCTAGATAACCTGTACTCTATTCCTTTGAGGATTTGCTTTATTATACTCACAGTTGGATGCAACATTCACATATTTTAATTTTGTGTTGGGTTTCATGTATAGGGAGACACTGCCAGTTTGTAGATTAATTCTACATCCAAATATTTGATGATTTTTTTATTCATATCAACTTCTATTTCAAAATCAAGGCTTTTGAAGTGTTTGAAAAGGACTTTTCTGATATCATCCTTTGTTCTTCTGGCACTAACATCAGTCCATCATCCCTACACAGGCCATGGTTGTTTATATGTACAATTTTGTTGATTTCATATAAAATATGAAAGTATTAATTTTGAAACCTCACCACGATCAAATGATCCATGTGGAACATAGAAATCATCCTTTTTGATTTTTTATTCCAAGCATCTCCATTGTGGAATAAAATTGATTTATGACAATGAAAAGTAATGTCCATTTGTTCAGGTGTTATATTTAATGAACCGTTTGGTGAAGTAAAAAGCCTCAAACAGGTAAAATGACAAAAGAAATATTATACATATATGTGCATACATATATATATATATATATATATATATATATATATGTGTGTGTGTGTGTGTGTGTGTGTAATATATTATATGTATAATATATATGTATAATATATATATATGTATAATTTATTATATATTATATATATATATAATATATATATATGATATATATAATTACCGTATATATATATATATATATATATATATATATATATTATGCATATATCTATATAGTATACATACACACACACATATATATATATATCTATGTATGTATAATATATGTATAATATATATGTATAATATATATGTATGATATATTATATATATATATATATATATATATATATATATATATATATATATGTATGATATATTATATATATATACAGTGCTGTTTCATAAAAGTGACTCACCTGATTTTTTTTTAATAAATGTTCTCTTCTCTGATGAAACGAAAGTTGAGCTAAATTCAAAGGATAAGCGATCTAAAATCCGAAATAAGAAACTTTGAAAGCTCTTTGAATTTAGCAGTAAGTACTGTCAAGCATCTGTTCAGTATAATGTTCTGGGGATGCTTTTCTTTTCATGGAACTGGTTTCTTAAAACCTATTGAAAAGACCTTCTAGAGCGAGCAGTACAAGAGAATTTTAGAGTCTTGTCTGCTCTCCTCTGCTAAAAGGGTGCAAATCAACCCCACCAAGCTCATTTTTATGCAGGATAATGATCTCTGTCACAAATCAAAATTGATGAAGGAATACTTTGATGAGAAGCAGGTGAGTGTTATGACATGGCCGCCCCAATCTCCTGACCTCAACCCCATAGAAAACTTATGGAGCATTATAAAGTACAGGCTCTCGAGAAAGCAGTTGAGCAACAAAGAGGATTTGATTGTGAATTTCATATCTGAATGGAATTCAATGCTTGGAGATGAGATTTGCCAGAACCTAATCAATTCAATGCCAAAAAGGGTTGAAAAGGTTATTCAAAATGAAGGAGGACCCATAGATTATTAAATATTTCAAACTATATTACTCATTATAAATAATTTATACCTCTATTATTCTTTATTTAAAGCTGTTCGGTTATGTTTCTATTGATTACTAGTTGCAGGAAATAAGTGAGTCACTTTTTTTGCACAGAGTTTTTCCCTAAATCTCATTTATATCCAAAATTATAATTATCAATAGAATACCTTAGGGTGAGTAAACTTTTTTACTAGGTGGTCGGGAAGGGGTCTTTATATTAGTAAGATTAAAAATTAGTTTGACCCCAAAAACAAAAGGTGAAAATATTTTAAGTAAAAATTCAGGTGAGTCACTTTTATCAAACAGCACTGTATATATATATGTATATATATATATATATATATATATATATATATATATATATAGATATAGATATAGATATATAATATATTGTTTTTGTAAAATGATAAAAATCAATATATTATACATATATGTATGTATGTATAATATTTTTTTTTATCATTTCACCCCAAGTAAGGTAAGAAACCCACTAAAATACAATTGATTACTGTGTGTGAAAGAACATTAGTGAAAAAGTGAAACATATATATATATATATATATATATAATTATTTATTCAAAAATTATAACATAAATATAAAATCACTACAAAAATAGCCATTTTGTTTCAACACTTCTGGTGTTTTATCAAGTGATGGTGTTGAATGGAGAGGAAAGGGTTTTAAAAGGTTCAAATTCATCCAAACACCCCTCGCTAGGGGACATGCTGTTACATAAGCTGGAATGACCAATCAAAATACAAGCCTTTGAGTCAAGTTAATGGATTCAAATAACACTTTTATCCACTGTGCCATGTGTCTTTGTTTTTGTTTTGACTGCACAATATAGTAGGGTCAGTTGGCCACCATCTGTGAGAAAAGAGCGCCATGATGCAATTCACTCCATATATTTGGAAACAGCATGCTGTACTGCTTGGCATTTGTGCCAGAAGCTCCATTATGAACATTTCATTTTCTTTTTATTTTGATTTTTAGTTTTCGATTTTAAAGTAACACAGCAAAAATTTGTTTTTATGTCTGTATTAAGAGACAATTTCTCATCAATTATTTAGTAATTTGTGTTGGTCTGAGAAATTAATTATAGCTATTTTATACTCCAGATAGAGTTTACAGTTTTGGGATTTATTGTTGTAGGCTGGGGCTGTTTTCCTTACTTTATATGATATATTTTGTGATTTAATTTACATTACCATTGACCAGCATATATAAATAAGCAAACCAAAACACAACACATATGACCTGAATATTGCATCTAAACATGAAACAGACTGTCTACACTGGGTGTTGACCTCAATTTTATATATATATATATATATATATATATATATATATGTATGTATATAAACCAGACAATACTGTCAACTCTTTTGATGAGCTTTTTCCTTAGCAACTCAATTACATGAATTTAAGCGTCCTACTACATTAGTAACTAGGTCTTACCATTTTACTGTTGAACTAACTAGATGCAACAATCTCTTCTAATAGTTTCCTTTCTCACACTTTTCATCTGTGGAACTCCCGATTTCTTGCTTCTCTGCCATCTATAATTTTCAAAAATGTAAATGCAGTGTTAATCACCATCTTTTGTCTTCCTGAAGCCTGTTCCTTTATTGACCTTTTCTCCACTTATCCTCACTAAAGTCTTCTCATTCTATTTCACTCTCTGTAAACTCTGCATCCTACTGGTATTATTGCCTTGCTTGGGTTGAAATAATTAAAAAACAAAATGCACATATGTATGGATCTATGTATGTGTATTGGTCCTGATCCGGTGGCTCAGCCTTAGTCACTTTCCCACCACTGTAAGGTTACCTCCCTGTGTCTTTACTATAAGTACTTTCATGGTAATTGTTCCGATGAGTTCTTTGCTATGGTACCTAGACTTTTTTAATTCCAGCACAGTACTAGATGTGTATCGAGATTTCATCAATTTACAGTTGAGCTGGCTAGATGTAACTGTAAATTCTATTCTGTTTCTTTTCTCACACTTCTCACTTGTGGAACTCCCTTTTGGTTCCATGCTTTCCAGCCAACTTTAATCTGCAAAATTTAAGTGCAATGTCAGTCACTATCTACTGTCCTCCTGATTACTCTTTTCTCTTCCCGCAACTGAGTTCGAATTCCAGTCAAATCCATTATATTCACTTAGGCTCTAATACTCTTGGGAAAAGTATGAATCCTCTTCTTCTCCCTTCCCCGCCCCCAGCAGGACAGATTGGGTTCTCTAGCAGAAAGAAATGGCAACCGACTGCAGGAAAAAATCTGCCCCGTCAGTCATGTATCGAAAGATATATGATCGCCTAACCATGTATCAGTCATGGCATATAACTGACTTGTCACTCATTATTAATGTATCTGTTCCTAATTCTTCTACATCAAGTAACTCCTTTTGTATTAGTGGTTTTACTACCTTGCTTGAGTGATACTGATTAAAAAGAAAAAAAAATACATGAGTAAACAGATCCAAATATATGCAATTTTATACACAACACTATTTAAAAATTGTATCTTCAGCAAAATGTACTTAAGATCATTGTTTTCAATCTCTAAGTACTGCTCAAAGAAGAAATGATCTTTATGATACCAACAAAATTAAAACAGAAAAGAAGAATAGATGAAAAATAAGATTAAAAAACTCCTTAAAATACCTATAAGTAAATGAATATTTGTGTTGAACAAATAACTCCATTTTATACAGACTGGCTATCTCAACAAATTGTACTACTTACCTTAAAGCCTAAACACACCAAAATCTTTTCAACTTTCATTTTTTCCTTGTTCATTTCATTCTGTGTTTTTGTCTCAAAACAAACTTCTTTTTTTTCCCACTCAATGTAAGGAAAAGAATCCTACTTGTAATGAGTGTTTTCTGAATAGACTCACATTCTATTCAGAAGAAAACCTCTTTCTTTTGTAATCTTAACTTAGCAAAATTTTTCTCTATCACAAGAAAGAGTTGCAATGAATCTAGCTTTGTCAAAGTTAGAAAAAGAAAGCAGACTCTCCAAAAGTCACATCCTTGGCAAAACAAAGCATATTTTATTTATTTTTATTTTACAACAGCAAGTAATGGGAAAGAGGTGAATATCTTTTGTAATTGATACTGAATACTGTCATTGAAATGGTTTTAATTGGAACACTGTACTTTAGGCATAGTAAGAATGGTGTACTTTTAATTTTAGTAAGATAAGTGGGTAGGCATGATTTATGTAATATTTTTTTCCTGTATTGTTTTTCAAATCACAAGTCAATTGATTTTTTTTCTTCATATTCAATGACTATCTTACTTTGTATGTGTGTGCATGTGTGTATTTTAATAAATGCTCCAGCATTATTAAATGCTCTCACTTGCTCAGATCAAGCGTGACCTATAAAGAGGCACTCAGTCTAATTTTCCAACTGCAGTCTTGGAAATGTGGTGTGTAGGTGAGTGCATGCTGTTATGTTACTTAAACCATCTGAAAGGTCGTCATAACAACCAGAAGCAAGCCAACTATACCAACCTGCCTCGTTGTCCTGTCAACAATACTTGTGATAATAAGGTTTGCAGATCATCATCTGAACTGAAAAAGCACACAGCAATATGCATGAGAATTTTTAACCATACAGATCCAATCAACCGAATCAAGGATAGTGTTTATCAGTCATGCATAATACCTATGAAATCAAATGCTGGTCTCTAGTCATTTTAGGGGCCATGGATGCTCATACAAGACAGAAACCATTACAAATGACGTGAAGAGTGAAGAAATGGATCTCACCTGAGTAAGATGTGACAATCACCAATGTCAATGTATTTATATAATGTGACATATTTGTTGATAACACAAATATAATATCATCTACATGTAAAAAAAGGCTAAAAATAATGGAAGACTTATTAATAAAAACAAGAAAACCAACAATCAATAATATCAACTATGAACATGGACACAATATCATGACCGTGTTTCAAAAATGAAAACTTTATATAAATACATACATGCAACAATCTATTTCTTGTTAACAGTTAATATATTTCAACCTTGAAAATGGCTAAATGCATTGTGAAAGCACTCAGAAAAAAGAACAATTGGACATTTTTTATATATTTTATCTACAGAAAACAAAAAATTATAAGATCATATGAGAAATTGTATTAAAAACTAAATCAAAGCACCTTGTCTGTCATGTTCAATGAAACATGCATATATATATATATATATATATATATATATATATATATATATATATATATATATAAGGCATAGAAGTGGCAGTCTGTTTCATGCTAGACACAATCGTCAGGTTGCCTCTAAGTGTTGACTTCAATGTTCACTTTTATATTTACATGCTCTATGTCTGATATTGAGCACTTTATCCCATAAATATAGCAGACCTTAGGAGTATATTTCTTCATATATATATATATATATATATATATATATATATATTTGGTTGGATAGATGTGAATTTGTGACCCTGGGTTTCACGCTTTTGCGATCGTCAGACAAACTGATTAATTTTTTTAAAATTTGGGGTTTATGTAGATTGTGTGTATTGGTGTTATTATGGAAGTGGGGGGAAACGTCCTCGTGATGTCACTCATGCTAACGCAAACATCGATGTATGTTCATACGCCCAATGAAGTATGCAGAGACGCATACAAACTTGATCATCCGTCGGGACTCATACATATATAAACATATGTGGACAGTTTCGGACTTGACATATGTATGTATACGGGTGGTGTTGTGTCTATACATATGCATTTGTATGATGAAATTCAAAGATTGGAAGTGTAGCAAAAATTTCTCGTGAATGTATACATGTCATTTTTCTATTTTTCCACTGAATAATATTTCCTTGCATGTATGTATATACATGTGGTGGGGTTAGCTCTATCTCTGATATTGAGTGCTTTCTAATAAGTACCGCGCATATAATATATAAATAATTATATATATATATATATTTATATATATATATATATTTATATATATATATATTTATTTATATTTATATACACACACTTTTCACATATATATATATATATATATATATATATATATATATATATACACACACACATTCACATTCAAGAAATCTTAGTAAAGAAAATTAGTCTCAAATGCGCAGTCTGATAAACATAATATACATGGCTTAATAAATATAAATAGGGTATCTATTTCAAATACAATGTATCCACTATAATAATCTTTGAAGTAATAAAAATGTTGGATTAAAAGCAAATCCATTAATACTTTAGAAATTGCTTTGTTTACATCAGGAATACGAAATTGAAGAGATATGAAGAGAATGTCTTCTTTCTTCTTTTATGTGCTGTGTCTCTTCAGGACATAGGCGATCATGGCCCTCCACATCTTCCTGTCCCTCGTTGCTCTTAATAAGTTTTATCTTTTTGCTATTTCTCCCAAACCTTGTTTAATCATCCATTTACTCAAGCTCATCAAGTATGTTACATGCTGCTTTCCCCTGTATGGCTTTCTCTCAATCTGTCTTGTGTGTATCAGATTTTCCAAGCCCTCCTTCTTCGTTATGTGCTCCAGAAATTTCAATTGCCTCTTCCTGAAGTTAAGTATAGGTTTGCTTTTTGTTTCCATTTTCTCCAAAAGTTTGTTGTTGCTCACATGTTCAGTCCATGGTATCTTTCTGTTGAACCACATTTCTGTTGCTTCAAGTCTCTTCTTTATCTGTGAGGAGATTGTCCAAAATTTGCTGACATACAGGAAGACAGATACCACATAACAGTTCAGTAATTTCCTCAAAAAGAGAAAATAGAACTTTGCTTGTCAATCTCTGTGGCTGAGTGGTAAATCACACTGGATAAAATGGTGATTACACCTACAAAGATGGACATTGTTCTGATCCCTACCATAGAATGTATTTTCCTTACTAAGATTGTTCAAATGTGCAGGATGATAGCAATAATACACACTGTTTAATGAATTAAAACTGAGCGTCTATTTCAAATAGGAAGTATCCTCTATAATAACATTTGAAGTAACAAACATTATGTCAAGAAGAGCATGTAGAGCCTTGTAACACCTTCACTTAAATCATTATGAGAAATACTCTGTCAGACAGAACTATCCTTTCTTTGTACAAGATCAATCCTAGTCCTGCTTCAACAAGAAAAAACACCTCTCTCTCTCTCTCTCTCTCTCTCTCTCTCTCTCTCTCCCCCCCATATATATATATATATATATATATATATATATATATATGACAATACATGTTCTTGAAAATTACTTTGGTTGAACTTTCTGAGGAGAAAGCATGAATTTGTAAACAGTGACTACTACTGCTACTAATGCAAGACTTCTTATGAATCGAGTTCTCCCAGTCACTGGTGTGTTTTTTTAAAAAATAAATACACTAAAACCCACCTTCTTCCCTACTGTGTGGCAATAGTTTAGGAGTAGATTCTCTGAAGCAACCCGATGTCTAGCCATACTGATGAGCTGTGATACAGTGGAACAGTCTGTCTGTGGATGTCTATATATATATATATATATATATATATATATATATGAAAATTTATATATAAATATTCTGTTGCAGTGAGTACAAATCCGTATCATATATGTGCGTGATATCAGAAACAGCAAGATAAATGTCTTAAGGCAATTAAGACTCTGATGATGAAAGTTTATTAAAGGCCAAAAAGGTAAAACTAAAAAAAAAAAATAAATATAAATAAGACTAGTTAGTCTGAAAATACAAACAAAGGTGACCAGAAATATAACAAAAGCAAGCTTGAACTTAAAAATTAAGACCATTTATCTTAATGGATAAAGGAAGGTAACAAATAAAGTATCTATCTATATTTCTGAGATGAGGTATTATGTACATTATTTACAATATTCGGATTATTGTCCTCATCTTTGACACCATATTTATTACAACGTTTTGGTCGTTGTATGCTCCGGCCTTCTTCAGGCGGTTGGAATGTCAAACTGAACCCTTTATTTCGCTCAGTGAGGTAGACTATCCTCAAGGACACATGGCACAGTGGATAAAGGCGTTGGTTAGATCCAGTGATAGAACCCAAAGAGTGTGAGTTCAATACCCGGTTAAGCCAGTGGAGAACTTTCAGAGGGAAAATTAACAGGAGATAACTGATAACTGACATCCATTAAAACATGGCACATGGAACTAGAACAGTCTACCCCAGTGAGCAAAATAAAGGGTTCAGTTTGACATTCCAACCACCTGAAGAAGGCCGGAGTGTACAACAGCTGAAACGCTGTAATAAATATGGCGACAAAGATGAAGACAATAGTCTGAATAATGTAAATAATGAATATGTATAAAGTTTTCTACAAGAATACATTCCAATATTGCAATGAGTTTGTGGAAAAGGATATTTGAAGAAGGTTACATTTGACATGTTAGAATCCTCTACACATCTTGAAAGGATTGTACACAGAGAGATACAAATGTAAAATTAACATATGAAATATGGCGACATAAAACAAATGTTCAAATAATGACATGATAATAAAAATATAATTGACACGATAATAGTATTATTATAAAATTAAGTGATAATAAAAATATAATTGACACGATAATAGTATTATTATAAAATTAAGTGATAATAAAAATATAATTGACACGATAATAGTATTATTATAAAATTAAGTGATAATAAAAATATAATTGACACGATAATAGTATTATTATAAAATTAAGTGATAATAAAAATATAATTGACACGATAATAGTATTATTATAAAATTAAGTGATAATAAAAATATAATTGACATGATGATAAAAGTGATAATAATAAAGTAGGGAGAAAAGGTAAAAAAAAGTTACAAACCAGTGTTGGTAACATTGAGGGTGAGAATTATAGGATGATGAAACTGCCAACCATAGGCTTGGGGTAATGCCTTTATTGTGTGGGGTTCCAGTGAAGGGTTAACCAAAAGTTGTCAAAACAGTGACAATCTAGAAGGTACCTAAACTAAAAAAAAAAAGGGAGAAACGGAAAATAAAACAACACAGTTTCTATACTGTGGTAACACAACAATTAATATGCACAATGTAAAAAGCTGTAAATTGAAGCAACAATAAAACTAATATTTGAGCTTTCGTCTCAAATCAGTTATCTCTTGAATTTGGATGAGATATGACATAAATTAAAAATTGTTGATCCCTTGGAACCCCTTACTAGGGAGTACCTCCACATTAGAGCAATGTTAAGGGGTTAGGCAAACTCCCTGTCATCACCAGCAAAATATAATGCGATCAGGCTGTTTTGTCCCTCACCAATACACATATATATGTAGGGCCTCACATTAAACAAACCTTGTGCTATTGACAAATACCATACTTATCCAATATGCAAATATTACCTGTAGATCCTCTGCAATGAATTTGAACATGAGTCAATTTGGTGTACTTATTTTCAACTGCCTCTTATGAAATCAAATAATGTAGTAACGTCTTGGCATTTTCAGTTTTAGAATTGTCTTCCTCATGAATGTGCATTGTGGTGTAATGGATATCAGCTCAGAGTGAGAACTTGGAGAGACGAGTTCAAATTCCAGTTGAGTTTGTTAGATTCATTTATGCACAAATACTCCTGGGAAAGGTATGAATCTATCTCTTCTCTTCCCACCCCCAGATATGAGTTGAATAGCAGGACAGACTGCGTTCTTTAGCCTTGGTTGGTAACCAGTCTACTGCAAAACGAAATGGCACTTACTGTGAGAAAAAATCTGCCTTGTCAGTCATGTATCAAAATATATATGATCGCCTAATCATGTATGGCACTTAATTGGTTGACTTTATCATTATTAATTATCTAAATTATGCCACAAATTTTAGTATTTTTATTCTATATGTTGTGAATGAGAATATTTTCCCACGAGTCTGGACTCAGCAATCGGACTAAAGACATAAAAATACTCCAATATCAAGAGGAGTAGCAGGAGGAGGGATAGCAGCAGTAATCTTTGTTGAAAACAGGTAGTCATTCATGGCTAAACATTCTCTTCCCTAGTTTCTATTCTAAATTATGTTTCCCTGAATCAAAATGTGATAGACTTGTTGTTAAACCAAGTTTTCTACTGTTGTTTTTGATAACTCAGTTACAACACTTTTAAGCACTTTTTCTCTATGCCATTCAAGGAAATCATACAATATTAATAGATCCCACATTTTTTTTTAACAGTTTTGTTTCCCTTTTCAATTTATACAACTTCTCAGTGCTACAAAATTTAAGTAATGCATGAAGAAATGGAGACATTGAAAATTAATATCAAAAGAAAAAGGAAAAGTTGGTATAAGTCCTCTTAAGCAAACAGGATTGATCAAAAAAGCTGGCCACTTAAGAGGATTTACAACCCCTTTTTTCTTTTTCTTTTGAGAGTAATTTTCAACTTGTCTCTATTTCTTCATGTTACATTCAGTTTATTTTTCATAATTTCTGTCAGATTTGATTTGGTCCAGGTTTCTACTCTGATACATATGAACATGCCGAGTGACAGCGGCTGGCAGTGTTTATATACATGCATAATTTTTAGATCCTTTTCATTGTATAGAACAGACTAGGATAGATAAATAGATATGAACAAGCTAAGGATAGATAGATATCAGTGATGATGGCTGACTTGGGAACCAGGGCATGCAGTCCATTATGGAGGCTAATCCCAAGGCAGAGAGGGAAAAGGAGAACATACTTGTTACTTCCAACACTACATGAGAAAATGAGACCCCCTTGCAAAAAAAGTTGTTTTTCACTGCTTTTAAAGAAAAAAAAAGAAGGTAATTTTGGTTTAAACTTGTCCACAGTTCATCAAATTAACATTTCATGTTTTAACAAGACATAAACGCTTTTTATTTTAATCTTTAAAAAATTATTAAATAAGTTTCTTATTGCATGATGACAGGTTTCAGAAAATGTCACTAATTGATGAATGGAAAAGTGAAAATTTGTAATTTTGACATGAACTAAATTAATATTGTTTTAATTACACAAATGCTCTTTTAAAAGAAATGTTGAACTTTATTTTTAATAAATAAACTTTATTTTTAATAAATAAAGGTCCACATTTCTTTTAAAATAACACCATCATTAATAGATTAAATTTGAATTTAAATATTTTTAATTTAATTTTAATTTAATTTTAAAATTAGATATTGCAGTGAATTTTTTAAACAAAATTTGACAGGTTTAATGAAATAGTATACAATATTACCAAGAAATTTTTTTACATAACTTAAAAAAAATAATTTTAAATATTTCAAATTATATCTTAAGGCATCGAAACATGAAAACGTTTTAATCACAAAAAATAGACTTTGTTTGTTGCTAATTTTTATCCATGTATGAACTAATGAAAAAACTTTCTGGATAATGGTCGCATGACTGAATCCAGGTCTTAAGAAGAGGTCAAGAATACTCTCCATGGGTTAAAACTTTTTAAGAGTCAGTAAAAAAAAAAAGAACTTTTGATGTGACACAAAAGTCATCAGACATTCCCTATATACTCTTCAGAACCAAATAACAAATTTTTCATCTAAATCTGTTAGACTATAAGTCCTTTGAATAGGCAAGTCTTTGATTTCAGCTGCACACATTAAAAACATCATCACTTCATTAGAGAGTGTCTGCTAGCTTCATACAGCTGGAAAGCAACCAAAAGAATTTCTGCTTTTTTGCGGCTTTATCTCTGTGACCCCCCACTCTATTATTTTGCCTCTCTTTTTCATGCACACAGCTTGAAGGGAATAATAAAACAGGGAAGGCTAAAGCCACGGCCTTTTCTAATGCAAACAAAAGAATTTCTGCTTTGCAGTGACTGTCTCTCTTCCACCCACTCACTATTATGTTCTGTCTCTCATTCTCCATGTTAAAACAGCTAATAAATTCATTGCTTTTACTTGCATCTTTTCTAGCTAAACAAGTGTTTTCTCTACTTACACTCCCTAAAAAATATTGCTTGTAACACTTATCCTAAGAAAAGAAGAAATGGAAAATACAAAAAAATACATGTACAAAGAGGATAGTGAAAATTATAAATAATTAATTTCATATTACACAAAATTATTTATCCTGGAAAAAAATGTAAGGCATGCAGTGCATGTGTTACATACATGGACCCTTCACCCCTGATAGACAAACTAAGGATAGATAGATAGATAGATAGATAGATAGATAGATAGATAGATAGATAGATAGATAGATATGAACAGGCTAAAGATAGATGGATATACAGATATGAACAAGCTAAATATAGATAGATGGATAGATAGATATGAACAAGCTAAAGATAGATAGATAGATAGATAGATAGATAGATAGATAGATATGAACAGGCTAAAGATAGATGGATATACAGATATGAACAAGCTAAATATAGATAGATAGATAGATAGATATGAACAGGCTAAAGATAGATGGATATACAGATATGAACAAGCTAAATATAGATAGATAGATATGAACAGGCTAAAGATAGATAGATATACAGATATGAACAAGCTAAATATAGATAGATGGATAGATAGATATGAACAAGCTAAAGATAGATAGATAGATAGATAGATAGATAGATAGATAGATATGAACAAGCTAAAGATAGATAGATAGATAGATAGATAGATAGATAGATATGAACAAGCTAAAGATAGATAGATAGATAGATAGATAGATAGATAGATAGATAGATAGATAGATAGATATGAACAAGCTAAAGATAGATAGATAGATAGATATGAACAAGCTAAAGATAGATAGATAGATAGATAGATAGATAGATAGATAGATATGAACAAGCTAAAGATAGATAGATAGATAGATAGATAGATAGATAGATAGATAGATAGATAGATATGAACAAGCTAAAGATAGATAGATAGATATGAACAAGCTAAAGATAGATAGATAGATATGAACAGGCTAAAGATAGATGGATATACAGATATGAACAAGCTAAATATAGATAGATAGACAGATAGATATGAACAGGCTAAAGATAGATGGATATACAGATATGAACAAGCTAAATATAGATAGATGTATAGATAGATATGAACAAGCTAAATATAGATAGATAGATAGATAGATAGATATGAACAAGCTATAGATAGATCAATAGACAGAATTGAACCAACTGAAAATAATAATAATAAATAAATAAATATATATATATATATATATATATATATATATATATATATATATATATATATACATATATATATATAAAACCAAAGGAAAAAGTAATTTGCCCAGTGATTACGCCTTCCACCAAAGTAAATTTATGGAAAAGGATTTGTATCCTTTTATTTTGTAAAATTGGATGTTAGTTCATTTATTCAGATTTTGGAAAATCAGTTGGACTGAGAACCTTTCATTATGAGAAAATCTTTTGCCTGCTGTGATCCAAATGCATTTGAACACCCTTCAAAGCTAATAAATTTCATTGGTGATTACTTTGTTTTTAACAGTGTAACGTTGAAAAGGCAATCACGGCATTGATACAACTTCACTGCTAATAATTTCCACATCAACTCTTATGAATAGATATCACTTTGCATGTCAGGTTAGTTCTTTATTACTAAAGAATTTTGCTTTTTTTGCTTTTTCAATTCACTATCATTGATTAACTTGGATTCACTAAATCACTAGTGATAACAAACCAAAATCAGTGGCAATAATAAAAAAAGATTATTATTATTATTTGTAATCACTGAGTTTTCTCACCATTAAAATCCTCACAGGTGAAGAGAAAGCTTAAGACAACAGACATGTAGTTCTACAGAAGGATGCTCATAATACATTGGATGGAACATTTGAGCAATGAAAACATTTTAAGGAAAATGGGGAAAAAAATATATTAAGACAGGAAAATTTCATTAGAAACAAAGCAAAGAGTGACAAACTGCTGTGTAATATCATTTCTCCTATATGCCCATGAATACTGGACAATTTCCTCACAGGTGAAGAGAAGATTTGAATCAACAAAAACAAAGAAAACAGTGCTTATCTGCTATATAATATCAATTCCCCTATATAAAAGTGAATGCTGGACAATTTCCTCACAGATGAATAGAAGATTTGAAGCAACAGAAACAAAGAAAAAATGCTGAACTGCTATGTCATATCAATCCTCCTATATAAAAGTGAATGCTGGACAATTTCCTCACAGATGAAGAGGAAAGTTGAGGTAAGAAAGATGTGGTTCTACAGAGGGTTGCTAAATATACCATGGACTGACCATGCAAATAATGAGAAAACTTTAAGAAAAACAGGGTACATACTTAAAATCCAAATCTGGAAGAACAGGGACAAGGAGAATAGTAAAGAGCTAAGAACTTAAAAAGGAAAATATTATTATCATTATTATTATTATTATTATTATTCATAATCATTGTGTTTTTATTCCAGTAAATTCCTCACAGATGAAGAGGAGACAAGAGGCAACAGAGATGTGGTTCAGCTGAAGGATGCTGACAATACCATTGATTGAACATGTGAGCAATGGGGAAGTTTTAAAGCAAATGAAAACAAGCAGGATAATTTACACTATTTACATTGTTTGGACTGTTGTCCTCATCTTTATTCACAATGTTTCGGCTGTTGTACACTCCAGCCTTCTTCAGGTGATATTTCAAACTGAACCCAGAATAGTCAGTCTGTATGCTGGCATTTCTGAAAATTG
Organism: Acanthosepion lycidas; assembly: GCA_963932145.1. Taxonomy (NCBI): domain Eukaryota; kingdom Metazoa; phylum Mollusca; class Cephalopoda; order Sepiida; family Sepiidae; genus Acanthosepion; species Acanthosepion lycidas. The sequence goes on along the minus strand of OZ010602.1, from coordinate 57,463,124 downwards.
GTTCGATGACATTTGTGTAGACATTCTTCCCATGTTTATTTCCTCAAATGGGCTGACATATAACCTTCACATTCAAAGAAATATCTTTTTTTCTCATCATGAAGCCCTAGAAATTTCAAATATCTCTTTTTGATTCTAAGGATAAGTGTCCTTTTTGTTTCCATTTTCATCCTTTTTCAAATTTTTAGTCAATGGCAATCATGGCTGGATTAAGACCCAGGGGGCCTAAGCACTTAAAAGATTTTCGGGCTCCCATACATCTGCAAGTATGCTAGTATGGAGTCTTGGTGAGTAGTGCAAATAAAGGATATCAATTGAAAACATGCAACATTGAAACTGTAGTGATAATTAGAACAAAAATATTCTCCCACCTGATCGCAAACGGCAGCATATATGTTCTGCGTGCAAGATTTATCTTCTTGACCGGAAAAAGAAACATGGCCACCCCCAGCAAGCTTATATTGCGAATGGTCACATATCCTCTCGCGGACAGTCTCGTAAAGCCACGGAAAGACGATTCACGCATGCAAATGAAGGAAGGCAGAAAAGAACATAAAAAAACATTGAACGCCAGCATCTGGGCAGTTAGAGATTTGAAGGAGTCGACGAGGTTTTACAACAGGCATATCAAGAAAATATTGTGTTTTGTTCAGAAATTTTGGTCAGACGTCGCTGATTGCAACAACACCAACAACTACAGAAACACTAGATGGAAATAAATATGGAAAGAACTGAAGGCACATATGACCATTGAGAGAGGCTGATCATCAGTTCCAACACAGAACAACATCAACCAAGAAAGAACCAATCACAGCTAGTGTCACATGGGCCACAACCAGATTCTAACAGAACTGTGATCAGAAGTGGTCATGTAATCAACAAACTAGTGTGTCACATATAAACAAGCATAACAAACACGAAGGTAATCTACCCCTGTTCACAAAAATTAAATCCTACTAAGTTAATTAGTAATACTAACTTATTCAAGAGAGCTGATGTAATGTATTGAGTAAATCAAAACCTCATTATCTCCCTTAGCTCATTCCCTTATTAACCAATCAGAATGGCAATAAAGATTCACTGTGGGTCAGTTGTCTCATTGTTCATAATGGCACCTTGTTGATTCAAATGTTAATCATGTTTGACTTATTTCTTTAGACCAATACAACAACATCATATCATTACAATTTCAATGGTGCTCCCTTCTCTTGATGCCCTAATCATGTACTTATTTTGATTAAAGTTTAATCCAGCCCTGATGGCAATATTCGTATTCTTCTATAGAACCACATTTCTATTGCTTCAAGTCTCTTGTTTATCTGTGATGGGATTTTCCAGTATTCACTGCTATATAGGAGGACCAATATTATTTTGGTTTGCTTTGCATTGCTTTGTTTTACGAAATATCAACACCTCAATGGGTTATTTAATGTCAACAAGATTTTCATTGCTGCTAATATTTTTTTTTCAAAAATGTACTTCTGGTAATATTTTTTTTCCTCAAAAATGTATTACTGGTAATATTTTTCCTTCAAAAATGTATTGCTGGTAATAATGTATCACTGGTAATAATTTTTCCTTTGAAAAATTTATTGCTGGTATTAAAACCTATTTTTACACTTTCATAGTGTTTTAACCCCAGCTTGGTGGCCAACCATCTGTCCATAGTTGGGAACCTAACAGGTGCTACCACCCCAGGTCAGGGTGGATCCGGGAACACCAGCAATCAAGAGGCAGCTCCACACTCCTCAAAACCTCCCGATCAGAGGCCCTGCTGTCAGATGTAGTTAATAGTCTTACCCAGGATGCAGATGTAGTTTATCGTCATACCCAGGATAGAATAATCTTTTGTATTATTCAGCCCTTCTGCTTCCATATGAACATAGTCCATCAACATCAATCTGTGAGTGAATCCAGTTTTGGGCTATCCTTATGGTTTATGTTCAGTTGCTTCTTTATCTCTAATTTGTTTTCACATCTTCAGGCATTTTTTTTTAGCTGTCTTCTCTTCCTTTTCCCCATGTAGGTTCCAGGTTTTGGCTGGTGATGCTGGATTTCTGAAAGTCCTATCCAGTTCTTCTTGCTGTACAAGATCAGCTTTGTAACAAGCTCTTGTCCAACTTTTCAACACAATTCCTCATTGGTGATTTTGTCTTGCCACCCGATGTTGAAAATGAGATGTGCAGATAAATATCTGCAATTTTTGTTGCAAAACAGGCCATGATCTCTGTTCTTTATTAGATCTCCAGTTTTTCAACATCTTTGCAAGATTTTTCAGATTGTAATTATTCTTCTCTTTTTATCTGCCATGTCCCTTCAAAGCCATAGAGTAGGACCGATATGATATTGAAAATAATGATACACATTTTTTTTTGGTTGGGAAAGTGTTTTATTCACAGGCACATACATCCTAAGTTTATTAAAATTGCTTGGACAGACTTTCTTAAAGATCATCTTTGGTTTGTAACATGTTTTTCAAATGTCATGATTTTTTTAACACACATAAACTCATTCACTTAACCATATATCTTTGCATGCATACACACATATGTTCACTCACATTTTTAAATAATTATGAAAATATTTGCAAATGCAATTCTAACACTTCTGAAAATGGTAAATAATTCTCATGCATAATTAAAATTTATTGCAACTTGCTAAATTTAATTTCAACAAATAAAGCAATACATATTTAGATAAAACACTTTATAAGCAAAAAGATTATTATGATGCATTTAAACTTCTCTATCACCATGAATAAATACAGATAGATAGATAGATAGATAGATAGATAGATAGATAGATAGATAGATATGAACAACTAAGATAGATAGATAGATATGAACTGAGATAGATATGAACAACTAAGATAGATAGATAGATAGATAGATAGATAGATAGATAGATAGATAGATAGATAGATATGAACTACTGAGATACTATGAACAACTGAGATAGATAAATAGATAGATATGAACAACTGAGATTGATAAATAGATATGGACAACTGAGATAGATAGATAGATAGATAGATATTAACTACTGAGATACTATAGATAAATAGATAGATATGAACAAATGAGATTGATAAATAGATATGGATAACTGAGATAGATAGATAGATAGATAGATATGAACAAATGAGATTGATAAATAGATATGGATAACTGAGATAGATAGATAGATAGATAGATAGATAGATAGATAGATAGATAGATAGATAGATAGATATGAATAACTGGGATAGATAAATATAAACAACTGAGACAAAGATATGTGAATGACTGAGATAGATAGAAACACTGAAATTGATAGATAGATAGATAGATAGATAGATAGATAGATAGATAGATAGATAGATACAAACAACTGAGACAGATAGAAACAGACTGAAATAGTTAGACAGATAGATAAGAAAAGAATTAAGTAGCTGTTCCAAAATTGATTGCAAACAAATATAAGAGAGACACAGAAAAATAGAAATAAAACTGCATCACTATCTTCTCAATCATCATCAGAAACAGTAATATGCAAATGATATGTGCACTGAATCCCATCAGTTGATCTAATACTGACAAGAGCAAGTAGTAAGTACAAGGACTGCACTGACAGTTCTAATAAAATACAGCACTTGCACCATCAAGACTGAAGCACTCTATTCTGCAAGCCAAAATATTGAAAGGCAAATCTAGCCCAGCCCCTATCTTAAATATATGGCTTACAGCTGCAACACATTCTTATTCATAGCTTTTGCTTAACTTACAGCATCAGGAATAACCATTTTCTTAGCATTGCATCTGATTGTTCTATGCTCTGGTGGGAAGCATAATATTCATTGTATAGTGAGACTGCATAAGACGTAGAAATTCTGAAATACAAGGAGTGCTGAAAAGCACTCAGCCTGACCAAGGAGCCTTTCCAAATAAAAAAGTCAAATTGAATCAATTGCTAGGTCTGCTGCTAAAGTTGGTTCACTATATCATGCTAGACAATTTTTCTCTCCAGAATCCATACTAGATTTCCAACAAGGTATAATTATCTTACAGTTGAAACAGCTAGATGTAACCATTACTAGATTTGCAACAAGGTATCTGATGTAATGAACATGCATACACCTGGGTTCCCCCTCACAGTAATATGATTGGCTTGTCAACCATAAATACAGACTGATGTAGAGGTACATAGACTACACCTATTGACTACACCTATTGCCTACACCTATTGCCTACCACTACGACAAGGACCAGTCCATTACAGTTACCTGCTAGGTTGTCCTACCTGGTTACAGCAGTCAACAACCACTTTGCTACTTTGAACAAATATATCCCTTTCCAGAACATATCAGTATCATTATCTTACAGTTGAAATGGCTGGATGTAACTATTACTAGATTTGCAACAAGATATCATTATCTTACAGATGAAATGCCTAGATGTAACCATAAGTTCTATGCTAACATTTTCTTCTATCTCACTTCTCACTTGTGGAACTTATCTTCTGTCTTCTTGCTTCCCAGCAAGGCTGGCTCAAAGCACTAGCACCTCAAGCAGTCGCTCAGGGCATTATCTAGGGTGCAATCATGCCACCATATCATGTGTTTGAGATCTTCCAATCAAAAAAGACACTATGGTTTTTATTAACCCAAGTACTTTCAATCTTTTCCAAGATCATCTTCAGGGGTAAATTAGAGACAAACACAATGGAATACAATAAAATCTGCATTCCGCTGTCTTTGTAATTTACCACTGAAGATGATCTTGGAAAAGATCGAAAAGTACTTGGGTTAACAAAACTACAGTACTTTCCTTGAGGAATTTCATCTTAATATCAAGAAACTGATTCGACAACTGGAAAGAATCAGTATAAAAATAAGTAAGTACAATATATATGTCTATATTATTCAATGAAAAAAAAAAAAATATATATATATATATATATATATATATATAGAGAGAGAGAGAGAGGGAGGGAGAGAGAGAAAATATATTTGAGCAGCAACCCTTCTTTCAAACAAGAATTACAGAATGACTGAATATGACAGACAAGAAAAATTTGATAAACTTTTTACTGAATTTTTCTAGAATTCTTAAATTTTTCTGTTTGTTGAGGGTAAGGAAGGGTAAGAAATTTCCATAGTGTCTATTGCCACAATCACTTTCGAACACTCCTTACAGCCATTTTCAAGGAGTTGTTGTTAATTTCTTTTCATGGTTGGCTTTTAATATATATGAATAAGGGCAAAAGGAAAACTTATACTCACTTTTTCATTACCCATACAGTTCATCTCATGAGATACTCTATCAAGTTAATGATTTTAAAGTAAAGTAGAAGAAAAACACTGTAACACTTTAAAAATTTAAGAACACACAAAAATATTCTTAAAGTTAAATGTGTAACTAAAGGTAAACTATGGAGGTTGATTATATATATATATATATATATATATATATATATATATATATTAAATTGATTTTCTATCTTCATAATTTTCCCTAAAACTAAAACTACCCTGTTGGTTAAATTTAAGGAAAATGGAAATAAAAAGAGCACTTATACTTAGTATCACAAAGAGACAGTTAAAATTTTTAGGCCATATAATGAGGAAAGAGGGCTTGGAGAACTTGAAACTCACTGGGCATATCGAAGGCAAGAGAGACAGAGTATAGCAGCCAATAATCTACCAAACAAGTTTAAATAAGTGGTTGGCAGAACAGAGATTAGAAGAAATAGCAAAAAGACATACCTTACTAAGTTTTACAAAGGATAGGAAGTTGTGGAAAGCCATGATCACCCATGTCCTGAAAGACATAGAAGAAGAAGATCTTCATAATTGCCTATTTTTTTCTGCCTCTGTGAAGATCTTACGACATGAGCTATTCCCACACTTTGTATTAGCCATAAATGCTAATGGTAACATATTCTCTGCTAAATTTTTATCATTCCACAAGGATAGGTATTGCCATAAAACCATCAACCAATGCGTTTCTATATTTTTTCATCCACTATCCAATGACTGACACTATATTAAAGACTATATTATATTAAACACTATATTAAACACTATATTAAACACTATATTAAACACTATATTAAAGACAGTAAAAACCAGAATTAGTTTAATCTTATTTATGGACAGAATGATTTATCTTGAATTGTAAAGATGGTCTTTTTAATTTTACAAAGCCATCATTTTTTGGTAAGGAATATTTACCAATCCACAGTGGATTTCTGTTTGCTCTGATTTCTGATATTCATTTCCAAGAGGCAAATCTCTAGAACATATTATCTCACCTTAATGTAAGGAAAAAAAATATACATTCAGCAAAATGACTTTCTTCCCTGCATATTTAATATGAAGTGTATTCTGTTTCTAATTTCCTGAACTAAGGCATTTCAATGAATCCAAGATGTCTGATTTGAGTTAGTCACATGATCTGAAATGTTTACAAAATCTAATTAAGCTCTTTCATTTTATAAGCAATGCTAGCTTAACACTTTCACAGCTGCAAAATGGAATATGAAATGTTAAACTTATAAAGACTGCTTTGGGACAATTACACGTAAAGCAACAAGAAACATCTGGAGATGATTTGGGGTACTTTTCCACAAAATAAAATTAATTCGTCAAAATTGACTTTTCAGATTAATATTTTTTTTTACTTCATTACTTAAATGATGCTTTTTTTTTTTAACTATTTTTAAGTTTTTCTGCTTTTTTTAATTAAATTTTTGTTTTTTTGGAGTTTTTATTGTTTTTAATCGTTGCTATTACATTATTTTTACTCTTAATATTTTTTTATTTTATTTGGTTTCATTTTTATTTTTATCTTGAATATTTTACAGAATATTTTCGATAGCTTTTTCTTTTCCTCATTTATGTACAATGGCGAGAAAAAGAAATGAGACACCTTGCTTAAAATTAATTTGTTTAATTTTTACAGAAAACTTGTAAGTGTTCAACAATGTAATTTGAAGAATATTGTCTGTGGTTATTCAGGGTTCTAGTGCAAATTGTTGAATTCTTATTAACACAGTATAAGGGGAGATTATTAAAAGCCATAGGACTAAACATCAATTGTAAATATACAAAAATAAATGCTTGTCAGTAAAAGGAATAGCCCAACATGCAAATTACAAATTGGAGACACCAAAATCAAGCAAGTACAATTTAAATATCTTGGAAGAGTTTTAACAGAGGATGTAAAGTGCAACATTGGGATATGAAAAATATGCCTTTTAAAAGCTAAGCAAAGAAACAGAGAAGTTTTTTTAGAAACAGAGAAAAGGTACTGAATTTTTAATATCAGTCTTCCTATATGGAGGTGAATGCTGGACAATATCTTCACAGATGGAGAATAGTCTTGAAGCAACAAAAATCTAGCTCTACAGAGGAATGCTGAGAATACTATGAACCAAATATGTGAGCAACATCAAAATTTTAGAGAAAATAAAACAAAAAGAACATATACTTAACATCATGAAATGGCAGTTGAAATATCTAGGGCACATAATGAGGAAAGAAGGCATGGAAAATCTGATACTCACAGGATGAATTGAAAACAAGCGGGACAGAAGAAAACAATGCATACCCTACCTAGAAAGGTTGAGTAAATGAATACCAAGCAGAACAAGGTTTAAGAGAGATGACAAAATGATAAAATTTCCTAAGAGTAACAAAGTACAAGAAATTGTGGAGAGCCATGATTGCTAATGTCCTGAAGGGACATGGCATTTAGAAGAAGTAGAAATAGAAGAGTAAAAAGGAGATAAAGATCAAGGATGATAAAGAACTGGATGTATGATGTATGTGGGTGGGGTGTTTTTTTGTATTGATGAATGTGATATATTTGATCATTTTTAAAACTACTACCTTCATATATTTTTTCCATTGATCTGTATTTTTGCTTTCCTACTAGTTGGAAATCCTCTTCTGTCATTCCTGTCTTTAAGAACCCAGACAAATCATCTGATCTTTCTCATTATTGGCCTTCTATCTTATTTTGGCAAATTTCTAGAGACTCTAAACAATTCTAAATTGGTTAAGCACCTCGTATTTCAGTGTCTTCTTTCAGATATGCAATATGACTTTTGCTTCTCTAAGTGAACTACTAATGTGTTAACTGAAAGAGTCTATCAAGCTTTAGACGAGAATGGGGTATCTCGGGCTGTTGCTTTAGACATCTCGAAGGCATTTGACAGGGTTTGGCATACTGGTTTTCTTCACAAGTTGAAAGAGTATTGTATTTCTGGATAAATTTTTGAACTGGTTCAGCTTTTCTTATCAAACCATGAAATAAATATCGTCTTGAATGGCCACTCTTCTAGATCTTTTTGCATTAATGCAGGTGTCTTCTATGGCTCTATTCTTGGAACTATGTTCCTAATTTTCATCAACGACATTCCTGATTGCATCAGTTCTCAAATCAGTATCTATGCTGATGATGCAATCATTTATTCCTTTCTTAATCGTAAGTCTGAATGGTTTCATATAGTCAAATTGACAGCTGATCTCAAAAACGATCTACTTTCTCTTGTTAGCTGAAGAAAAGAATGGCTTGTTAATTTTAATGCCTCGAAAATAAAGATGTTCTCCTTTAATTGTCTGAGAGAACCCTTTTTGCCTTCCATCAGCATAGCCAATGCTAACCTTCAGGAGAGTAATTCAGTGTGCCATCTTTGTCTAATGTTTTCCACTGACATGAAGGGAAAAGATTATATTGAATCAATTGCTAAGTCTGCTGCTAGGCAAGTTAGCTCATTGGGTCATGCTAACCATTTTTTCCCACCAGAATCTATCCAACATATTTATAAATCTAAAATTCATCAATGCTTTGAATACTGTAGCAACATCTGGTTTGGTGCTCCTGCTATATATTTAGAAATTTTTGATAAAATCCAAAGAAGAATTTGCAATGCTATTGATCCTGATCTGACATATCGGCTTCAGTCACTTTCCCATTTTGCTATAATGTAGGTCCCCTCTGCCTTTTCTATAAATACTTTCATGGTAATTGTTTGGATGAATATTCCTTCTTGATAATATGACAATGAGTTTAAGCATGGTACAAGATTGGCAAAACGGTCACATCATTTTACTAGATCCACTTCTCACTTGTGAAACTCTCTTCCGGCTTCTTGCTTTCAAGTCAACTTTGATCTTCAAAAATTTAAATGCAATATCAATCATTATCTTCTGTCTTCTTAATTCCTGTTCTTTTAATGTTCTCTCTCCTTAATAGTGATTTTTTTCATATTCTCAAACATTCAGTAACACCTTGTATCTTAGTGCATTTTTTGCCTTGATTAGACTGAAATATTTTTTTTTTAAATCTACATTGGCAAGACATAACATGATTTGCATTAAGTGGCTGAATGAAATGCTTGGTTTTTGTTTTAACTGTGACATTATAGAAATTAGATTTTCACTGTTTTGATTTTTTTATTACTTTATAATATTTAGTTATTTTTTAGTTCATTTTAATTATTTATATAACTTTTTTTATTTCTGTTTTCTATTTTACGTTTTTAATATATTTTTTAATTTATTCTATTTTTTTCAAGGTTTATATAGCTCAAATTTTTTTGAAAATTAGTAAAAAAAGGTGATAAATCGAAATAACCATGTCATACATTAATTGTCAGAGATTTGTAGATCATTAAATTATATATACAAACACATATATATATATATATATATATATATATATATATATATATATATATATATATATATTGTCTTCTGTTCTCTTCCTTCACAGACACACATAATACACTTACATATTATATAGATCGTTAATGGACTTTTTACCCAGCATTATTTCTTATTAATATAATGTTCATATATTCATATATATATATATATATATATATATATATATATGCATGTATTTTTGTATGTAAAAAGCTGCGGGGGGTATTTAGAAGAGAATACAGAGTTGATCCCTTCCCTCAAGGCCATATTCTCAAAATGACAGAGAAGGTCAACCTCCGATATGACATGCTTCCTATTATTATATGCAAGCATATTTCTCCCCAAGCATTGCTATATTCAGAAAATGGCTGCTGAACTTATAATAATAAAAATGTACCCACTGAACAATTACGGTCAAGTCATTCAAGAGGATTAAAAAAATTTTTATAGAAATGAAATAATACAAGGTCTGTCTGGAAATGACTAAACGACATTAATAGTAATTAAATAATGCAAGGTCTGTTTGGAAATGACCAAGCCATGTTAATAGAAATGAAATAATACAAGGTCTGTCTGGAAGTGACAAAGCCATATTAATAGTAATAAAATAATACAATGTCTGTCTGGAAATGATCAAGCCATATTAATACAAATGAAACAATACATCTGTCTAGAAATGACCAAGCAAAAATAAACTAAGTCTTTTATGCCTTCCTACTCTTTAAATACTTCATTTGGGATCTCAACATGTTCCAGCCAGACTAGAAGGTTAAAAATTAATATTATGCACTCAAACTTCTACTTGTCATCACCCAGGCTTTACCTTTCCATGCCCCCATCCGAAGTACTCCAAATGGGGTGGTGTTGAGGAGGCTTGAGTTATTTCTGTCTCTAGTCCATGTGCACATGTGCTAGCAACCCACTTTAGACTTGACCTTGTGTCAAATTCCACTTGAGTAGGTGTATGAATTATTTCCCTTATCCTAGCATTCTTTCCATTTTTCAAAAAAGCCTGTAAAGTCTTCCTTTATCTCATCCACCATGTTAAATCCTATCCCTCTTAACAGTGATTTGGCATTCAGAAAAAGTCAGAAATTACAGGAAACCAAAAGTGGATGTCGGGTGAAGGTCAGACCAGGATGATGTGATATTTTAACAAAAAATTTTGATGTAATAGAATAACCTGTCACCCCCATGAATAACTACACTATAGGTATCTGTAAGTCAACAGACTACAGAGACTAGATGGGATCTGTTCCAGCTAGATGGTCGAATTCTCTGCCTTCGGGCAGAGAGGAATCCAGACAATGCTCTGCCAAAGGGCAGAGTCTCATTCGGGGAGGTTGACCAACCCAATCCCGTTTATGCGGTTTCTTCAGGGATTTTTTGGCCAAGCCTACAGGCTTGGATAACCCACATTAAACTCGGCCTTGTGCCACATCTACCTTTATGGGGGGGGGGGGCTTGTAAATACCAACTAGCTGGGATCTGTTGAATATGACTCAGACTTACGCGAGAACTACCGACCTTCCAATAGTAGCACTCACTACTGGATTTCCTTGTAACTGTTGAATATTAGCTAGTTTGCCAGAGGTTTAGCACACAAGTAGGCAAATGTAGCCAAAGCCAAAACTGACTTGAGTCATTTATGGAGAAATATATAGCTGAATAAAGACCCCTCATGCAAATGCATTGGGAAGGTCCATTCTAGCAAAATGGACCAACCCAACTGGTGTATTAGGTGCTCTCCTATAAAATAAGGTAAAATCAGCTGGCTTGCCTTTTATAAGGAAATAGAAGGAGGCAGCCATGTTGGCAGGTAAGTCACTTGACTTCTACAGTAACGACCTTGTGCATAACTGTTAAGTTTATTCTTATTGTACTGATTTGTTACAATAAACCTTTACTAATTTTATCCACATTGTTTTTCAAGTATATTTTCCTATTAGCATGGAATATAACAAATTTTTGTATAAGATATTTAATCAAGATATTAAAAAAGTTTTGATACTTTCTGGACTGTCAATGGGATCTGCATAACTTCTCATTTTTGCACTCACAATCATTGATTTGCTTTAATTGTAACATATTGAGCATTTTCAGGTACTCCAGGTACTCCACTTGTTAAAGTCCTTCCAGAATATTTATTGCTTTCAATGGATTCCTGGTCAAAACTGAAGCATCAGTAGCAGTTTTTTTAACTGGATTGACTAATCCCCAAAAGGTTTCTTACTTATTCAAATAGTTTCCCGTCAATGAGTTCAAAGAAACTTGATGTACATTTCATGAGAATGTAACATTCACACAATGCAGAATCTCATTTTTTGGCACCTCAGTGATGACTGAGTGATCTCCACCAGAGAGTGACCATGTATGTTCAATAACATCCTCTCTGAGTGACTGCCAAGTTACATCATGACAACGCAACCAGTTCTTGAGATATTCAAAATAACTGGACACTTTCTGATCAGATCAAGACGTGTGAAATCTTTTTAACCCTGTACTTTTTATACAAAATCACAATCATGACTCCCATAACCTATTAGGGTCATAGGTGCACCACATGTACTGCAGCCATAGAAGCAGTGGTGTGTCTTTGGAAAGATAGCTTGATGGAGCCCATCCCTCACCATGATGGTTTGAAGAATATATCCAGAGAGTGAATACTTTGATCAGGGAAGACTGACAAATCATGCTAGCACAAATGGCGGCAACTGATTGTCAACCAAGTCTATAGAACCCAGTCCGTCTTGCTGTTTACCCATAACTAGATGGGAGGGAGAAGAGATGGATTCATACATTTCCCAAGTGTATTTGTGTGTAAATGAATGTAACAAACCTGACTGGAATTTGAACTCAGCTCTCCAGTTTTTTATTCTGAGCTGCTATCCACTACAACACCCATATATCCTTATCCAAAATACTTGTCCACTAAAATAAAAATACCATCCTTGCTCCGAATTTATGAAATCATTACCACATTATACTGGAGAAGGCAAACATTAATACCAACTACTTATACACAATTCCCTTCTGAATATATGAAAGTATCATTTTTCATCCCAACCCAAAATTTTGCCATATTCTAGAATGATCTAAAGCCATTCAATACAGAATAAATCTACAAAACATGTGAATTAGGTTAATGCAAAAATTCTCAGCATCTCTTTTTGCAATATGTTAAAGAAATCTTAGAAGTGTAGTTTAAATTATTCCTTTAGTCTTTATTGTTTTCCTATGCATTCTCTTTAAGCATTACAGAAAATTAATAATTTTACTGTATTAAAAATTATGGCTGAATATACAATGCACATTCAATGCAATTTACACTTCATTTTCAACCTCAGGAGAAAATCTAGTGTATGTTCAGAAATTAATCTATGAATATTATATATATATATATATATATATATATATATATATATATATATATATAATGAAAAGATATAATCCAGAGATCTCAATGTCAAACCAGAGCAATTATTAATTCAATTTAATTAAAAAAACATACAACTTTATATATATAAAGAAAGGGAGAAAATGTTATTTTTATTAGATACTAGTACTTGAGTAGATGCTATGTTTATATATTGAATAGTATATTTATTTATTTTGTCTACTGGCCTTAATATTCAAGAAATCTTATTAGAGAAAAATATGCACTCTCTAGCAGGATTCGAACCTGCATTCCCCTTGGGGAAACCATCATTAGATCTGACATGATTTGACTTCTTGACTACGAAGTGTCTACTCAAATATGAGTATCCACTTAAAATAACATTTAAGTAGCAATATATATATATATATATATATATATATATATATATATATATATATATATATATATATGTGTGTGTGTGTGTGTGTGTGTATTCTTCTGTTCTTCACTCACACACATGTATACACATAGAGGCTGCAACAGATAAATTGTCATCTAAATTACGCAAAAATGAAAATAACACTGACATCTCATTTTAACAGATACATTTACCAAAATTACACAAAAATATCTCCAAATACTAAAGAATAAATTTATTCAATAAAATCGCTATTGGCTTCAATGACAGCCTCTAGACAACTTCAGAATCTCCTGCAACTCTTCTGGATCGTCTCTTTGTTTAAGTTGGTGATTGCTGCCATAATACTTGCTTTCACTTCATCTTTGGTGTTACAGTTGGTTTTGTTGATCTCTTGCTGAACTGCACCCCACACATAAGAATTAAGAGGGTTGCAGTCTAGGGAGTTAGGTGGCCAGATGTAAGGGGTGGTGTGATCACAGAAATTTGTCTGACAGTCATGGTTAGATTCTCCTGCTTGTATGGCATGGTGCAGAGTCCTTTTGCGAGACATAGGGTCTTCATTGAACCAGAGCAACACTACCTTCTCAAGTCACTTTCTGTAGGTCTCTGTGTTGAGTCTCAGGCCCTCACCAACAAATTAAGGAGTTCTTTTCTTATCAGAACAATCAGAGTGAGTTTTCCAAGCTGCCATACCTTCGTAATCAACATTAGACTCATCCAACCCTTTCTGAATCCTCTGCACTGTTGAATGACATAAAGATATTCAACACCATCACTTGACAAGACACCAGAAGTGTTGAAACAAAATGGTTATTTTTGTAGTGATTTTATAACATGCTTATGTTATAATTTTTGAATAAATTATATTTGCTCTACTCTGTGTTGAGCACTCTTTTAAGAATAGTATTTTTGGTTATTGGAACTTATTCTGTATACACCAATCCTATACTTGTGTATGTATATATATATATATATATATATATATATATATATATATAGTTTTTCTATAGTGAAAATTATAGCTGAACATACAGTGAATATTTAATGCCATTTGCACTTCATGTTTAATCTGGTGGGAGAGTCTGTAGGAAAAAAAAGTACAGCTATTTGTTGTACCAATTGTACCCTGTCTTTTCAATTATAACCATTGAGACTACTACAAAACTCCACAAACAAAGTACATCCATAGTGTCTGATGTTCTCTCGCTCATAGTCATTTTTACCAAGGGGCTGAAGCTCGGAAATTTACATAAGCCAAAAATTCATCTCACAAATTCTCTGAGCTCCAAGGCTAATTTATTTTTAAATTGCAGCTTTTCGATCAGCTACATCTTATTTTATGTTTTTTGCATGCAAGACACATACAAGTTCGTTTTGTTCCAGGAGGTAAGCCATTTGCCTTCCTACAGAGTCTAGTGTAAGTTCAGCAATGAATCACTGAACTTTGAGATAATGATACTGTTATAACCTGAAGGAGGTTACTGAATAGAATAATCAAACGAAGGTTGGTAATGAACGATAATACTTAGGCCAAGAACAACACATATAAAATTTGCCAGCATTGCGTAGAAGAGGTAGTCAACTGCTAGAAATGAGTCAAGTTAATTCCACAATGAATTTCCAACTGCAGACCAACATACAGTATTTACTACTGTATTTATGTGAATGGGGACATACCCATTATTGTCCATCCATAGGTATGCTACAAAAGATACACTTGGTGCAAATATTTATCAAGAATGGTTTATGAACTTTTAAAAAAGAAAAGTCTGAGCACAAGAACAACCCTCCCCCCATATACACAAACACCTCGAAAGACATCAGATTTTTTAAATTAATGAACTGGAGGAATCGTTGAAGCACAAGCAACACTTCTGTCGGAACAATTAACTGATGCATTTGAAAAGAAAATAGATTTTTTTAAGCCAGGAAATCAATCAGTAATTTTACGGCATAACAACACACCCATCCTCATGTTTCAAATATGATGAAGGAAATGATCAAGGTGCTCGTATGGGAAGTTCCTCTACATGTTACAAAGTTTCAAGACCTGTTTCTCTAAAACTCTCGTTTATTTTCACTCCATGTAATATTATTTGTCTGTCTGGAAGTTCCAACAATTTCAAAGTATCAAAAAATTCATCAAAGTATTGATCAAATCAAAACTGTAATTGTCCTCTTCTAATAAAGAACAAAACTTAGCAGAAAGGTTTTTGTGAGGTTATAGAAAGACAAGGATAGTACTTTAATGAATGAATAATGATACTATGAAATTATATAGATAAAATACCTATAAGGTATAGAGAGCCATCAAAAGTAATTTGAAAATTGAGTAATGATGATTTAAATTCATATAAGTAAAATATATTAGAAACATTTTTGAGAACTTTTCCATCAACCAACTAGAAATTGACAAGACCAACATTTAGGTTTGATGCATTAATATTAAGGATGTCTGATGTAGCTTAATGTTTAGCAAGTTTGTTTTACAGATTATTTACTAGTGTATAGCATTTGATACCGATTAGTACTGGCGTTGTAGCCTTTACTAGTCTAAGTTAAGCTAAGAAAATATCTATATCTAGTGATAGTTATCATATTTGATAGCTTATAAAACCCCATTTTTGCTTTCAAAAATATCTCTTGGGTCTATATACATGAAGTTGAAGTATCTGATAGGCTAATGTTTACTCAAGTGCTGTAGACTGCCAGTACATATACTTAGCCGAAATCTGTAATATATTAATATATTTGTAAAAGAGAGGCTTTAAAAAAAAGTGGGCTGAAACTAAATTTTCAATGCCTGTTTTGGAAAAGAGAAATATGGAAAAGTGAACTGGAATTAAATTTTCAATGCCTTTGTTGCAAGTTGTTCTAATGATGTGTCAGCCTTGTCTGAATGTACTTCTTTTTTATATACATGTAATTTTGTTTAGGGATTAAAAAGACAGCATCACCCTCCACAATGGAAATATATAAATTACAAAAAAATCATATACAAGATACAACACAATAAGCATAAACGAAAACAATAAATGGCTTTCATATACATTTCACAAAAAATTGTATATTTTAAAGAACATATAAGTATATAGAGATAAAAAGTTAGTGCTTATCTGGTGGTAGCCACATGACCTGTCAGATAGCTGTCACTTGACATCTGCTTGATTTGGCCATCAAAGATGAAGAGAGGGAGAATTTGATTTTTGTTTCACTTGGCAACAAAACACATGTTCTGGTGCAAAATGGGAGTTTTCAATATTATTTAACTATTTTTTTATAATCTAACTTTCTTTATCATAATTATCATTCTTATCTATATTTTGAAATAATTTTATTACTTAACTTTTAATCTTTCTTTTGCTATTAATTATTTATGATTTTGGTTTCATACTTCTACTCAGTCTAGAACTAAGGGTTAGAGGTTATTTAGTGATTTATTTGTTGTTGTCACTACACCTTGTTTGGAAAAGAGAGATTTGGAAGAAGGAAACTGAAACCAAATTTTCAAAATCTCTTTCTAAATTGCCTGATAAGAATTTGAAAACCAAAATTGGCATTTGCAGACATCTAATGCATTTGGATAAAGTTTGTAAATCCTTTTAATGGTTTGTTGCTGCATTGTTGTCGCAATGTTACCCAGAGAAAATTTATGGAGTATATAAAAAGGTGCTGGAAATCTCTCAGTCTAATCAGCTTCTCAAAATCTGACCAAATCACCAAACATTAGATATTTTTTTATAAGTGCTTCTAACCAGTATGAGAACTTTTCAATGCTCACTCATACAATGACAAATCTGGCTTCCTTTAATTGTTTTGTCATTCATTTTTTAGAGTAAGACATGAAAAAGAATAATATCAGAATTTGAGAAATAATAGTGAATTCTTCTGCAAGAATATTTATTACATTTTGTTATGGTGCTTAATCTTCTTCTTCTATGTGGCATATCCATTCAGGACGTGGTCGTTCATAGCACTCCACAATTTCCATTCAGTTTAATACTCGATGAATAGAACTCAAACGTTTCTTTCCAATTCTAGAAAAGCTACTTTGATTTCTTTAAGAAAGTTGCATCTGTTTATTTGATTTTTTTACAAAACTTACCAACATGACGGCACAGGGTGTGGTACTGTATGCAATCAGTGCATTTTGAAGTGGATGCTGGAGAGGAAATCATACAAGTTTGGGTGGGGATATGGGCTGGGCTATTAGCTGACAGCTGTTCACACCGAGTTGGTCTAAACTGAAGGCCTACCCCAAATAGCTCTTACCCATTCCATGCATTCTACTGAACAGATTTTTTTTCTTTCTTCTTTTTCTTATTACTTATGCAGCAACTACAAAATCTTGAAAAATAATTATTTCAGAGTTCATTTATTTTTTTAATCATTTCACCTACAAACAAGGCAATAATGCCACAAACTAAAATCCCTGAATATGATGAACATTAGAAGTGGATGTCACTGGATTAATGGGAATCCAACCACACACACATATATATATATATATATATATATATATACAATTATTTATTCATAAATTATAACATAAATATATTTTTGTAGATTTTCTAACATATTTATGTTATAATTTTCAAATAAATAATTATATTTGCTCTACTCTGTATTGAGCACACTTTTAAGAATAGTATTTTTTGGTTATTGGAATTTATTCCATATACACCAATCCTATACTTGTACATATATATATATATATATATATATATATATATATATATATATATATATATATATAAATGACTCATACACTAATATTCCATGGTTATAATTTTTTACATTGGAATCATAATATGATCCAATTCATCAGATTTACAAATTCAAAAAGAAATCAAAAAATATTTTCCGATTTCTTTTTGAATTTGTAGGTCTGATGAATTGGATCATATTACAATTACAATGTAAGAAATTATAACCATGGAATATTAATGTTTGAGCCTTTTATATTATATTTTTACTCTGTCTTGGACATTGAGTTCTACCTGCATTCTATCCTCTTGGAAATTTATATATATATATATATATATACATATATATATATATATATATATATATATATATATATAGGCATCCAATCATTTTTATTAACTATCGTTGTATCAATTATGAGTTACTACAAAAATAGTTAATAAAGATGAACACGCTACCGCCCCTGTCTGAATGATTGGATTTCTCTATATCCTTGGAAACAGTAAATTATGAATTTATATGTGTGTTTAAAAAAATTTAAAAATAAGTTATTCCAATATTCGCTTGAAGATGAAAGGGAAGTAATGTTTTTAATTTAATTATATAATTAAATTTAAAGTTTTTAGCTTCCATTCTTGAAATATGGTTATTACTGTGTAGTAAAAAAAACATATTTTCAATCAGTTAATTTATAATATTTATGCTCTGTAAATTTACATTGAGCACTGTTTTGTAGAAATAAAAAATATCAATATGAACACTGGTTTATATATCTTACTGTTCTTTCTTTTTATTTATATATATATATATATACATATATTGTTTTAAATATTTTATTCACTGAAAATGTTTTAGTTGAACTTAATATTGTTTTTTCTTTTCTTTTTCAGGTGAGTACTGGGCCTTTCTAAGTTTTGACTAAGTTGCAAATAAAATAAAAAGAATGGTGTAAAGTTTATTTCTATGAAAAGTAAGTTTTAGATTGTGATTTTTTTCTTTAACATTCATTTCCCAATTCCCTTTGCTTGCAATGAACAACCCATCACAACATGTAATAGTGTGTTATTTTGTGTGTGCATACATGTGTATGTGTGCGTTATTTTGTGTGTGTGTATGTGTGTGTGTGTGCGCGCTGTTTCAATTTGCTTAAATGTCACGAGGAAAAGGTGGGCAGTAATGATGTTTTTCAGAATTCTTTCAAGTATGTTTATAAATAACCACAATTTGAACATTTTTTTTCTAATACAAAAGATGTTGAATTGTTTTAAGCAAAACAAGATGAAGTGGACAAAGCTCCCACCTACAAATGTGTATATATATATATATATATATATATATATATATATATATGGGAAAGGAAGCAAAGGGAAAACTCAATACATCATTAAATAGTTTGGTAATAATTTATTTCAAGCAGACAACTGCCTCATCAGACCCCGGAGTTATGAAATGGTTTAAATCATATATATCTATGGATTTAATGGATTTATTTTTAATCTAATATTTTTATTACTTTAGACATTCTTATAGTGGACATTTCTTATTTGAAATAGATGCCCTATTTTTATTTGTTTTATAGCAGGAATTGAACCTGCGTCCAGCTTTTTAGGGAAAATCACTGTTTGATCCAGCATGCTTTACCACTCAACCACAAAGAATGTCACAATAGGCAAAAAATAAAAAATAAAATAGAAGGGAAAAACAAGCCTTGCTTTAAATGATATACCCAAAAATAGTTTTTGAAGAAAATGCCTAAGAACACACTTATGAGGCAATAATTTAGCAGAGATACAAGGTGTTGGTAGGCAACCATTGACATGGGTGTGATGGTATACCTGAATCTTTATGTGTAAATACTTATATATGTATATATATATATATATATATTTGTGTGTGTGTAAGTATGTGTAAATACTTATATATGTATATATATATATATATATATTTGTGTGTGTGTAAGTATGTGTAAATACTTATATATGTATATATATATATATATATATATATATTTGTGTGTGTGTAAGTATGTGTAAATACTTATATATGTATATATATATATATATATATTTGTGTGTGTGTAAGTACTGTACAATGAGTATCCATTAAAAATAATGTTTAAGCAATAAATTAAAATATGCCAGATTAATAAATGAAAATCCATATATATATATATATATATATATATATATATATATTTATATATATATATATATATATATATATATATATATATATATATATATATATATATATATATATTATATTAGTAACCCTTTTAATTAAATTGAAGCATGTAAAGAAAGAAAATCTGGCTGCACATGGACCATCTTTCATTTTAATATATATATATATATATATATATATATATATATATATATATATATAGGGTTAAGTAAATGAGATAACTAGATATTAGCAACTGTATACGTGCATGCTCATGTGCATATGCTGGTAAACAAATGAATAATTACCAAATTTAGCCAAGAGGTGTAGGCATAATAGTGCTCAGTGTGATTAGACAGAGCTAAGAAATATATGTTAATAAATACACATATACCTACGTTTGATGCGTGACTTGAGTTTTGTTGTTTGCCCAACTTACCATATAGCTTATTTTTTATTTAAGAAAAAGTATATAGATACTCATGGTATGGATGCTGGTTCATAGTTCAAAATTAAAATAGTACAAAAATAGTACTAAAGTAATACTGGAGTATAAGTGCAGGAAATGGGGTGTAGAGGTGAGTCAATATGAGAAAAAAGAGGAATTGAACTATGCTTAAAATTTAAAATTTGAACAATGGACGCTGTTCATAAAAACAGTTTGACTGGGAGTTTATCGGCATATGACTTAAAATAAGAGTGGGCAGAAAATTAAAATTTGAAATTAAATTTAGATGAAAAGTGGGTTATCGTGGATTACAATATTTTAAGAGAAACATTTTTCTATGCATACAACTAGACATTCCGTTTATTTAGTAGATTTGAATTATTAATATTTTTTAGGATGAATAATTTTTCATGTAAGCATAGATTGCGCCTGTCCCCCATCTGTATACTTTTTTTAAATAAACAATAAGTTATATCATGTGCCCGACAAGTTGGGCAACCAATGAAACTCGAGTTGCATACCAACCATAGATATATATGTATTTATAAATATATATATATATATATATATATATATGAAGAAAATATACGGGAAAAAACAAACAAAAATCCTTACAAGCAATAATAATAATTTAGGAATACGTTTTCACAACGTCACAAACGTGGTGACAACGTGACCATGTTTAAAACTAAACGCTGATTGCATAAACTTTTAGTTATCTGTTTGGATTTGTCTTGTTCTTGTGTCCATCGTTTTTGTCATGTTAAGTTTGATAATGTTATTTATATTTTATATTTTATATTGAATATGTCCTGAAGATGGTTTATTGACCGAAACGTCCGACGTCGACATATTAACATTAAAACAGCATTATTGCTTGTAAGGATTTTTGTTTGTTTTTTCCCGTATATTTTCTTCATACTGTCGGATTCTATATCCATATATTTGCTTACATATATATATATATATATATATATATATATATATATATAAATATATATATACATATATATATATATATATATATATGTATATATAAATAAAAAGAAAGAACAGTAAGATATATAATCCGGTGTTCTTATAGATATTTTTATTTTTACAAAATAGTGCTCAATGTAAATTTACAGAGCATTTTTGAAACATGGTTAGAACTGTATAGCAGAAAAACCATATTTTAAATCAATTAATTTAATATATATATATATATATATATATATATTCACTGATGAACCAAAATATAGTGACCGGTGACATGTGGGAAGAACAACTACTGTCTCATACTGTTGTTAGGATCAGAATTATATAGGCGGGTAAACCACCATTAAGTACTTCATTTTGATATGTTCAGTGGTGCAGTTATAGATAAAAGTAATGATTTCAGTTATGTTGATAAAAGACAAATTATTCTGACCTAATCTCCTGGTCAGAACATTTCCAAAACAACATGGAATTTGTAGTGTTTATATTCAGTTCTGGTGAATACCTACTGACATGTGTCAAAGTAGAGAAAATCACTAACTGCTGACAAATCATTGTGTGGTTAAGACTTATCAATGTGAAAATTGAATAGAGGCTTTCCTACCAAACAAACACAACAAAACAGCTGTTGTAGAACAAACTTTAGATACCTGTAATCAAGGTGAAGAAATAACTGTCTTACAACATACGCAGTATATTGTTGCATATGAGACCACATTAATGCTGGCCTCTCCAAATACCTCATGCAAACTAATGGCTATTGTTAAAAATGTTCTCAATGGAGACTCAAGCATCAGAATTAGGCCTTGTATCAGTGAAAGACAATCCTCCAATTGGATGGATGCCAATTTCTGCTAAATAAGGCCAACAGTAGGAGATATACTCATTGTTATTCAAGAGAAGTGATAATACCAGTTTAGGGTTGCCAAGGGTGATTATCTCCCTTTGGTTAAGATGAAGTCCTGAGTGTCATGCAACAACCTAGAATGGAGAAATGTAAGTTGGAAATACTTTGTATAGCACCCCCATTACCAGGATGCACTATAGAAAAGCATGCTATTAGGTTGGTGCAAAAATAATATCGTTTTTTGACGTATTTTTTTAATGTCAAAAAACGATATTATTTTTGCACCAACCTAATAGTAGGGGCAGTCTGATGCTTCTGATAATTATATATATATATATATATATATATATATATATATATTATAAATTAATTGATTTAAAATATGGTTTTTCCACTACACAGTTCTATATATCTTACTTTCGTTCTTTCTTTTTATTTATATATATATGTATATATATATATATATATATATATTAACTGATTTAAAAATATATATATATTTTAACTGATTTAAAAATACAGTTCCTTCGCTACACAGGAATTACCATGTTTCAAAAACAGAAACTAACAACTTCAAATTAGATTATTTAATTAAATTAAAACACTAGTTGTTCCATTTTCAAACAAATTTTAAAATGAAACAGAACTAGTGCTTTTAATATAAAATAAATTTCCAAAACTGTTCCTCACAATACATTGAAAAAACATACAGAAATTTAAAAAAAACATATCTATGAACACAAAAGTGCCCTTACACATAAAACTTTATCAAATGCACTAGTCATACACAGAAATAATTCAACCACAATTTTGATCTAAAAAATGCCACAATTAGCAAAAGAGAAAGTAATTTACTCAGAAGGAAAATACTCGAGAATGCCAATATCACCTTTCCTGCAAGAATTGCTACTTTCCCAAGCCAACATGCACTACCACAAAGATGCTAAAAGAATTTTTAAAAATGGTTAAATCCATTACCTCATATTTTTGAAGATGTACAGCACATAATTCTGTCCCAAACCATAACAATCTGATCACAATTTAAACAATGTTCATTTATTAAAAAAATATTTCTTGTATATTACTTGCTTACTTTTGTTTTACCAGACTTTGAATTATGACACTTTGTGTCCTCCATACGTTTTAATTGATCTGATGAATATTTATGAACATTCTCAAATTTAAAAGCCTTAATAAGCCAATGACATCTTTGCTTTTGTATACAAACACATGCAACAAAATAAATCCTTACATTTTCCTTGATAAAGTCCCTTAGAGGAAAAAATGTGTTGGCTAAGAATAGTTTTTCCTTTGTCTTTTTATTCATATATATATATATATATATATATATATATATATATATATATATATATGCAGGGTGACCCCCAAAAATGGGAATTTTTGAAGTGCGTATTGCCAGACATGAGCAAGTGGCAACGCTGCGAGACAGTGACCTTGTGCAAGTAAACATTTTGCCATTTATAATTCAAGATGAAATTCACAGTATCCCAGCTGAGATGTTGCAGCAGTCAATGAGGAATCTCAACAGAAGATTTCAAGAATGCATTTGTACAGGAGGACGCCATCTACAGGACGTAATTTTAAAAAAAATGAAAATTCCATCATTGTTTCTTAAATGGCATGTTTTAAGGTTTCAATTACTATGAATAAAATATTTTTCTTCCATCACTCTTGGTTTTATTGGATTGTTAAAAAGTTACCGTTTTTGGGGGTCATCCTCTATATACAAAACTCTAGAGTCAAGGTGCAGATGTCAAATATAACATCAAAGTGTCAAATTATACTTATTTGTATTAATCCTACACACACACATATGGGCATGTGACCAAATAAATACAACATACACTTTCCAGCTATGCGACCTGGATTTGAATCTCATGATGGTTCATTTGCGAGGGAGGTGACTTTTTGAAGTTATCAGCATGAGGAGGTGATCACAGTGTGTGGCA
>OZ010602.1:57423520-57433520 GCA_963932145.1 Acanthosepion lycidas | reverse complement strand
TCTCACATATACACTCTCTCACACACATGTATATATGCACATATACACTCTCTCACATATACACTCTCTCACACACATGTATATATGCACATATATACTCTCTCACACACATGTATATATGCACATATACACTCTCTCACATATACACTCTCTCACACACATGTATATATGCACATATACACTCTCTCACATACATGTATATATGCACATATACACTCTCTCACATATACACTCTCTCACACACATGTATATATGCACATATACACTCTCTCACACACATGTATATATGCACATATACACTCTCTCACATATACACTCTCTCACACACATGTATATATGCACATATACACTCTCTCACATACATGTATATATGCACATATACACTCTCTCACATATACACTCTCTCACATACATGTATATATGCACATATACACTCTCTCACATATACACTCTCTCACATATACACTCTCTCACACACATGTATATATGCACATATACACTCTCTCACACACATGTATATATGCACATATACACTCTCTCACATATACACTCTCTCACACACATGTATATATGCACATATACACTCTCACATATACACTCTCTCACACACATGTATATATGCACATATACACTCTCTCACATATACACTCTCTCACACACATGTATATATGCACATATACACTCTCTCACATACATGTATATATGCACATATACACTCTCTCACATATATGTATATATGCACATATACACTCTCTCACATATACACTCTCTCACACTCATGTATATATGCACATATACACTCTCTCACATATACACTCTCTCACACACATGTATATATGCACATATACACTCTCTCACATATACACTCTCTCACACACATGTATATATGCACATATTTCTTCATAGATAAAGAGATTGAGCAATACAATGGATTCTGTAAATTGTAGTATACAGGGTGACATTATAACTTAGAAGAAATATTTCCAAAACCTCTATTAAAACTGTTTCTTTAACACAGAGTTGAAGACAAACATAACTGCAGATAAAACAATCGTTAACTTATTGCTGCTTTCATGACTCATTCATTCTTAAGGTTTATCAACCTTTTACAGGTTATTTAAAAAGTCAGAAAATATTTTTTAGATTGTAAGAATTTTTTTTTGTTAAATAATAATGGTTTAGTTACATAAGTCTTAACTAATTAATCTTTATCGCTCAGTATGTGACTTCATTTGCTGTACAAAAAGTTTATCCTGCCACTGAAGGTGACTCTGATCCCTGAACAATAGTGTGTTTGAATTTCATCATTGTGTTGTCATATCCTGCTATGGTAACAGAAAACAACTTTGAGTGAAATTAACAATAAGGATACTGCAGCTGAGAGGCCTTGAAAAAGAATGCAGTGGAAAGGGAAGCAATATGGCTTCTTGACCTGATGATTCCAATTATTCATCTATTTTTAGAAATGGTAAAATTTTTGGTCTCTTTGTTATTGTTGGTTTATTTCTCTTCTTATATCCTGGTTGTGAAAGCTTTCTGATTGGTTGGTTGAAATATGGCTTTGTGACCTGATGATTCTAATTATCCATCTATTTTTACAGATGGTGGAATTTTGGTCTTCTTGTTATTTATTTTTATTTATTTATTTCTCTATCACTGCAAGATAATGGCAGACCCTAAACTTGAAGAGATTAAGATTGTAGTGATGAGGGTAGCATAAAATAACTGAAGCTGAAATGCAACCAGCCAGCAATTTGAGATGTCCAAACCATCCTGCTATGTTGAAAAAAATATACCCTTTACTTCATCACTAATTTAGTAGCAGGTAGATGCATATATATATATATATATATATATATATATATATATATATATATATATATATATATACTT
The DNA here is from genome assembly GCA_963932145.1 of Acanthosepion lycidas. Taxonomy (NCBI): domain Eukaryota; kingdom Metazoa; phylum Mollusca; class Cephalopoda; order Sepiida; family Sepiidae; genus Acanthosepion; species Acanthosepion lycidas. Next base: position 57,431,627 of record OZ010602.1, on the reverse strand, counting down.
CTTCCTGGATTCTGTCTTTTTTTCTCTCTATCTCTTGTACATCCCAGGACTTTTACATTTGAATCCTTGAAACTTCATTCACCCTATCCTTCTGTATCATTATATTGTGTTATATAAAGATTTATTTCATATTTCTGACACTTTGTGCATTATCTTTTAATTATTACACAAGTTCTATATACACTGAAATCTAATTATACCAATATATGGAGGTAATCAGAATATAACTTCCACAAATCTTTCATAACCCAGTCTATATATTGTCATAATATGTACTTCTTATCTCCTCTCTTTAAGCCTTTTATTGGATGAACAATACTATAAAAAAAAGACTACTTAGAAATTGTTAATGCTTATGTTATTTCTTATTATTTTTTCATCACTTCCCCACAAACAAGGTTATAATGTCACTAAGATGCAGAGGGCAAGTTAGAAGGAAAGAGAAGAAGAAGACTTTAGAAAGCACTGGAAAACCAGTCCTAAATATGAAACAAGGAATAAACCTCTCCTGCTGTTCAAAAGGCAGGGGAGATAACAAAAATGCCTATGTTTAAGATTAATTAAATGGTACACTAATTACTTTGTTCGGACTATCATCTTCATCTTTGTTGACATATTTATCACATTTGAGCCATTTTTTGCTCTGGCCTTCTTCAGGTGGTTAGACTGTTGAACTGAACCCTTTATTTTGCTCGCTGGGGTAGACTGTTTTAAATCCATGTGCCACATCTAATCGATGTCAGTTATCAGTTATCTCCTGTTAATTCCCCTCTCCAAGTTCTCCAACACCTTAACCAGGTATTGAACTCACACTCTTTGGGTCCTGTCACTGAATCTAACGCCTTTACCCACTGTGCCATGTGTCCTTAATTTAGTACTGGTAAAAAATGGTTGCTGAAGACATTAGGTTTATAATACCCAGAAATTCATACACAGATGTCCTCAAGGACACATGGCACAGTGGATAAAGGTGTTAGTTAGATCTAGTGACAGGACCCAAAGAGTGTGAGTTAAGGTGGTGGAGAACTTGGAGAGGGGAATTAACAGGAGATAACTGATAACTGACATTGATTAGACATGGCACATGGAACTAGAACAGTCTACCCCAGTAAGTGAAATAAAGTGTTCAATTCAACATTCCAACCACCTGAAGAAGGCCGGAGCATACAACAGCCAAAACGTGATAAATATGGCAACAAAGATGAGGATGATAGTCCAAACAATGTAAATAGTGTACATAATACCTCATCTCAGAAATACAGACAGTTAATTAAATGGTATCATATTTTTTTTTTGTTTAATCATATTGGACTGTCATTTATTTATTTTAAACCCTTTATTTACATATTAACTGCCAATCACATGATAACTTGTATATAGTTGACTATTATAAAATTGGTATTTGAAGTCAGATTTTGTAAGTGACCTCTGGTAATCAATATGTTAAATACATTTACCAAAACCTATTTGTTCATGGTAAATGGTGGTCAGTGAGGATTACTTATGTCATTTAGTATTATTGCTTACTACTGTGGTAAGTAGAATTGATTTACATGGGAATTTTATACATAAATTTGCATATATGAAAGAATTTCTGTTTCTGGAATTTGCTATTTCATTACATCAACAAAATTTGAGGATTTTTTTGCTTGTTATAATAACCATAAGATTTCAGCCATTATCTGATTTTCAAAGAAAAGATTTCAGTCATTTGTTCACACATGAGGCTTTCTTTAATAAAATGTAAGAAAAGGATAAAACAAACTTTTATTGATACAGACTAGATTAGTTTCCAAATAATTAGATCATTTAAATAATTAAAAATTGTTAGTCAGTTTCCCCATATTCTTTGCATTCTATTGTGTAATATTAATTACACAATGGCCAGGTGCTCCTCTCAGTTCTATTCTTTCTTTCTTTCTTTCTTTCTCACTTTCCTTTTTTTTCTTTCTCTCTCTTTTTCTTTCTTTCTGTCTCGTTCTTTCTTTCTCACTTTCCTTTTTTCTTTCTCTCTCTTTTTCCTTCTTTCTTTCTCACTTTCCTTTTTTCTTTCTCTTTTTCCTTCTTTCTGTCTCGTTCTTTCTTTCTCACTTTCCTTTTTTCTTTCTCTCTCTTTTTCCTTCTTTCTTTCTCTTTCTTTCTCTCCTTCTTTCTTTCTCTCCTTCTTGATTTCTTTTTCTTTCTCTCTTTCTTTCTCTCTCTCTCTCTCTATCTTTCTCCCTCTTTATTTTTCCTTCTCTTTCTCTTTCTTACTTTCTCTATCTCTCTCTCTCTTTATCTCTTTCTTTCACTCTTTCTTTCTTTCTTTCTTTCACTCTCTCTTTCTTTCTTAGTGCATGCTTGTCCACTAAATATCATATGACTTGGGATATAAAAAATACTGTATACATAGCGAAGTATAAAAAATACACAAGTAAATCTGAAAATTACACTTGTAGGTCATCAAGTTTTAATTAAAAAACAGTAAATGTTGTTATGTTTATTTATGTGAGTGTGTGGGTGCATTTTGCAGGCATCCTTATATATACAAGGATAAGTCAAAAATTATCTGCTCTTTCACCATAACATATCTTTAGGTTTGTCACGCTGCATTTGGCTCATGCCTGCATATAGTTGGTACTATTGTGGTCACATGATTGAAGTTTGAGTATGATTATGACAGTTTTCATGCTACCGTTACAAAGATCATTGATCCAAATCTGCAGAGAACAAGCTACTTCATCGATAATAACTCGCCAGAAAGCAGTGTGACAAACCTAAACATATGTTATGGTGAAAGTGCAGACAATATTTGACTTTTATGTATTTTTTGCACATTTGTGTGAATATGTGCATGTGTCTGTGCATACATGATAACTAAATATGTTTGTGAGCATGCATATGTTTGTGTGTGTAAGTATATGTAAATTAATTTATGTGTGTATTTATTGTATGTGGTGTGTATGAGCATACATGTGAGTGTACATATATTTGTGTGGGAGACTGTGTGTGCTTGTACCTGTATGGTCATGTACATTATTTTATGTGTGTATTCATGGTGTGTATGAGCATACATGTGAGTGTAGAAATACTTGTATGGGAGAGTGCGTTTGTTTGTACCTATATGAGCATGTACATGAATTTTTGTGTGTATGTGCATGTATGAGGAGTCTAAGTCACTTATATTAGACTGACTGCATTGTTGACTTAGTAAGAGACTGAAAAAAACTCTCCATTATGTAACCTAGAGATGACTGAAGAGCAGGCCAGTGGAGCAGTGTATTAAAATAAAGAATGTTACAAGTGCAATGAAAATTCTTTCCATTTTTCCACTAAAAAATATGCATTTCCTAAGACAGCAATCATAAAAATTGACTCAAAAGCTTAATAGCTGCTTCTTAAATCAAATATCATAGCTACTAAACATCTCTTTCCCAGAAGTAGTGCAAATTGCATAGAAACACTTAATTTTCTGTCTGCACAAAACAGTTAAAGGCTAAAACTTTTGATAAAAGTTATTAATACTGATTTTCATCCAACTATGTCAATCAGAACTTTCACTCTGAATAGAGCCATCATCCAGATAGTTACAAATAACAGACGATGCCAAAGCAAATAACTGATTGACATCTCCAATTTAAAATACATTGTGGGTCAAATCATTATTGACAGAGCCACGTATTCTCCAAAGGAATGGAAGGAAATCACTTAACTTTGCATATCTGTCACATTGTTTTATGTCACGGAAGCTATGTTTGTTATTTACAAAACTGGCCAGACATGTTTCTCAAAATGCTCATCTCCTTAAAATATCAATATTTGATTTTTCATTTCTGTTTTACCTCCAATTTTCATTGATTCTTGTTTTCTTTATTGCTTCAAAACTTTGAAGAAATCTTTTTCTTCATAAAAATCATTTGATTTTTTTTTTACCAGTTTAGTCTTTTACTTGAAAACAAAGTATCAAGATTATTTTTTATGAAAGCTTTAACTGTTATATCTGTAGTAAAAACAGAACCAGTGAATAAACTTATACCAAAGCTTTCTTGCACTTTACTCTGACTACTCATCTACTGACGGTTTTTACAGGGTGATTTTTATACCTCCTAGGTCTTAAGGGGAGGTAACTAATGATTTACCAGTACAATATCATTAATAAAAAAATAGTTTAGTGTGTTGGCTACTTCAATAATTAATGTAAAAGGTTTCTACAAGAATATTTTGCATGAAATAATGGTGGTGAAAAGGTACATGCACAAAATAACAGAGACCGATTTGATTTGCAATGCAAGATAACATTTATTAAACAAAATAACAAAAGGAAAATTTAAGAGTTTCTTTTCCTAGAAATAAATGGAATACTCAACAAAAATTGTTAATGAATGTATTTGAATGTAACTTGTCTATGTAGGTGTGTTCGTGTGTGAAGCGTCCACAGCCCCTATAGCTTCAGTGTGAAAAGTTGATAGCACACACTTCAAAAGGAGGGAAAACAGGAAGAGAGTTACTTTAAGTATTAAACTGTTTTTTATACCCTCAGGGCTGTTGCTGATACTATGTTTATTAAGGCACTACAATAGTAATTTGTTTTAATAATTGCTAATATTTTTAACAAGATATATTTTTAATAATATACTCTATTCTGTAGTCTAAACAGGGTTTTTCTGAAAATCATTATAAACCTGAAATTCCTAACAATAATGGTAAATCCCATCGTCTGAAGCCTTAAAATTTTACCAAAGCTTAATTCTTATATAATGTTTTATCATTGTTTCTGATTAAATTTTATCTTTGCATTTGTGCAGACATTGTCTTCTCCTTCCTTTCCTTCTGTAATGATAGTAGTGATATGAATGCAAAACTAAATTGTTTATTCATTTCTGAACGCAATCAAATTAACTTTGGCTGAATTGAGGGTATGTGGTTTCAAGGCTTTGTTTAAACATTTGATCTTCTTCTTGCAAGGATGTGAGTAATTTTCCTTCTCCTCATGTTGTTCAGGCATTGATACAACTTACTGTTATCATCTCGACTTCAGTTGCTTTCTCAGCTACATGACGTAGCTTCCTTCTGTCATTTTTTATAAATATTTTCATGTCAATAAGTTTTTTCCTCTGGTGCCCTGAATACACAAATTTAAGCATGCTACTAGATTGGCATTTAGGTCCCACTCTTTTACTTGTTGAAATAGCTAAATGCAACTGCTACTTCTACTCCAGCAGTTTCTTTTCTCACACTCCCCACCCCCGTGGAACTCCCTTCCATTAACTTGCTTCCCTAATTACTACAATCTTCAAAAATTTAAATGAAACATCAATCACCATCTTTTGTTTTCTTGAATCCTATTCATTTTTTGTTCTTTCTTAAATCTTCTCTTTCTCTTTGACTCTCTGTAAACCCCTGCGAACTAGTGGCATTCCCACCTTGCTTGAATTGAAATGATTAAAAAAATCTTGTTGTCTTGATTGTGTATATCCTAAATTCTACATGGTCCACTTCAATGTTTCACCACTGAAATCATTTGAGGCTCAATTCTGCACTTGATGACATTAAGGTCAACTTCTAGGGCTCCAAGGTCTTTTGATGTCCAGTAGTGATACCAAGTACAAAAGTTATTTTGTATCTCTTAGAGTGACCCTAGTACATACTGGGGTTGCCTCAGATGAATTCCTCTTAGACCAAGGTTCATGATGGACATAAAATTTGATTCAGACCTCAGGTATTTCCTGGTATGAATCACATACTACACTTCTATTATCATTTCCCTCTAACATTTGGACATTTTAATGTTCTTCTCTAATGAATGCAGTTATGTTGTTAATGGTTGCAAAGTTTCCATTTATTAAATGGAAACTTTGCAAGCATTAACAGTATATGTGCATTCTTTAACTTTAAAATGCTATTTGTTACAACTACCAGCAATAAAAGTTAAATTAAAATCATTTTCTTAAAATAAAATTTACTCTTTCCTTTATGTTGTATTGTGTTGTTCTGTGACACATGATTAGTAGTCAACTTCTGCCTGTCTCTTACTTTACTATACACTTTATATCTCTTCTACTTAATATAAGCAAATAGGTACAATCCTATTTACCAATTTATTACACCTTCCTGAACCAAAGAGGTTTAATGCCTTCGACAACCTCTTTCCTCCTCTCACCCCCCTTTGAGGTTTATGCTCTGTTCTTTATAAAGGAGATCTTGATTTCATTTTATCCTCAATAGTCAAATCTTAACTTCCAAGTTTCTCAAATTTTACAGAATCTGTTAGCTTCTCTTCATCTGTGAAGATATTGCCTGATTCATCTTTTTTTTTTTCTGTTTAATAAACAGAAATTTGGTTCTTTCCACTATGACAATTTTCTTTTTAGGTCATAAACTTCTTTTTATAACTTCTGAAATTTCAACGAAAGTCAAATTCTCCAATTGTTTGGAGTATGCCATAAAAGAAATTTTCATTACAGATTCACAACCACAGATGAAACTAGAAAGAGGGTCAGTTATTTAATTTTCTCCCCACCTCTTGACTGGCCCATAAAACACCGGATCTAAATCTCAATAAATTCTGATTCATCCAAGTGATTTAAACATCCTATTGGCAATACCATATTGTTGTATTATTTTTCTTCTACGACACATGATCATTAGTCAACTTCCTCGCATGTTCCTTAGTTTACTGTAAATTTTGTTTCTCTTCTACTTAACATATGCAAATAGGTACAATCTTATTTACGAATCCATTACACTTTACTTAATTCCTTATTTAATTAAACAACAGACAAATTATAGTCTCCATAATTTATTCTTATTTCTTTTCTTAATATGCACATACACACACACATACTCATATGCATGTATGCATGTGTATTTGTGTAAAATGAAGAACTGTATGTGCATATTTATGTGTTGGGGAGTTACCCAAACTAAAAGTATTTGTGTATGCACATACAAAAGAAAGATATTGTATATACAGCGATATGTGATTATGTGAATATTGTGTACAAACTAGTCTATATATGTATGTGCATGTGTGTGTATAAAATGAAGATAGTGCATGTGTGATTGCATACTAATTGAAGATATTGTGTGTGTGTGTGTGTGTGTGTGCACTAATGTGAAGTGAATATATTGGTTATACAGAGATGTGTGGGCTGTGCATGAAAGGAAGCTATTACTGTGTTTATATGTTTGCATTGTGTGTATGTATTAAGACAATGTTTGTGTGTACGTGTGTGAGAAAGAGAACACACAAAATTAAGATATTGTGTATGTGTATGGATGTGTATGTCTTCTACTATTACTACTTCATCTATGTACCATGTCCGTTCAGGACATGAGCAATCATGGCTCTCCGCAATTTCCTGTCCTCTGTAGCTCTTAGTAAAGTTTCTCTTTTTGCTATCTCTCCTAGTCCCTGTTCTACCAACCATTTACACAGGCTCATTGGGTAGGTTACGCACTGCTTTCTTCTGTTATCCTTGCCTTCAGTTTGTCCTGTGAGTATCAAATTTTCTAACCCCTCTTTCCTCATTATGTACCCTAAGAATTTCAACTATCTCTTTCTGATGCTAAATATAAATGTCCTTTTTGTGTCCATTTTCTCTAAAACTTCATCATTGTTCAGATGTTCAGTCCATGTTATTCTCAGCATCCTTCCATAGAACCATATTTCTGTTGCCTCAAATCTCTTCTTCATCTGTAATGAGATTATCCAGAGCAAATCAAAGAAAGATATTGTGTGTGTAAATGTAATGGTATGTGCACAAAATGAAAATATTATGTGTGGGGAAGCACAAAATGAAGTTCTTGTTAACAAAGAATTATTTATAAAGCAACCATTTTGAAAATATTCCTACTTAAATGAAAGATGTTCTATTTTCTGGTATCAAAGACAAACCAACTTCCAAAACACTCTCCTAATTAGTTCAAACATTTTTCGAAAGGCATATCAAAATGTTTTCTCCATAATTAGGTACATGCCTCCACGCAAAGTAATACTTGACCTTGAAGATAAAAGGTAAATTTTCTTGGTTTATTTTAGAAAAATGTAGCATCTTTGACTTCTGGAATTAAAGTAAGCTACCTGTTATTTAAGTCTACATTCTTTCATCTTTTGGTTGACCAAGTT
>OZ010602.1:57363520-57421020 GCA_963932145.1 Acanthosepion lycidas | reverse complement strand
ATAATTTAATTCATTTGTGAATAAGTCCTGAAGCTTTTCTTAAAATCTGACAATTATTTGATTTTTGAAAGAGTTTCCAAATTAATGTGTCTGTCACTTCAAAAAAGAGGCTAAAATTAGCTATGCTAAAAACTAGTACATCCATTGAGTCAAGAAAAACAAGTTTTTTAATCAAAAATTTGAATGTTCTAAAAAGGCGTAAAAAATTTAATAATAATTTTTAAAAAATACCTTGATGTTTCCTCTTAATAATAGCATAAACATTTTGATGACAAAACTAAGTTTTCATTACATTTGTTCCATGTCAAGGTATGCTGAAATTTTAGCGATTTCGTGGTGGTACCTATAATATACAGAGTGCGATGGATAAATTGTCATCTAAATTACACAAAAATGAAAATAACACTGACATTTCATTTTAATTAAACAGATAATTACTAAAATTACATAAAAATATCTTGAAATACTAAAGAATAAATTTATTAAATAAACTCGCCATTGGCTTCAACCATGGCCTCCTGACAACTTTGGAATCTCCTGCAACTCTTCTGTACGGTCTCTTTGTTTAAGTTGGTGAATGCTGCCATAATCCTTGCCTTCAGTTCATCTTTGGTGCTACAAGGATTTTTGTTGGTCTCTCACTCAACTGTGCCCTACACATAATAATCAAGGGAGTCTGGAGAGTCGGGTGGCCAGATGCAACAGGTGATGTGGCCACAGAAATTCTCTGACAGCCATGACTGGATTCTCCTGTGTATGTGGCATGGTGCAGATTTCTGTTACCAGACATAGGGTCTTCCAGTAACCACCCTCTTGACACAGGGTAGCAAGAAAAAAAAGAAAGAAAAAAGGAAAGAAGGAAGGAAGGAAAGAAAGAAAGAAATGTATAGTCTTATATGAAAATATTTTAATAATTGAAAAGAATAAATAGATTTGAAATGCAATGATCATTACCAGCTTATTTTAATGATTATCATCAACCAGGCACAAAGAATATCATTTCAGTTCTTCTCATAACCACTAAGACATAGCTGCAAATGCTTCTCATTAAAATAATTGCACTCATTTTTTTCATAAGCTTTTGAGATTTATCTCAGCCATAAGTGGGACACCATCATTTTGGTTGGAGGTGGGGTGAATGGGGATCAAAAGGGTGACACAATTCATGCCTTCCCAATGTTTGCTCAGGATATGATTCATTAAGCATATTTGAAAAGGCAAATATTTTTATAACGGAGTGCTTACCCTAATCTGATATCAACTCTTTTCAGTTAGGACCCAGTAGTAGGTGTGTTTTAAAAAGCCCTCAAAGGTGACAGTCTGCTTACATGTAAAACATTACCCTGATCAAAGATTGTATCATTCACAACATACAGTTAGCTAATCTCAAAGGGAAGCCAGGCCTCTTCAAAACAGAGGTTTTCTAAGCAACCTATTTTTTCAAATATACAAATGTTGCAAGTTTTCATTGGATGTAACCTGGAAGTAAACTCCTCAAAGTCTGGCTTAGCTTTTACGCCATTTTATTTAGGTCAGCCATTTATATCTAGAAGCACTGCAATCTATTGGAAGAGCCAACATGTGTAGATACATTGATAGCAAACTAAACATAATTGTAATTTTTTTATGTTGAAATATACCATATTTTATAGCATATAAGATGCACTTTTTATCTGAAAAATAACTAAAAAAAATAACCTTTTGTCATATATGCAAATTTGAGGTCTCATATAAGATACTTTTATCCTCAATGCTCGAGATGGTCACTTCTACCTAGCCTGAGCTTACAGCCACATCATGTTGAAACACTGGTTCCTGTATTATCACCAAAGTTAAGCAACATTAAGTGAGGTTGGTACCTAGATGGGTTTCTGCTTGGGAATACCAGGTGCTGTGAGCTTGGATATACAATAGATAATGGCTTAGAATAATTAAACAGAGGGCCAAGTTCCAATTCCCATTGGGTCCATTATGTGCAAATACCCTTGGGAAAGGTATGAATCCACCTGTTCTCCTTCCCATCTATGGGTTAATTAATAAGACTTGTATCACCAAACCATCATTATCTAACCCACAAACTAGTATTCCAATGCACCCCATCATCTCAGGAATAGACAGCGCCCTTCACCATATATTGGCAAAAGCCATAACACACCCAAACTTTACAGTTCTCTGGAATGTAGATGTATATAAACTAGCATAGCCACAAACTGAGGGATCAGTTTATATATTGATTGTAATGCAAAATTGATCCTCCATTTTATATCCACATTATAATTTTTTGTTTGTTTATCAAATTTTGATTAAGTAGGAATCCACCTCTTCCTGTCCACTTATGAGATAATTAGTTAGACTTGTACCAATAAACCATTATTATATCCAAAAAAGAATTTCTTACAATCTCAAAATATTCTCTGGCTTTAAATAACCCACAAAGAGTTTATAAGCTGTAAAAAACAAATCATATAATCAATTCTATCTAGCCTGACTCCATTATAATATTATTTAATTCAATGAACATCATCTTATAATTCTGCCTCTTCCTTTATCCCTTGCTTAGCGTGTTTCCATTATCTTATAAATTGTTTTGATCATGAGGATGTTTGTTTGTTTGAGTTTGTTTAGTGTCATATGAATCTCTATGGGTTATTTAATGCCAAAATCTAAATATTTTGAACACTTTTTTATGGCTTCAACAAAATATTTTGAACACAATTTGTATGCCTTCAACTACAGATAAAATGTATTGTTGGTTATTTTATCATAATAAGTATTGTTGGTCTTTTTTTATATAAAAATGTATCGATGGTATTCTTATATTTTCATAGTTTTTTTTTTGTGGAGGGGTACTGACTATTTGCGCATAGATTCTACTACTCTGAGTCAGGGTGAACCTGGGAACAACAGCAATTAAGAGGTGGTTTTATGTCTCCTAAAACCTCCCAGTCAGAGGTCTTGTTGCCAGATGTAGTTTTTCATCGTACCCAGGACTTGATCATGAGGAAAAATGGAAAAGATATATCAGAGATGCGAGTTTGGTTTCAGTGAGAAAAAAAAAGAAAGAGGAGGGGATAATTCTCTCATCTGTTTAGCATCTGTGAAATGAAAAAACATGTCAGTTTCAGATCTTTTCATTTGTACCCTCTTACTTCTTTAAATAATGACCTGCATTCATACTTATGATTTTTATTGTAATATTTTGTTAATATTGTTAAGCACAAATATTTAATGATGCAGTTGGGAATTCTTATGAGTATTTTATAGTTGTAGTACCCACTAGGAGTTTATTCAATCATTATAGAATTATGGTTCATCAGAAAATTCAAAAAGCAAAACCATGAATTTTCACAGGAATTTCTAGATATTATTATTATTATTATTATTATTATTATTATTATTATTATTATTATTAATCAGTGAGAGAGTAGCACACCCACAAATTGACATTGGTGTACAAATATTTGAAGCCCAATCTTATAAAGGTATACCATGCACTTTCAGCACTATGCATTATATGGTTAGAGATCTTGATAAAAGCAGCACATAACCTTGCAGGTGGGGCCTAGTTAGAAATACCTTTAGGTCAGGTAACCCAGTTCACTCAGATGGTCTCCAAGTGATGGTGTTCCCCAGTATCTAGCTGTGACTCCCAAGTTGTTTTGGTTGTTTTATCCTCTGAACTTACAAAAAAAAAAAAGAAAAAGACTTTTTCAACAACAACCGACTATGATGTTCTCCCACTACTCCTACACATGAACAGACATGCACAGTGCATCAACCCCTAGTGGATACACCCAACTGGTTACGGTCAGGCAAGAGACAAGCAGATCTGTGGTGCTGAGTGTCATATTTACTGTAGCCCATCCTAATTCACCAAAACAAACCATATGCACATTAAAACTTCTAACAAAGACCAGAAGCCATGTCTGGTGTAGCATCAAGACATTAGTAGTAGTAGTAATAGTCGTAGTTGTTGTGTAAAAGGTATTATTGCAAATAGAACTGGTAAAATTTTAATTTATTACTTTAATCACATTCAACTGTACTGCTAGTTTGCTTTTTATATATAGTAATGTTTTCTGCTATATGTTAAATAATAATTTCAGACTATTATTTTTAGTGGCAGTGTATTTTGATTCAGAACTTCTGAGGCTGACCTTTAAGGTCAGATGGTAGATTAAATAGGGAAGTATTTGCTGCCATATAGGAAGACTGATATTAAATAACAACTCAATCCGCTTTTCTTTGTTTCTAACAAAATCTTCCTGTTTCTTAATACTTTGCTTTGCTTTTGAAAGGCATCTTTCACTATTCAAATGCACTTTCAGATTTCAGTTTTGCATTTTTCATCCTTTGTTAAAACACTTTTCAGATATTTAAATTATCATAGTTGCTTCATTTTGGTGTCTCCAATTTATAATTTGCATGTTGGGCTGTTCCATTTTGCTGATAATCATATATTCTATCTTATCTTTCAAGAACAACACCCCTCCAAATTTGGTAGAAACTTTTATTTGCTATAGGCCCATAGACGGATATACTGAGATTAGATTATCCCATTGTTTTTTGAGTAACTTCTAGGACTTATTTGTTTTTTTTTGGGGGGTCAGGAGGCAGGGGTACTATACAGTAGTTAAATAGGCAATAAACATAACTGCAACCCTAAGCAGTGACGAAAACTCAAACTAAACTTCAGTAGATAATAAACTTAACCCAAACTCTAATCCTGACCCCTAAGCCTAAACCAACCCTAACCATAAACCTAACCATTGAATGAAAAATAGCTAATTGTGAGCAGGTAATTAAACTAACCATAACCCTAAACAGTGAGAAATACTAAAATTAAACATCAGTAGATAATAAACTTAACACAATTCTAACTCCTAAATTTAACCATAAACTTAGCACTTAACATGTAACCATAAACCTAGCACTTAACATGTAACCATAAATCTAGCACTTAACATGTAACCATAAACCTAACCCATAACCCAAAACTAAACGTAAGCAATAAATAAAAAAAAGTTAACCTGAATTTAAAAAACACATAGAGCTAAACGTAATTAGTAAGGAAAACCAAAGCTGATAAAAAAGCTAATGCAGACACTAACCCTAACTGTAACCATGACCCTAGCTTTAAATGTGAGAGTCATGTTCTTAAATAGTCTTGTCAGATCAAGACTTTCATATGTATCCCATGTATGGTGCCAAAGTCATTCAGAAATATCTAAACCGTCACCTCTATACAAGATCGATGGTCAAAAATGGCTTTGAGTGAGTGAAGTGTGTAAGCTTCACCAAGAACTATGTTTCATTGAACTTCATAGACTGGTGCCACAAAATCACAAACAAAAAAACTATACCAGATAACAGAAGCCACATCACTTGCAGACTGACAACAGCAGCAACAACTAAAATGGATAGTACATGTATCTTGGAGAGAAAATAATGAAAATCAAGATGCTGGTGTTCCATTCTACCAAAAACAAAAGACAAAGAAGAAAACCATCATCAACACTAGAAAAGGTACTAACAACAACTGGACTTTAGAAACCTATTTTCCTGAACATTTTTTTAAGTGAAAGATTTTATAAATTTCAAACAACTGCAAGTTTAAATTGTCAGTAAATAAATGCCGGATGTTTTGTTGTAAGGAAACAGCTAATATTACCATTGCTATTGCTATACTTGACATTGACTCTGACCCTAACTCTAAACCTGAAGTAGATAAAAACATTACCCTAACCCTTTGCAGGCAATAAAACTAAAAAAAAAAAAAAATGTCTTTCTTTCCAAATCTGATGAAGACCAAAGAATGAAACTGGCTAACACATTGTGATAGAAATGAAACGAAGACAATCAATATTCTGAACAACTTTTGGAATTATTTAGCATTGCATTTCCATAATAATCAATTACAGTCATAATCAGATTATCTTTTTATTTTTCTCTCAGATCAATATACATTACACATAACACTAAATAGAATTAAAATGAACACTAACGTTTCTCTCAGAATTTTGTAGTTTTGTGTGGGTCTAGTTCTTGCTTCACAAAGAGGGATTAAAAAAAAAACTGATATTTGGTCAAATTTGGAGAAGATAGTCAGACTGAGAACTACCTGCATGTAAATTAATAGTTTTTCACCAGTATATTTAGATATTTGAATATTTTTACAAAATATCAGTGTATTACTATCTCACAGACACGCCGTCGTCTCTCTCTCTGTCTCTTCTATAAATACTTTCATGGCAATTGCTCCGATGAGCTGCTTTCTCTGGTTCCCAGTCTCCATGAATACAAGCGCCTTACGAGGCTGGCATCCTGCTCTCACCCTTACACTGTAGAAACTTTAAAATGTAGCCGTCTCTTCTACTCCAGTAGCTTCATACCTTGCACCTCTCGCCTGTGGAACACCCTTCCCAATTACTGTTTCCCTGATAGCTATAATCTCCAACTATTCAAATGTAATGTCAATCGACATCTCCAGTTACCTTGATCTACACACTACCCTTCCCTTCATCCTTTCTTCTATCACTCCTATCTGCTCTTGCTACAAATCTTCTGCAACCCCCCTGCATCCTAGTGGCTTCATGCCTTGTTCGGAGCGCTAAGGTTGAAAAAAAAAAAAAAATTTAAAAAAAGACTTCATTCAATTAGTGATGTTAAAATTGATATATTCTGCTTTCTTTCCTTTCATCTATTTGAGTTGTTAATTTTTAGACACTAAACAAAGTAATAAACCTTGGCCTTTCTAAAATACACAGTAAACTGAAAAATGGATTGTATCTTCATTATTTATAGAAATCAGTGCACAACAATAACATTTTCTTATGTGACTGGATTCACATTAGAAAATGGCACTTAAAATTGTTCGATCACCTTAATAATGATTTCTTTTTCTCCTATTCTTTCACACTCAGTAACCGCTTGCATCTTAGTAGCTTTATCTGAAATTTGACATTTTATACTTTTTTTTCCTTTTCCCCCCCATAGGAGCAGATAGGTTCACCTGTTGTCCAGTTCCCACTCCTCTCTAGTCTTTTGAACAGGTTTAGAGGTTTATATCTTGTTCCCTGTTTAGGATTGGGTTTTCAGCTACTTCTAAAGTCTGTTAATTTGCTTATGCTTTCCCAATGACAAAAATTTCAACTTTTTCAAGTCTAGAATTAGATGTTATCTTTCCTGCATAGCCCCAAGAACTTCACCTCTTGCCCTTTCTTACACTTACAACATCACATATTAACCCTCTACCTTGAGTGGCTCTTAGGCCTTGTACTGGGAGAACATTAGTAAAAACAACTTGCCTCACCTGCAGTGAAATGTTTTAAAAAATGCTGAATTTCTGATAAATTTTTTATTTAAATCAGTTTTATAACTTTGATGAGGAATTTCTAAATGATTAATTGTAAAAATAGATTAAGAAAATGGTTGGATATGAATTAACAATTTATATTACATAAAAACTAATAATAAGCACTTTATTTCTCATATGCTAATATGCTACAGGTGGTAAGATGCACCCTATAATTAGCTAGGTACTTTAGGAAAAAAAGTATTTGAGGATTTAAGAACTTACTGTACAAGAAAGTTTAAGTTCTTGGTTTAGCAGCGTCATTTTTCTTTCTGTCATAACAAATTATCACATATTAGACCTATTACTAAATATCTGTGGTTATTATTAATTAGATTTTCAATAGTTTAGCACAATGTTATACCTATTCATACCAGAAACATGTACTTGCCACTGTAAGCCACAAGGCGTCTCAACACATGGCATGTTTAGCACCAACTCTCAGCTATAAACAATATATATAGTATGGCATGATACTAATGGAATATACAGTATTTATTACATATGAATAAAAATTATAGGCTTATATCATATGTCTGGGGTTTGTGATTGCTTGAATCTGGGTTTGTGCATGTTGGTAAACTCCTCTCTACAACTTGACCATTCAGTGCTATGATGCAGGTTGATTTTTGGAGGATTTTATGTCAGAGCTTGTTAGAAGCCAAATTGACTTGTCAAATCATAAGGACTTTTTGATATGGTTCATATTGGAGAGCAAAGTTCCACATATCTCATACTCAAGTGTGTCAGATGTGAAAGAAGCTCTTATGATGACTTGGTACAATTTAAGCAAAGAAATGATGAAGAAGTCATACAAGTCAGTTAAGAAGAGATTAAGGGCTATGGTGAAAGAGAAAGGTGGCCATTTTGAATAGCAAATATATGTAAAATATTGTCAATAAATATAACAATTAAGCTGTAAATTGTCATTAACCAAAATCTAAAAAACTTATTTTATAATAAAATGAATAATGTGTAAATATATAGTGTGTCCCATAATGATGGGACACATTTTAAATTCAAGTATTTTGGCTTATAAAAATGACATAGAGTATCAAATACCATAATTCCCCATGTATAATATACATTTTTTTCTAAAAAATAATAAGCAAAATCATGAGTGCATATTATGCACAGCTACAAAAAATCTTTAAAAATTGCCATAAAGTATAATAAGAATTATTATAAAACTAAATTAGAATAATATTATTCTATGTTTAAAACCATTTTTTTAAATAAGAGTAGGAAACGCTAGCCATAATGAAATTCGAGTGATACATTTTATTACCAAACAAGGGGTGCACATTGTGCATGAGTAGAAGCATTTTCTCACACTTTCAGCATAATTTTAGGTATGCGTATTATGGATGAAGGTGTATTATACATGGGGAATTATGGTATATTTATTACATAACTGATATACAAGAGTTCAATATATTATCTAAAATTTGAATATTACATCCCTAAGATGGTTACCACCATGAAGAGAACATGTACAAGCTCACTCTCTCATTTCAAACTCAGATATTGTAAGGGTCTACCGTCAACAAAAGAGATATCAGATACCCTGTAGGAAATAGCAAAATCATATGCTGAACTCTTGTATATCAGTTATGTAATAAATATATTTGGTACTCTATGTCATTTTTATAATTCGAGATACTTGCTGTGTCACCCATTATTGGACAACCTATATATGCTACACCTGGTATATGCTGTGATATCTTTACTGCTTAATATATATTAGTTAATGAGTTGCAGTGAGCTTAGCCTAAATTTGTTACATACACAAAGAAATGGCAGTGATAGATTTTGCATTTTTCTAAAAAGATTTTGGTGTAACACAATCAACCATTTTTTATGTTTTTTTCCTTCAAAACCCTAATGGAACTGGTTCAGAGATTCCATACAGAATAGTTGATAGTTAAAGAGATCTGTGACATTATAAACACCCATCTCCTGCTCAAATGTTTTTCTCCGGAAAAACCACTGACCTCAGGAGATTAACAAAAGCAGTCAAACAAATAACATCCTATTAGCGTAATTGAAGTGTTGGCTTCTTATGAACTGAAGCTAAAATTTGCCAACAGCAAATATTATGTATTAGCCAAAATAATTGGGATGGAAGGAAGGCAATGAATAAGCAGCCACTATTTTTCAGCATGTAGTAATTTATATACAATTACTTAATGGATAATAAGAATGAAGTTAATAGTGTTGGTGGGAGAAGAAGCCAATGTAGACTATTCTTTCTCACAGTTCAAAGTTCAAAGACATTACACGTTTCCCTATTTTGTGTCATCAGACGATATTTATATAATACCGTGATCTTATTCTTATAATTACTAGTTCAGTACCTATTGCTATGCTGACGACAAAATGATCAGATTTCAAATCTAAATTCTTTATCCATTTAAAATACTACATTTATCAGAAAATATAATCAGTTTCAATACAGGAGGAGTTGTAAAAATAACCTCAGAGGGGTGCAGATTTCTGTTTTTACTTTTTACCTATTATCCAGGAGCTGTTGCAAAATAGAAAGAGGAATTATCCAGATGTCCATTTCAATTTCATTCACATTTTGTGTGTATGTACATTTACATGTGCATACATATATTTTAATTCAGTGATAGATGTTAAAATATTTGTACAAAATTTTATGAAAATAATTCTATAAGCAAATAGTTTCTGAAAAATTCAATAAAGACTTATAATTTCTGTTTGAATTTCCAGTATGAGGAGTTATCATTATTTACACTATTTACATCTGGACTATTGTCCTCATCTTTGTTGTTACTATCACCTGGTCACCTTCTCTCTAGATTTCTGGGATGAGAAGGTATCATTATTTACACTATTTACATCTGGACTATTGTCCTCATCTTTGTTGTTACTATCACCTGGTCACCTTCTCTCTAGATTTCTGGGATGAGAAGGTATCATTATTTACACTATTTACATCTGGACTATTGTCCTCATCTTTGTTGTTACTATCACCGGGTCGCTTTCTATCTGGATTCCTGGGATGAGGAGTTATCATTATTTACTCTATTTACATCTGGACTATTGTCCTCATCTTTGTTGTTACTACCACAAAGTTTACCCCTTTACCTTGTGAAGGCACAACGGTCAAAAAACATTGTGATAACAGCAACAAAGATGAGGACAATAGTCCAAATATAAATAGTGTAAATAAAACTTATAATTATCTGATATTTTAGGGCTTAAAAATATTATGATTTATTGTTTTTTATCTTTATGGTTTTATTGTTTACCCTGGGGTAGTTTGTCTATATTTCTGAGATGAGGTATTATGTACACTATTTACATTATTCGGTATATTGTCCTCATCTTTGTTGCCATATTTATCACAACGTTTCAGCCGTTGTACACTATGGCCTTCTTCTGGTGACTGGAATGTCAAACTGAACCCTTTATTTCGCTCACTGGGGTAGACTGTTCTAGTTCCACATGCCACATCTAATGGATGTCAGTTATCTCCTGTTAATTCCCCTCTCCAAGTTCTCCACCACCTTAACCAGGTACTGAACTCACTCTTTGGGTCATGTCACTGGATCTAACTAATGCCTTTATCCATGTGTACTTAAGGACATCTGTGTGTGAATTTATGGGTATTATAAACCTAATGTCTCCAGCAATCATTTTTTACTAGTGCTCATATTGCAATTTTTGCTGCTATCATTGCATGTTTTTTTAGGGGTTTTTTTTTTTTCTATTACCAGAGCTCATATTACAATTTTTGTTGTTATTATCACTTTTCTCTGGCACTCCTTATTACTGGTTCCCATATTGTATTCATTTCTATGCTTGGTCGACTCAGGAGATTTTTGTGGCCTAGCTTATGTGCTGATTTCTGGGGTAGTGCTTGTGCAAACTGAATGGAGGAAGTATGTATTATTTCAGTTTCTTATTTCAAACTTTTGTGCATCTGTGTTTATGCGTCTGTGCAATCTTGTGCATACATAAAATGGTACAAGCACATATCATCAGCAGTGACGGCTTTATCTTATATCCAAGAATTTATTTTCTCTTTTGATTGCTTCCTTTATGATGATGGTGCTGATGACTAAGTAGACCAATTCTTGCATAGAAGAGCTGATGGCATTAACTGCATAATAACGTTGGTGGAGGACAAGGTCGATTTCATCAAGCCTTTCTCTTTTGTCTTTTGACGTCTTCTGTTTCTCTTCTGGTCCCTTTGAAGCTTTTGCTTCCAATGGTGACAGAACATTACCAGTTGGTAGAGTCTTGTGAATGTGTTTCAAATGATTTAGGCTCAAGTTCAATGGCTTTCAGTGTTTTTTTTAGCTGGTCCTTGTATCTTTGAAAAGGGTAACCATGTGGTCTTTTCTCTGAAGTGAGCTCACTAAATAAGAAAACCATGACTCTTCTTGATATATGTTCTATCTATCAAAGACAGTGTTTAATGATCAGCAATTCAATGCTTTGACTGTTGGCTCTTTCCAGGACTTTAGTGTTAGTCACATAATAATTTCATTTAATATTCAAAATTAAATGAATCTTTTGCTGGTGAAAGCATTCTAATTTTTGTATATCATGACGATATAGAGTTCAGATTTCGTAACCATATAGCAAAGTTGAAATGACAAGAGCATTATAGACCATAATTTTTGTTGTTAAATTCAGATCTTTGTTGTTGAAGATGTTGGAATTTTTGGGTACCTGGTGTACTAGTGAGCCAGCCAAAATGAGCTGACTCATTTTATAGTTCACCAATAGAAGGCTTAACCAATCAGAAGGCTCAAAATATTCAATGCGACGTGTATAAAGGCAGCCATGTTTTTCCCGAACATGCACTGCCAGCCTTTGATATCAAAGACTGAAGAATTAGGGAACAGCTGCTGGTGGTATTGACAATATAGTCAGATTCAGTAGAGTGTTCGACTCATGAGTGTTAATCTTTAACGTTGTTTCATTGCGCTGTATTCTATATTCATAGACTATGGTGAACATGGTCAACAGAAGATGCTTGATTAGTTTTCCAAATCACTGCATGCAGTTCCAATTCTTTGTTCCACATCCTTTTCTGAGGTACGCTTGTCTTATAAAAGGCTGCCTAGATATGGAAAATGCTTTCCTTGTTCTTGAGGTGTATCACAGATAGTAATATCAAAATCTGGTAAGATGGTATTGGGGTATTAAATTATATGTAAGTTACTCACAAACAACACAGATATATGCATATACATTACATATGCACATGCAAAGTCATACACAGGCTGTGTTTGATGGACAGAGAATCAGCTCTTCTTTTATATTATAGACTTAAAAACAAATATATTTTTGCTTATATATAAACATTTTCCCTGGGTGTTTCAGATTTCAAAGAGAGTTTAAAATTAGCTCTTTCCACCTTCTACTCAATAAATATCTTTTAATTACACATGACCTACGTAAAAAAAAATAGTTGTTGAAGAGTTAGCAAGCTGTTGTTAATGAGTTTGTTTCTGTATATTTTATGAATGTGACCCATACAAATTTTCATGTGTTTGAAGCTAACTTAAACTTTCACTGCCAAATACTTGGATGACACTGAAGCTACACATGCCATGATAGAAATAGCAAGATTTTCTTGCAATGCATTGAATTGGCTGTCATTCTATATCATTTGAGATGACCATTTCAGGTCAGTTGCTGCTTTTTGGAATCGATCAGTCTGGTCAGGCTGAAGAGAAAAACTATAGGAAAAACCCAGCACTTATTATATCAGTTGCCAAAGCTTGTATCAAAAAATACAACCAGTGTGATTCGTTTCATTACGACAACTTCAAAATATTCTCTTCTAATATTGGCACTAAATAGCCAATCTCTACCATTATTCATTACATCAAATTATATGTTTTAAGTTTCTATCTGATGGCTTGGCTCTCATAGTCTGCAGATATTACCATTATGAATATAGTTGAAACAGATAGCTCTGGCCTGAGTTTTCAAGAGTGACTAAGAAAAAATTCCATTTCTGTTTTATTTTCCTTATTTGGTCATTTTTTTGAGGGAACATTTTGGCAAAGCTAAAAGTGCTCAGCAAAATAAAATAGACAAACAGGAATCAACCATAGCCGGGATCATTGAGCCAATGCAAATGCTCCTTTCCTTAGCTGCATAGTATGTGCTTCATCAGGGCTACATACAAAATGGATAAAAGAAACCCTAAAATTCATACTTTTAGGTAATCAACATTTATTTTAAGAAACTGGGCATTGTTTATATTACGTTGGTGCAAAAATAATGTCGTTTTCTCACATATGTTGCTATGTGAGAAAACGACATTATTTTTGCACCAACCTAATACAACCACTACATTATCATGCTGATTAATTTAATATTTATCTTCTAATAGTTCAATTAAATTTCATTTCACCAACCAACACAACAAAAAAAAAACACAAGAGATTCAATAAATACTTGTCAATAGCATGAAAACTGTGAAAAAAAAAAAACAATTATAAACACTAGAAGCATAGAAATATCTAAACTGTCAGCTGTATATAACTACTTTCTAAGATCAATGGTTAAAAATAGCCTTGAGCAAGAGAGTGAAGCCTGAGTGACTTGAAAAAGACCATTCTTCTTTGAACATTGTGAACTGGTGATACAGAATCATAAACAAAGAACTTTACCAAATAACAGAAACCACATCACTGGAGCAACATGTAACTCAAAGAGAAAATAATGACATAATGAAGATATTAACATTCCACACAATTTCAAATAAAAGGTTAGGAAGGAAACCCTCCCATCAATACTGGATGAAGATCTACTAGGCTTGAGAAACCTATTTTCCTAAAAAATTGTTTTAAGAGAAAGATTTTATAAATTTCAACTGAAGGCAGCACTGACTGCTCGGTCAATGAATGCCAAATGTTTCCTTGTAGGGAAGCAGATAATAGTACTATTATGATTAAGTATAACAAACAAATAATCAAAAATCAATAAAAAAAATTATCGAATGTAGGAACAAGTATATGTATGAAAGTATGCGTTCATAAAAAAATATGTTATGACAACACAAACTGACATGTGAAGAGGCAATACTTTAAGATACCAACATGATGTAGAGAAGATGCAATATTTGAAAAATGAAGAAAATCAAACAATAATATCATATAAACGGTCAAACTGAAATTCTTATGTGTATGGGTGTGTGTTTTATGTTTAACACACTTCAGTATACATTCCCTTATGGAGAAAGACACCTTATTCAGTTTATACAAGATGAAAAGCCTATTAAAATTATAATGTTTCAAATACTGAGATCTATTATAAAAAATTCAAAATATCCAATCTAATTCTTAGAAGTTATTCATCACCTCAAAAATCTAAACTATGTAAAAAATAATGTTCTTTATGAATTCTTTGAGAGATTGTATCTCCAACAAACAATATTATATTCTTACATTGGCTACACATGCACCACACTCTCCCATAGGTTAACTTGTCATTTGTCAAACTTTAGTGCAAATCACACACATATAGATGAACATATAACAAATAGACAAATTAATTACAAAATGATATTAACAAATTGTTATGGTCCAATATCCTCGCACCACAGTTATGGTCCAAGGTTAGAACCAAGGACGAACAACACGAACACAAGAGTAGAATAACAAAGATATATTACAACAGAAATATAGTACAAGAAGTTGAAGGTGTTAGTAATGACTGTCCGTCTGGTTTAGAGTGAACTAATATTGTCTCGACCCGTTACACCATTCATTCATTATACCTCTTGAGAGGCGCAGTATTTATAGTGTCAGGAAGAGTCCATTATCGTTATAGGTAAGTTACCATAAAACAAATATTAGACAAATTTTAGTAGATGACACCAAAATTTTATACAGGTCACAGTGCAAGAAAAGAGTCCAAATTCTGTAGGCTGTTACAATAAAAAATAAGCAGCCAACCTTAAATAAGGTATCTTTTTCCATATATATATATATATATATATATAATTGAAAATTCCCAGCATATTTTATCCATGTGAATGTGTAGTCATACCAATATAAACAAATTTAGTCCATTGAAGTTCTAAAGGATGAGACACATCACACAAAATCTTTTTACACTTTGTCATACAAAAATTGTTCTTGATATATAAAAATTTGTGTATCCCATATATATATATATATATATATATATATATATATATATATATATATATATAATAATAATAATAATAATGATATACAAATATATATATATATATATATATATATATATATATATAGAGAGAGAGAGAGAGAGAGAGGGTGATAACAACTCTAATTGCCCATTGTAACATTGTCTCATAACTAATTTATTTGAAGACATTAAATAATTGAAGTTAGATAACTTATTTATTAAAACTAAATGATAAATATAATGACATTCAGTTTGATATCAGCTATTGCTCGAGACAACCTTTGATTACTTTATTGGCAGAAATTCTGTTCACCTTGATATATGGCGAATTATATAATTTTACATATATTAATTGGTAGCATTATTGTTAATTATTATTATTATTATTATTATTATTATTATTATTATTATTATTATTATTGTTGTTGTTGTTGTTGTTATGTTAGATAGACAAATAGTATTACTTATATGTTATTTTTAGTGGATACTCGTAGTTGAGTAAACATTCTGTTTATTTATTAAACAGTATATTTATTTATTTTCCTCTACCATCCTGAATATTCAAGAAATCTTATTAAAGAAAATATTTGCCCTTCAGCAAGATTCAAACTTGTGTCCCCCTTAGCAAGAGAAACTGTCATTAAATCCAATGTGCTTTAGATCAGCTCAGTCCCAAGGGGTCTTGCCAATCATACGAAGACGAATATTGTCTCTAAAGTACAAATTTCTTCATAGATAGGTATTATGTGATGGACATTAGCTATTGGTGCAGATTTTGGAATCACCAAGCCAACTTCCAATTCAAGTTCAGAATAAATGTTTGATAATCAAAAATTTCTAATTCTACTGATTCAACCATGATAAAAACTGCAGTTAATATTTTTTGATAAATTCTTTATTTTATCAATTTTCACATTTAAGACAAAACTGATATTTTTATGAAAAATCTAGATTTTAATGTTACCTTTCTGAGTTAGAAACTGGCTAGTTTTCTCCATTATTCAAGTTTTTAGGTGGCTCACAAAGCATGCACACCATGTAGCAATGCACAAAGCCTACACATCATGTAGCAATGCACAAAGCCTACACATCATGTAGCAATGAACAAAGCCTACACACCATGTAGCAATGAACAAGGCCCACACATCATGTAGCAATGCACAAAGCCTACACATCATGTAGCAATGAACAAAGCCTACACACCATGTAGCAATGCACAAGGCCCACACATCATGTAGCAATGCACAAAGCCTACACACCATGTAGAAATGAACAAAGCCCACACACCATGTAGCAATGCACAAAGCCTACACATCATGTAGCAATTTCTCAATGCTTATTTAGTGAGATTGAATGACTTAAAAATATGCAGGAGAATTTAAAACAATTAAATGATAGTATTTTTGGTTTATTTTACCCATCTTAATGAGATTAGCTGTTACTTGACCCCCAATAAAAACTAATACTAATGATGTTAAAACAATGAATACAAACTGGATATTTAATCTACCTTGTTTTTGTTTTCCATTATTGTTTTGAAAAACGCAATAAGCTGGAAAATGGAAGAGAGATATGAGTGAAAAAAATGAGAAAATTTATCTCGCACCATTACCTAAAATAAAGTATTTAATGAGAAACATTAAAAGATTTTCATAATGTAAAAAGAAAATGAACCCAGTTTAAAGTAAATTTATAGAACAAAGCTTGTTTGTTACAACAAAAAAAAATGTCTAAAATCTAAAATTCATGAGAAAAATTTTATATTTATGGATTATTTCTATAAAAAAAAAAAACTATAATAAAAAACTATAATAATTCCCAATCAAATACAGCAAAACATTGAAATTGTAAAAGAATGTTATTCATTCATTTGAAATTTTGTTTCAGAAGTTATCACAAAGGCAAACTTGGAAAATGATAAATCGCTCAAACATCAGGTTGTTAAGCTAAAAACCCAAGGAATAAAGGTTTCTGCTATTGCAAAAGAAATTAATAAATTTGAAAATGTATTTTTTATACTACTAATAATGCCCAATACAAGGCTGGAGAGACACTCAAAGTAGAGAGTTACTGTTAAAATGTTCATGATGAATGAGGTGTGTGATATGAATGAAACAGGAGGTGGTAGCTAGTGAAGATGATAAAGATAAGACAGATATATAATGATTCATTCACAAGGCCAAGGTTGTAGTGTTCAGAAAAGCATCCATATGGATGTTTGCTCCACAAAGCAGCAGTTCTTCAGATAAAGCTGTCAGAAAGTGCATTTTCCTCCTTACTTGACCTCAGTCTTCTGACAACCCTTAATTCAGTACCTCTGTTTACAATTCACCATTTTGTCTACATACAGACATACAAATGAGACTTTTAATATTATATAGATAAATGTCTGCATCACTTCTTTTTGGCCCATTTCTTATCAGTAGTATATAAAATATTATATATCACCATATATCATAGGCTTACTGCCATATCATGTTGAAACAATGGTTCTCACACGATCACCAAAGTTAAAGCAACAACAAACCTGCTCACTACTTAGATGGGTGACTTTTTGGTAATGCCAGGTGCTGTAGGATTAGATGAGCAAGTGGTGTAATGGATAACGACTCAGAATTAGAAATCAGAGAGCCAAGTTCTAATTCTAGTCAGAAACATTATTTTCACTTATACACAAATAACCTTGGAAAAAGTACGAATCCACCACTTCTCTCCCCACCAATGGGTTAATTAGTAGAACTTGTATCAGTAAAAATCATTATTATCTCCAAAAACTGTTTACATTCTAAAAATATTTTCTGGCTTTAAATAACCTGCAAAGGTTCATAAGCCATAAAAAACAAATCAATCAATAAACCCTATAAAATCCTACCAGAATTCAAAAGTCAAAGTTAGCAATTGAGAAGCAAATGATGGATCAATTTGGCTACTATTCTGCCATGTGATTATCTAAATAAAAGTAACTTGAGCTTTTATATAATAGAAAAAGCATAATTGTTATACATATATTTTCCTAGTCTAATTTATTTATTTTTTATTTTGTGTTGTTTCATGTATAAATTAATATTAAATATGTATATAATATCCATATTTTGTCAATAATTGCATTAATATACATGTGAGTAAATAAATGACAAAATGATAACAGTGTTTTAATGTGTTCTGTTCAGAAAAGAACATCTCCAAAAATTACAATTTTATTGATGCAGTCTTACATTTGAAAAAGAAAAAAAATTCTCAACTCAGTATCTATGCTGATCATACAACTATCTACTCCTGTCTTAATAGTAAATCTGGTTCAATAAGTTCATATTGACAGCTGATCTCAAAAAAGATCTACATTCTGTTGTTAATTGGGGCAAGGAATGGCTTGTTAATTTTAATGACTCCAAAATGAAACTCCTCTCTATTAATCATCTGAGAGAACTCTATCTGCCTTCCATCAGCATAACTGATACTAAGCTCCAGGAGAGTGACTCATTGCACTTTCTCGAACTAATGTTTTCCACTAACATGAAGTGGAAGGATTATATTGAATCATTTGCTAGGTCACTTTTTAAGAAATTGGTTCCCTGTGACAATTTTTCTTACCCGAATCTATCTTACACATTTTTAAGTCAACCATTTCTTGATGCTTTGAATATTACTGTCACATCTGATCTGGTGCTCCTGCTATATATTTAGATATCCTTGATAAAATTCAAAGAAGAATATGCAATGTTATTGGTCCTGACCTAGCATCACAGCTTCAGTCATTTTCCCATCACTGTAATGTTGCTTCCCTGTGTCTTTTCTATAAATACTTTCATGGTAATTGTTCAGATGAACTCTTTGATATGGTACCTAGACTTTATGAATTTAAGTACAATACTATATTGGCAACAAGGTCTCACCAATTTATCATTAAAATGGCCAGATGTAACCATAAGTTTTATGCTAATAGTTTCTTTTCTCACACTTCTCGCTTGTGGAACTCTCTTCTGATTTCTTGCTTCCTAGTCAACTTTAATCTTTAAAAATTGAAATGCAATGTCAATCATTATCTTCTGTCTTCTGGTTCTTTTATTATCCTCTCTCCTTAATAGAGAGTTTTTCTCATATTCTCTAACACTCAGTAACCTTTTGCATCCTAGTGGCTTTATTGCCTTGTTTGGGGTGAAATGATTAAAAAAATATTAACAATTGTTTTATTTCCTATTTATAGGTGGAAGGAACAGACAAGACTATGTTTATATAGGATTTTTTATATGTAATTTCTGTCATCTGGCATTTTCTGTGGTCTGGCAGTGGCCTGGTCTCAAGGGTACCAGATTTAAGAGGTAGGACTGTATTAGATTGGCAACTAGGTTTTATTATTTTACTGTTGACATTGCTAGATAAGGTCTATTCTTCTCTTGCACTCTCTTCCAGTTTCTTGCTTTCCTGATAACTACTTCAAAAATGTAAATGCAATGTCAATCGCTAACTTCCATCTCCCTGAACTCTGTTCTTTTATTGTCCTCTCTCCTCAGTAATGTTTTTCTTAGTTTCTTTCACTCTCAGTAAATTCCTCTGCATTTTGTCACCTTGTTTGGGATGAAATGATTAAAAATAAAAGACCGCATTAGCGATACAACACCTACTGATTTGTCTGCATCATCTTATGACAGATGAGCCTTTTTGATACTGGAGAAGTTCGCTTTATATTTCTTGCTTCCAAGAAATTAGCTGAGCCTCAGTGCAGACAACCTTTGAGTGAAGGAACCTGAAGACTAACAGCTACTTAGACCAACAATGATCCTTCAGGTCCTTAAAAGTATGTTTAAATTTTTTTAATTGATTTTATTTGAAACCACTTAGAATTGTTTCATATCAGTTTATTTCTACCATTTCTTTCCCTCTCCACATCTCTTCCTTTTTTTCTTTTTTTTTTCCTTTTCCTTTTTCTTTTTTCCTTTTTCCTTTCCCTTTCTCCATTTTTCTTTTTCCTTTTCCTTTCTCCTTTTTTCTTTTTCCATTTTCTTTTTTACCTTTTCCTTTTGTCTTTTTTTTTCTATTATTCGATTCTCTTATTCACAACATCCTGCTCTTAGCATTTTATGAAGAAATCAAAAACATCTCATGTAAAAATTTATATTACATAAAAACTATTTATGCAGACAATGGATATGATGTTTAAAAATTTAGTGGAAATTGAGTTGAGAATACAGAATAAATTCAACATAATTATTAAACAGGAAACAAATAGGAAAAAATTTTAAAATGTAACATGTTTCATTGTTTATTTGTACTCATCAGATAATTTGGGAAATAGAATATTGCAGAGTTATATATCAATGTTTAAAGTCTATGTTTTCTTTTGTATAGACATCACATAAACACATACACTATGAGGTATACATGTGATATCCACACAACCAATGGTAAGAAGACAAACAAAGGATTTAAAAATTGATACATAGATGAACACTAACACCATACCGTATGCACATGACAGATAAACAACCAATATATACACGTATATATATATGTATATATATATGTATATATATATATATATATATATATATATATATATATATATATATATATATATATACACAAATATATATATATGTATAAGTGCGCAGATATGCAGAAAATAGAAAAGAACACGTTGGGTGCATAATCTGGAGTTCCTTAGTATTTTTGTTTTTATTTTTAAGAAGACAGTGCTCCATAGAGAAGTAGAGTTTATATTGTAATTCCTAAAGTAGAGCTTATATTGTGATTCCTAAAATTTTGCTTGATGATGAAACGAGACTAATCACCTTAATTCAACTTAATTTTAATAATTATTTGGATGGTTTCGGCTCTCGTTTTTGAAAATTGAGAACTCTTATGTAGCGAAGGAATCATATTTTTAAACAAAAAAATATTACACACACACACACTCACACACACACACACACACACACACACACATATATATATATATATATATATATATATATATATAAATTCACCTTCATCCCTACCGTGTGGCAACAGCTTAGTGGTAGAGTCTCCGACTGACACCAATTCAGTCGGGTTTCGACCCTAGCTAGAGGCAACCAGACATCTAGCCACACTGATGAACTGTGATACAGTGAAGACTCCAAAATTCACTTGAGGATTAAATGTCTTTAATGTCTTTAATTTAATTACAAAATTAAATTCAAAGCTTTTAGCTTCCATTTTTGAAACATGGTTAGAACTGTGTAGTGAAAAAACCATATTTTAAATCAATTAATTTATTATATATATATATATATATATATATATATATATATATATATATATATAAACATATATATATATTCTGTTTATATGTTATTTTTATAGATACAAATATTTAAGTAAATGGTCTATTCATAATAAACAGTATTAACTACATTTACCAGCCTGAATGTCTGAGAAATTTCATAGAAAATATGTGTCCTCCAACAGGAATCAAACCTGTATCCTACACAGAACCATTATTTAGCCTGGCGTATTATACTGTTTAGCTACAGAGGAAACATCTGGTTAGCAAAGTCAAATTAATGTTTTTAAACAGCAAATTTCCCATGATTTTTCTCAAATGATCATATGTGCAATTGCCCCTGTATAGGTTGGACAAATTTTTTTTTAACAGTGTACATGTTCTTCTTGTTATTTAGGAACCAGTATAATTCACAGAAGCAATTTGTATCCATATAGCACAGGACTTTCTTATCTCCACTATCTTTGAGTGATACATCCCCCAGTAGATAATAGCAAACAATATACACAGTCAAAATGAACTGCATTAGACAAAAACATTTCAATCAATACACAAAACCTTTTTATTAATTTGATCTTTTCTCCTTTTAATCTGATAACCCGGACTTTGACAGCTTTCAAAACATTTTTATCAATTAATTCTGTATATTTTAAAAATACTATTAATATTATTAAAGGCTTATGCTATGTCTATATTTTTTTTTTATTTTACACTTTTCAAATACATTTTGCAAAGTAGTTTAAGATTAATAAAAGTTTTAAGCAAAAAAGGTTTTGCTGATTAAGCTCACAGTGGATAAAAGAAACTAGTTGGTCATATTAGAATAATTAGATTTTTGTGGTTACCGATTCTGCAGATGTTGAGGTTCTTTTATGTATAATGTTGGTATGAAACACTTTTGCACAAGTGTTACACTCTGATCCAAGGCAGAAGTTTCAGGAGTGATATTCTGATTATAGTATACACAGCTACTTTAGTCCTAAGCAAAATTACTGACCGATATATTTTTTATAGTTTTTAATCATTTCACTACAAAGAAGGCAGTAAAGCCACTAACATGCAAGTGGTAACTGGGTGTGAAAGAATATGAGAGAAAGGAAAGTATTATTAAGGAGAGAGAATATTAAAAGAATAAAAATTAAGAAGACAGAAGATACCAATTGATAACCCATTTAATTTTTGATGATCAAAGTTGACTGGAAAGTGAGAAAAATTGTCTGGCATGACACAGTGAACCAACTTCCTTAGCAGCAGACCTGGCAATTGATTCAATATAATCACTCTACTTCATGTCAGGGGAATACATGAGACCAAGAAGGCACAATGAGTTGCTCTCCATGCTGACGGAAAGCAAATATGATTCTCTACAATGATTAAAAATGAGGTTTTAAACAGTATTTCCAATTTTTTTTAAAAAAAAGTTGAAAATACTGTTTAAAACCACAGCCCCTGAAGACTGGAAATTTTACCAAGAAACATTGATGCTGGGATAAAATTGATATTTGCAAGTTAAGTAATATTTTCATGTAATATTAAATATATATATATATATATATATATATATATATATGTGTGTGTGTGTGTGTGTGTGAAAAATATATAGAAAATAGGAAAGAACACGTTAGGTAAATAATCCAAAGTTCTTTAGTATTTTTGTTATTATTTTTAAAAAATAGTGCTCGATACAAAAGTAGAGCATAAATATAATTATTTATTTTAAAATATGATTCCAACACGCTACATAAGAGTTAGCGTGTTGGAATCATATTTTTAAATAAATAATTATATATATATATATATATATATATAGACATCAAGAATGGAAAAACTTAACATATCATCAAAGAATTTCGGTAACAAATAGCTCTCTCAGGAATATATATATATATAAATATTTGTGGTCAATATATGTATATATTTCCAAGTGGATAAAATTCAGGTAGAGCTCAATGTACAAGACAGAGCAAGAATATAATATAAAAAAATGGTTATAATTTATTACACTGGAATCGTAATCCCGATCCAATTCATCAGACCTACAAATTCAAAAAGAAAAAAAATTATAACTCCAAGTATAAAAAATAAAATTTAAGTGAGAGGTTGTTTTTTTTAGCGTTTCACCCCAAGCAAGGCGGGAAGCCACTAGGATGCAAGAGGTTACAGAAAATTTGGAGCAAGATCAGATAGGAGTGATAGAAGAAAGGATGAGGAGATCAAGGCCACTGGAGAGAGTGTATGTGTGGGAGTGAGAAACTAGTTTTTACTGGTTGTTTTTATCAATAAATATGTTCCTTCATCATATCCTCTCCAGCCAGCTTACCCTGAAGATCCATTTAGGTGAAACATAGGTAGGTACTTCCTGGCTCACTAGGATTTTTTATATTCTGCTCTACTTAGTGTATTGAGCACTTTACGTTTTTTCTTATTTACTTGATTCGGATTTTTTCTTTGGACTGGAAATTACGGCACTGGACTATTTTTTTTGGCCTACTTGGATGTTTTTAGTCCTTTCTTTTTTCCAAATCTTTTTTCAGATACCTATTTGTTTTAATATATTTTTATTTGCAAATTGTGTTATCCAGGTTTTTTAATACCAATCGAGTATAATTATTAACATAATAATTATATATATATATATATATATATATATATGAAGAAAAATATACGGAAAAAACAAACAAAAATCCTTATATGCAATTATGCTGTTTTAATGTTAATATGTCAACGTCGGACGTTTCGGTCTAATAAACCATCTTCAGGACATATTCATAAAATTAGACCGAAACGTCTGACGTTGACATATTAACATTAAAACAGCATAATTGGATTTTTGTTTTTTCCATATATTTTTCTTCATACTGTCGGATCTATATCCATATATTTGCTTGCATATATATATATATATATATATATATATATATATATATAGTCGACTCTCCTGTTGAATTCAACGTATGACGGTCAAGCAGATCAGTTCCCAGGAAACCGACAGCCCAACAACAGCATATGAGATTTGATTACAGTCGTGAAGGTTTTGTGCAGGTTCATCCACACTTTTTTAAGGCCCAAATACAGAGACCTGGTGCACTACGTGTCACAAGGTCCCCAAATGGCCCTCCGCAGGTTTTGAATTCAAAGTTGTCCTTATCCTAGACCAGTTGCCATCCAAGGCTATAGAACCCAGTCTGTCCTGCTATTTACCCATAGCTGGAGGGAGAAGAAGAGGATTCACACTTTTCCCAAGGGTATTAGCACGTAAGTGAATGTAATGGATTCAACTGGAATTCGATCTCGGCTCTGCAATTCCTTAATCCAAGCCGCTATCCATTACTCCACCATGCCTCCTTTTATATATATATATATATAAACACACTCACACAAATGCTTTAGAGATCTGATATGGCTGGAAAGTGAGGTTTGAGCAACTCCAGCCTAGATGTGGCAGCAATACTCCATTTTTTGGTCTCTTGAAAAGACAGAGCACGTCAGGAGGAATCAATGCTCATTGCTTATTGAATTAAAGAGGATCATCTTTTGCTCAGTTCTTCTAAATACAAATTAAGCAATTCTCCCACATTTTCTGGATCCACATCAGAACCTATGTCATTCCCAAGAACAGTTTTCTCTTCAATTATTCTATCCAAAGGACTGAAGTTAAGTCAGTGATAAAAAGAAGTCAACACTAGATTTCTCTTACAAAAAAAATTGCAGACAGGAACTTTTAAATAATTATCTAAATGTACCGTTTCTTATGACCTTAACTTCTGTAAAAACTAATCTGATCTTCAGCAGTACAAGCATATCACATGAACATAATTAAGTGACAAATGGGGCGTGGAGAGACAAACAATAAACTCACATGCATACAAATAAATGCATGCATTAATCTTACATAATTTATAGAATTGTTTCCCAAAATTCTAATAATTATGTTTCTTTTTTAAGAAGAAAAAGAAAAATCCAATCTGTACATAAATACCCTTAATTTGCTAAGAAATTGTAACCTTTTGACACAAGGATAGAACAAAACAAAGTAGAGAAAATAACCAACTATTGCCCATTGAAGTTTGATTCATTCATTCATTTTTTACAGCTTATCAACCCATTGCAAGTTATTTAAAGTCAGAAAATATTTTTTGATTTTAGGAAATTTTTTAAGATAATAATGATTTAGTGAAACAAGTCTTACTAATTAACCCATAGCTGGGGGGAAGAGGTAGATTCATACCTTTCAAAAGGTTATTTATAGGTAAGTGAATATAACAAACCCAAATGTAATTAGAACTCAGCTCTCCAATTACCAATTCTAAAACATTTTCCATTACACCACCTGCACATACAAGCTTATAGCACCTGGTATTCCCAAGCAGTCATCCATCTAGATACTGACCAGACTCAACGTTGCTTAACTCCACTGATCACACAGGAATCGGTGTTTCAATATGATATGGCCATAAGTGTCATTGAAGTTTGAATTTGCAAGTTGAATGAGGTCACAATCATACCAGATATCATTGGTACACTTGGTACAGTGACTGACAGCATAGAGTCAGGTGAGTAAAGAAAATTGGTATTGATTGCCCAGTGGAACTGTTGCAGAAAAGAAGCCTCTTAAGTACAGCAATAATAATCCAGAATTGATGAACACTTAGAGTCAGAAAGAAATTGCATGATATCTAAGGCTGTTGCTTGTGGCCTACTATCCATACATTAATTACCAGATACTGAGATCTTATCTAAGAAAATAATAATAATAATACTTAAAGTCCAACATTGAAAGAATTGGAATAAAGCCTAGTATTCCATCATTCCAGAAGTTTGATCAAATCTATCTCAGTCTGATCATATCTATCTCAGTCTGATCATATCTATCTATCTAATTATCTCAGTCTGATCATATTTATTTTTTTATCACATTTATTTGTTTTTAAGCAAATCACCCCAAGAGGTTACTGAGAGTGAGAGTAAAAGAGGAGTATTTGGGAAAAGGATAAAGAGAAGGACAGGGATCAAGGTCAAGGCAGCAGAAGATGTCGATTGACATTACATTTGAATATTTGAAGATTATAGCTATCAGGGAAGCAAGTGATAGGAAGGGAATTCTGCTGACAGGAGGTGCAAGATAAGAAGCTGTTGGAGTAGAAGAGATGGCTACATTTAGACATTTCAACAGTGAAAGGGTGGGAACAAGATGCCAACCTAGTAGCACACTTAAATTCATGCAGTTTGGGAACCAGAGAAAGTAGCTCGTTGGAGAAGTTGCCATGAAAGAACTTGTAGAAAAGACAGAGGGAAGCCACAGTACGTCTGTGAGATAGTGGCTGTATCTAACTATCTGAATCTCATCATATCTATCTAATGATCTCAGTCTTATCATATCTATCTATCTATCTATTTATTTATCTATCTAATTATCTCTGTCTGATCATATCTATCTATCAATATTTAAATCTTTTAAAACCTTGAAAATTGTTTAATACACATTGCTACCATATAATTAATATTATACTTATATATCATATATCATTATTATTATTATTATTATTATTATACATCATTATCAGTATATTCAAAAAGCACTTTGTAAAAGCACAGGTAAAAAAAAAGAAATATTTGTAGAAGGCCTTTGCATACTGTCAGAGGTCAGTAACTGTAACACATTCACATGGTTACAATATAAGAATCATTTGCTATATGATACAAGAACATCTGATTTCGCTAAATATCATTAGTACTGGCTTTTTAAATAAATATCCTTCTCTGTTTACAAGTCAGCAGACTAACAAATTTGGATCCTGACTTGAATTTAGTGGTTCTGAAAAAGAAGTTGGATTCTGTTATGATGAAAGTTTATCCTGTGAAAAAAAAATCTTCTGGCTTTAAATAACCTGCAACAGGTTAATACGCACTACAAAATGAATGAATTAATTAATCAATCAAAAGCTTTTCTTCTTCTCAGAATATCAATTTAATAAACTCCTTCATCTTCCTACTTATTCATAGTTTCCTGATTTTCATCATAATGGCAAAACAACCAAATAGAAAATAAATATCTTTAGTTTAATGTTGCTATGTTTTGGTTTTATTTTAAATGTTGACAAGAGAGACAATGTTTCTTCTTCACTTAAATTATCTAATCACCATACAGCTAGCAGAACCTAAGCGAAAACTGACTAACATTTCCAGTGATATTGATGCAAGCCCAACACTGCCTAGTCCTGCCCACTCTGGCTAACTGGTGGCCAATAACTGCCCAAATGAATGAATGTCAAATCCCCAGACTGATTCATTGACATAACCAAATGGCTTCTTTTATAGGAAGTCATCATCAAAAACACTTAATCACACATATACTTAAATCATGACCTGATTATGTCTTGTTTTCATTGGACTACATCTAACACTGTATTATGTCTAAAAATGACCTATTACAATATGTACTACCATAAAATTATGAGATCAAGCCACACTGTGATATATATATATATATATATATATATATATATATATATATATATATATATATATATATATACATATATATATCACAATTCTTTAGCAATGGGAGGGGCATGTTGAATGGCTTAAAAAAAATAGAAAATCGCCCACTCAAATTCCAGCCATGTTCAACATATGACAGCTTTGAATTAATACCCTTTACTAGAATTAAAAAGCACACAAATAATACAACAGTCAAAACATGAAAAGAAACTAACAACACCAAAACAAAACCCCCTTTAAAATGGCTAATGAAGGGCTGATGAAAGTGCATGGGATAATGGATGATATACACAGTTTTTGTATCCCCCTCACTTCCACCAACTGGAAAAACTGAATAACAAATGAATAAAATTTTCCTTGTCCATCATATTTAACAAAAGATGTTTAAAAGAAAGGTTGCTTGCCAATTACCAAATATACATTAATATATATATATATATATATATATATATATATATAGGTAACTATACTCGTTTCTAAAAACCCTCGAATTTTTGATTTTCCAATAATCAAATCAATCCCGAGGGAAAAAAAAGTTTTAAAAAAAAGAAAGAGCTAGAAGCATGAAAGTCTGTCGAAAAAAAACACACAGATACAGGTTTAAAGCCCAAAGAAAAAAACCCCGACATGAGTAAACAACTAACTAAAAGAGCTCAATACAACCATAGAGCAGACTCAGATAAACCTAGTGAGCCAAACAAATCTACCCAGGTTTCACCTAAGCTGCTTTCCACTACTCTGCCCTGCTTCCTCTATATATATATATATATATATATATATATATATATATGAATGCCATTTAGAATGCAGGTGATCATAGTTCTCTTCAGATTCCTTTCTTTTATTGTCTGTGAATTGCCATGACTTCTTGTTAAAGAAAGTTACAGAATTTAAAGGTTGCATGTTTGGCATAGATGTATGCATGTTCACATAAAAACAATTTATGTAGAAACAAAAAAACTTGGAGTTTTATTACAAACCATTTATTCTTTTTTATAGTAAAAAATTCTCTCCTTTCTGGAAGTGATTTCATAAAATTCTGTTTCCTTTTTACTTGCATCATGGGAAATGTATTTATATTTTTATTCTCCATTATTATTATATTTATTTATTTTATTTAATTTTCTACAAAGTGGTTCTTCATTGCCTTCTCTATGATTTTGAATTCAGAATTGCCCTTCTAGACTGGCTAAGTCCTGATAAGAATTCAAGACAATGGGAGAACATCCATTCATTGTGATAGACAGAAATTCAGAGTTCTGCTTGGTGATGATAGAATGGTACAAGTTTGGTCTTTGAGGTATTTAATGTGACCAGCCAATTTTTTCCCTGTTGTAGCATACCTACAGATGTTAATGGGTATGTCCTCATTCCTATAAATACAGTAGTGAATACTGTATGTGTTGGTCTTCAGTTGTGGAATTCACTTGACTTACTTCTAGTAGTTGACTAAAAATTCTACACATCACTGGCAAATCTTATATGTGTTGTTCGTGTCCTAAGTATTATCATTCATTACCAACCTTCATGTGATTATTCTATTCATTAACCTTCCCTAGGTTACAACATTCCCTCACTGAGCTGTTAAAGCTAAATCAGAGAAAAGATCAACTGTCAAGCTCTGATCATCTAGATTTTTAGAAGTGCCCCCATATACCATTGTGTCATCTGCATAGATATTCACAAGAGTATGTTCTTAGAAAGATCATTAACATAAAGCAGGAAGAGAGTTGAACTGATAAATAAACCTTGGTGGATGCCTTTACTGATCTCATGGGCCTCCAAGGATTGTCCATTAACAACTAGCTTCATGAACCTAACTGGCAAGAAGGACTTGATAATTGGGAACACTCTTCCAGTGATTCCATAGCTGGATACCTTATATAACAATCCCCTATGCCACACTTTGTCAAAGGCCTTTGTTATATACAGGGTGCAATGGGTAAATTGTTGCTATTTTATATTTTTAATTTTTGTTTGTTTTTTGATTTTGTTGTCTGCACAGTATAGTAGGGTCAATTGGGCATTATCTGTGAGAAAAAGAGCACTATAATGCAATTCACTTTGCCAGAAATTTGGAAACAGCTGTACTGCTTGGCATTCGTGCCAGAAGCTCCAATACAAACATTTCAGAGCATCAATCTGAGGACAGTGCAAAGAATTCAGAAAGGGTTGGATGAGTCTACAGGTGATTACAAAGGTATGGCAACTTGGAAAACTCACTCAGATTGTTCTGATAAGGAAAGAACTCCTGAATTTGTTGGTGAGGGCCCCAGACTCAATTCAGAGACCTAATATCAAGTACCTTGAAGTTGTAGTGCTGCCCTGGGTGGCTGCTGGAAGACCCTATGTCTGGCAACAGGACTCTGCACCATGCTGCACAAGCAGAAGAACCAAGTCATGGCTGTCATACAATTTCTACAACTACATCACCTCTTACATCTGGCCACCCAATTCGCCAGACCCTCTTGATTATTATGTGTGAGGTGCAGTTGAGCAAGAGACCAAAAAAACTCCTTATAACACCAAAGATGAACTGAAGGCAAAGATTATGGCAGCATTCACCAACTTGAACAAGGAGACTGTACAGAAGAGTTGAGGGAGATTCTGATGTCATTTGACATCTATGGTTGAAGCCAATAGTGATTTTATTGAATAAATTTATTCTTTAGTATTGCAAGATATTTTTGTGTAATTTTGGTAACGATATCTGTTAAAATGAGATGTCAGTATTATTTTCATTTTTGCATAATTTAGATGACAATTTATCCACCGCACTCTGTATAATGTGATTATCCTTGTGATGTGTCTGTTGTCTAATACCTTGCTGATTCTGTGAGCAATGACAGTCAGGATATCAGCAATGGATCAAGCAGCTGAAAATCCTGACTGTATGTCACCCAAGAGGTTGGCCCTTTTGAGGTGCTTGATAACTTTCTTGTTGATTATAGCCTCAAAGCATTTACTGATATCGCAGAAGAGACTGACGGATCAATATTGAGACAGGGGTGAGTGCTCACATGCATTCTTGAAAACTAGGAATAAACTTGACACCTTTTATAGCCTTGGGAAGGATTTCTCCTTTAGGCAACAGTTGAACAATTTTGCTAAGATCGAGGATAACTCAGGGCTAACATTCTTAAGAACAACCACTGGGATTTTATCTGAACTGGTAGCCTTCTTAGGCCCAAGGCTTTTGATAAGTCTTGAGTTCACAGACTGTGATAGAAATATAACTTTGTGCTACATGAGGGTGGAGAAGCCAGGAAGGTATTGCCTCTTATCATCTAACATGGAGCTATAGCAAAACAATGAAAACAATAGCTAAAGAGGAGTTTCATGAATCAGCCTGTAACAGATGGCAGAATAGGATAATATTATTAATATGTCACCAATATAGAACATGAAAAGAGAGAGACTTAGTATCCCCAGAGGCATAGGGTAGCTTTCGAGCACCCAGCACAATTTAAACTATTGTACCTCCTCCTTAACCATGAGCTTTTATAAATTCTAGTTTTGTATGTAACAATTTTTTTTCACCCCTAAATTTTAACACCTGGGCCAATCATCTTTCTAGCCCCACCCATGCTACACTACTGATTATCTCCACTATTGGAAAATTGGAATTAGTTTTATTTACTATTTCAGTTTAAAGATATCTGCTTATCATGCAGAAGAAACACTTTCAAGTTATCCTTTTCTATATATAAACACTTCCAACTTTTTTTTCTACATAAAATAATTCAGATTATTCTTTTCTATATAAAAAAAAACTCTTTCAAATCATTCTCTTCTACATAAAAAAGGTTTCAATAATTCTTTCCTTCATGAAAAAAACATTGAAGATATACTTTTTTACATAAAAGACACTTTCAACTTATTCATAATTTCAATTATTCTTTCCTATATAAAAAAAACACTTTCAAGTTATTCTTTTCTACATAAAAATGATTTCAAGTTATTCTTTTCTACATAAAAAAACACTTTCAAGTTATTCTTCACTATATAAAAAACACTTTCAAGTTATACTTTCCTATATAAAAACACTTTCAAATTATTCTTTTCTAGATAAAAAATGGTTTCAAGTTATTCTTTTCTAGATAAAAAATGGTTTCAGTTTTTCTTTTCTACATAAAAACACTTTTAAGTTATTTTTTCTAAATAAAAATGGTTTCAAGTTATTCTTTTCTATAAACTCAAGTTATTCATTTCTTATTTTTTTTCATAAAAAAAGTTAATACAAAGACCAACAAATATCTAATCAAGTACTTGAAAGGTCTGCAAATATTACATATTTCTTATTATATATTTGAAAATGTAAAGTTTGAAGTTTTTATAAATAATTTTTAATCAAACAGCAAGACTAATGTGCATGTTCCTTTAAGTAATGTGAAAATACCATATAAGTAAAATAGGCAATACAAAAATTATGCTATTGTGGTTTTGTTACATAATCCTGGATTTATGATTAATTTGGATTACAATTTGAATCCCTCTTTCTCATTTCCATAATTTCCTCTCCTTCTTTTTTTCCACCAACATTTCTTTTTCCTTTCATTATTCCCCCCACCTGTGTGTGTGTGTGTCTCTCTCTCTCATATATATATATATATATATATATATATATATACACTGTAATTTTTCTGTGGGAATCAAGGCAAGTATACATATATATTTTTTTTTCAATGCTTTGTCAAGGTGAAAAAATGTCTGTACTCATAACAATAAAAGGATTAGTTGCTAATTATATTTCATCAATACAAACAATAAATAGTACCTGACCTTCTTCCTCTTTTATGTGACATGTCTTTTCCAGATGCCAGCGATCACGGTTCTCCACAACTTCCTCTCTTTGTTGCCCTAAGTAACCACTCCTCTTTTTTCTGTCATCCAGTCACACACACGTTAAGTAGGTTACCCACTTTTTCCTCATTTCCCTTCTTCAATATACACTGTAATTGTTAAATTCTCCAGGCCCTTTTCACTTATTATGTGTCTCTGAAATTTCAGCTGTCTCTTTCTGATTGCAAGTATCAGTTTGCCTGTACAGTGTAACCCGGATATAAGAGACCCTGATATAAGATAAACTCGTATATAAGAGAGATTTTCTCTGGTCCCAAATTAGAGCCATACTTACCTAAACAAAATAGACCAAACCCGGATATAAGAGACTTCTTCTCCAGTCCCGACAACTCTCTTATGTCCGGGTTACACTGTAGTTCCTATTCTTCTTAAAACTTCCTTGTTAGTCACATGTTCTGTCTATGATATTCACAGTATTTGTCAGTAAAATCACATATCTATCACGTCAGGTTTCTTCATCTGTGAAGAAATCATCCAGCATTCATTTTTATAGAGGAGATCAGATATTATATAGCAGTTCAACACACTTCTCTTTGTTTCTAAGGATATTTTTTGTCTCTCAGTACTTTGCTTAGTTTCTGAAAGGCCCCTTTTGCTATTCCTTCAGATTTGTGTGTCATATTTCCCATTATCTGCTACTAAACTACCCATATAGTTAAATTTCTGTACCTGCTTCTAGTCCCCAATATGTAGAATATCTCTTTTGCTGACAACCATGCATTCTGTTTTCTTACAGTTGATGGTTAATATTTTCTTCATTAGAGTTTTATTTCTTAGTCTACCATCAATACAGTGTCATCTGTATATCATATATTGTTAGAATTATCCCCTCCATGACCCATATTGATTTTAATGTGTCAAAAGACTTGTCACTATTTCTATTCAACCCTTCTTCTTCTCTTAACCTCCTCTACCCACAACTTTTCCTCTTTTCTTAAGAGTAAGTCTGTTATTTTCAATTTCTTTCCTTTCTGTCTTTTTTCTTCCTATTGATTTCAATGTCTGTTTTTTTCTTCGCTCTATTCCCTTTCTTTACTCTCACTCCTACCACCTCCACCTCTTTATACCAGTCCTACCACTTCCACCTCTTTATCGAAACTCCTATACCTCCTATGCCCATTCCCATGCCTACCACCTCCATTCTTTAATCCCTGCTCTTACCACCTCCACATTACAACTCTTACCACCTCTACCACTTTATTCCCACTCCTACCACCTGCACCTCTTTATTCCCACTCCTACCACCTGCACCTCTTTATTCCCACTCCTACCACCTGCACCTCTTTATTCCCACTCCTACTACCACTACTTTTTTATTCCCATTCCTACCACCTCTTGTACAATTTCTTCTCTCTTTTTCCAACCTCATTTATTCTCCTATTCTTACACTTTCTATATCTCTATTATTTGGATCTTCCACCCACTTGCTTATTTTTCCCTCCCCTCAGTACTTCTAGTGCCTACTTCTGTTACCCTCCCCTTTTTACTGCCCCTCCTCACTACCTTCCCTTATTTATTCTTTTTTCTTTGATTCTTTTCAAATTTAGATTAATTCCTTTCATTTTATGACAATTATTTGTAACTTGAAAATAAACAAGATGACATTTCTTACTTAATTAGAATATAGTAAATAGTAATAATAGTAACATTTTTTAATGTAAACAAAATGTTCTGGATAACCTCTCTTCTTTTATGTGCTATATCCCTTTGGGACATAGGCAATCATGACTCTCCACAACTTTCTATAATGTGTGTCTCTTGGCAGTTTTTTCTCACTTAGCTAAGTTGCCTTCTCATTCCACCATCCATTCACACAAGCTCATCAGTCTTGCTGCCTTCCTTTATCACACTTGCCCTTGATATACCCCATGAGGGTTAAGTTTTTCAAGCCCTCCTCCTTCATAATGTATCCAAGGAATTTCAGCTATCACTTCCTGAATTTGAGTATAAGGGTTCTTTCTGTTGCCATCTTCTTTAAGACTCCCTTGTTGCTTACTTGCTCTATCCATGGAATTTTCAGTATCCTCTTGTGATTGTCCAACATTC
Organism: Acanthosepion lycidas; assembly: GCA_963932145.1. Lineage (NCBI taxonomy): Eukaryota > Metazoa > Mollusca > Cephalopoda > Sepiida > Sepiidae > Acanthosepion > Acanthosepion lycidas. Next base: position 57,385,825 of record OZ010602.1, on the reverse strand, counting down.
AGTGCTATATCAGAAGATGGATAGCACATAGCAATCCAGCAATCTTTTCTTTGTTTCTAATGAAATCTTTCCATTTCTCAGTATCTTGCTTTGCTTTGGGGAAGCTTCTTTTACTAGTCCAATCTGTATTTGGATCTCCGTGTCACATTTTCCCTCCTCTGTTAACATCTTGGCTCTCACAACCCACAAAGGGTCATGGTGGTATGTCTGCAAGGCCAACATGATCCTCTGGTAGGTCATTTTCCAGTTTCTTTTCCATAGGGATTATTGGGATTGGGATGCTACGATTGATTGTTTATGAGATCATGGTATACCAGCACCACATTTTAATATTTTTGAATGTAGAAAATAAGAGTTAATGTCAATATAATACTTGTATATTGGGAATTTTTCAATGACCCACAAGTTGGTCATGTGGAACTCTGGGTTGTATAATGAACTCAGGTACTGAATAACACACCGGTAGGTTATGGGTAATAAATACTACCTATGATATCCTTGCCTCATATATGAAACAATGTTAAAACAAAGTCACTTGTACCAAAATTAAGATATAGTGTTGGGATGTTGGGACAACAAGGGAAATGAGTCTTGGGAGCCAATGTGTTAATAAACTCTTTTTTTTTCTTGATATAATTTTTGTTTTATTCCTTCATTTAATTTTCTTACATTTAAATATTTATATTCCTCTTTCTTTACCTTTCTTTATTTTTTTTATTTCATTCACTTATTTGTTCTATCTTTCTTTCTTTTCTTCATTGTTTCTTTCCCATCTACTTTTTTTTTTTTTCATTTTTCATTAATCTTTTCATTTTTCTTGCTTTGGATTTAACTTCTTTGAAATCATTTTAATTTTCCTTACTTTTTTTTGTCTTTCATTTCTTCACACTTTTTTTTTTTATTTCTCTTGTCCCTTATTTCCTTTAATTTCCATATTCTTTATTTGTTTCCAATGATTTTTAATACTTACTTTGGTATGGTCAGAGTCAAGCCTTTGTGGCCTCATCCCACATAGATTCTAAACTTAATAAATTATAGTGAGAAAATGAATGCAGGTATAACTATAACTTTGGTTGGGTCATGTGGAGGACTGGGTTGTAAAATGGGTTCATGTACTGAACGATACACTGCTGGCTCATGGGTAATAAATACTAACTATTATATCCTTGCCTCATATATAAAATCATGTTAAAACAAAGTCACTTATACCAAAATTAATTAAGACATAGTGTTGGGACTATGGGACAGCAAGGGAAATGAGGCTTGGGAGCAAATGTATTAATTATGAGAATAATTGCCAAATCGGTTTAATTCACATTTAAAAATCTGTTCACAAAAATTGTTAGATATTTTCTTTATAAATTTAACACGTTTTACTATTTTTTAACTTTGTCAGAAATTTTTGGAAGTGGAATAATGTGTAGTTTAATGTAATTTCCATTTTTAAAAATTTGATAAGATTTATTTTGAAATAAATTTATGAACATGTAAAAGACTACTTAACACGTTGGTTCTCACACAACTCTCTGGAGGGTAATTGTGGTATATCTATGATGCCCACACAAACTTCTGGTGGGTCATTTTCCAATTTCTTTTCTATGAGGATTATTGAGAGTGGAATGCTATGATTGATTGCTTATGAGATCATGGTACACCGGAATCACATTTTTTTCCAAAAATATTTAAATATTTTTTATTTTTTTGTTTTCTAGTTCATTTTTCTTTTGGAGTTTCTACTGTTGCTTTTTTGGGGTTATTTTTTTTATTTTTGCATAGATGAAGCTGTACCATGCATTCGTATAGGGCTCTGGGTGTAAAATAAACTCAGATACTGAATGACACACTGCTGGGTCATAGGTAATAAATACTACCTATTATATCCTTGCCTTATATATGAAATCATGTTAAAACAAAGTCACTTATACCAAAATTAATTAAGATATAGTGTTAGAATGATTGAATAGCAAAGGAAATGAGGCTTGGGAGCCAATGTCTTAAAACACTATTCAGATATTTTATTAAAAAAAATTAAAAATTAAAAAGAAAACATTTTAGTAAAACAATACTAAATACCAAGACATTTCAACATTTTTTTTTTCTTTTATTTCTTAAATTTTATAGCATTGGAACTTTTTTGGTATCAGTTAAGTGCCATCCATGATACACGCTTAGGCAATCATGTATCTTTCGATACATGAATGACGAGGCTGATTTTTTCCCACAGTAGGTTGCCATTTCTTTCTGAAGTAGACCAGTTGCCATCCAAGGCTATAGAACCCTGTCTGTCCTGCTATTTACCCATAGCTGGGGGGAAAAGAATAGGATTCATACATTTCCCATGGGTATTAGTACATAAGTGAATGTAATGGATCTTACTGGAATTTTTTAGTATATAAATGTTAAAAGAATATAAGTATAAACAATTTTATTTATGTTTATATAATCTGTTTATTGTGAGTTAGGACTAATAATCAATGATCTAACTTAAGATGTTTTAAAAATAACTAATAAGAATTTTGTTGGAAATTTTATTGGACATTTTAGATTACTACAGGAGATACATGACGCATCCAGGTAAAAATATACTTTATATATATATAACAAACGTAGGTATATGTATATTTATTAATATATAATTCTTAGCTCTGTCTAACTACACTGAGCACTGTTTTGTTTGCATCTTAAAATAAATTGAGTAAATATTTATTTGCTTACCAGTTGGAATTATTATATTATTTTTATTTAAAAATAAATATAAGCACTTGAAAATGGCTTTGGCATAAAACTCGGAATTATGAAATTAATGTAAGATATTATGTATATTTTTTAATATATATATTAAATAGCTCTGTTACTTAACATTGAGCACTGTTTTTTTCTTACACTATAGAGTATTTATATGTATTTGTATATAATTGCTTGCTTGTATACCTACCTATATTTACCCATTCGGTTATATATATATATATATATATATATATATATATATATATATATATATAGACATCCAATTGCCTCAAAAAAATTAACCTTCCTCTCAACTGAGTGCTAATAGCTTAAGGATAAAATCTCTGACTGATGCCAAATCAGTCCAGTTTCGATCCTGCTTGAGGCAATCAGATGTCTAGCCACACTGATGAGCTGTGATACAGCAAACCAGTCTGTTTGTGCATGACATTATATATATATATATATATATATGACCTTATATACATAGAAAAAAGTAAACATTTTATGTTGGACAACCATTTTTATTTACTTAATGTGATTTATATGATTGCCATTGTTTCAAAAACACATATTAATATGTGTTTACCACTGCTGATGGACCCATATTAGCACAAATGAAGTTATGCTTGTAATGGCGTTGATGATATGTTCCTTGAGATGATTTATATGTCATATCTTCATCTGATATACAATGGCCTTCAAGTACCCCCAAAGATTGAAATCAAGTGGGGAGAGATCTGGGGATCTTGGAGGCAACTTCACAGGACCAAGTCAACCAATCCAAACACCCAGAAACTGCTGATCCAAATACTGATGCATTTGATGACGATAATAAGGTGGGACTCCATTTTGCTGGAAGTAAAGTGATTAGTCACCTTCCTCATTTAGCAGAGATGGGAGAATTTCCTCCTACAACGCGTTAAGATACCTTTTTGTAGTTAGATTTTCACTGACAAAATTGGGCCAATAATTCTGTCACCCCATATCCTGGCCCACACCATGCATTTTCCTCTGAATGGAAACTTATGACCCACCTTGTATATATATATTAGGTTGGTGCAAAAATAATGTCGTTTTCTCACATATGTTAGTATGTGAGAAAACGACATTATTTTTGCACCAACCTTATATATATATATATATATATATATAATTATTTATTTAAAAACATGATTCCAACACGCTACATAAGAGTTCTTATGCTCTACTTTTGTATCGGGCACTATTTTTAAAAATAATAACAAAAATACTAAAGAACTTTGGATTATTTACCTAACGAGTTCTTTCCTATTTTCTATATATTTTTCACACACACACACACATATATATATATATATATATATATATATATATATATATATATATATATATATATATCCCTTTCATAAAGAGATATAATAAAAGAATAAAATAAAAAATAAATAAATCTCCATAGACACTCAAGCCAGACTATTGCGAAAACTTCCTCCGTCGTTAATTTACCCACCCCCACCTTACCCTGACCTGGCATCTATGAAAGTAACTCTATACTGATACAAATTATTAACACCCCACCCCTGCCTATTCTAAACAATCCGCCCTTGATGTTACCATGGAAATTTTGATTTCAATTCTGAATATACTATTAAAACTCGTAAATTTCAGAAATAAGTTATTCCAAAAAAAATTTCGCTTGAAGATGGAACAGAGCCTACTTTAACTCAAGTTAATTCAAATATTATTTTTGAAGTTTTCGGCTCTTCTTTTGAAACATGAGACCTCTTATGTAGCGAGTTGGAATCATATTTTTAAATAAATAATTATATTTAGGCTCTACTTTCGTATCGAGCACTATTTTTTAGAAATAATAACAAAAATACTAAGGAACTTTGCATTATTTACCAAACCAGTTTCTTTCCTATTTTCTATAATATTTTCACATATATGTATATATATATATATATATGTATATATATATTTAATTATTACATATTAATTACATTTACTGGTCTGAATGTCTGAATATATCAAATTATATAATAATATAATATTATATATGTATATATTTATAATTTAATATTAATCATATATATATATATATATATATATATATATATATATGAGAAAATTTGAAAATTTCTCTTAATTGTTTTATCAGATTAATATCATACCATTCTTTTACTTCCTATTTTGTTTAATTCTAGAGATCAACTGACAAATAAATCCTTGTCTAAGAACTGTGTGTTATTGAAAGTGTAGGAAAATAGAGCAACCAGCTAACTTAAGGAAAGTTTTTCACAGAGGATGTGCAGGTGGTGTAATGATTAGAGGCTCAGAAGAAAAACTTGGCAAGTCAAGTTCAAATTCCAGTCATGATTGTTACATTCACTTTTTGACCAAAAATTCCCTTGAGAAAGGTATGAATTCATCTATTCTCCCTCCAGCTACGGATTAATTAGCAGGGCATACTGGACTTGGTAGCCATGATTGGCAATCAGTATAGGATAAGGATAACTCTTATTGCAAAACTATATGTGTCCCTGGTGGGGCACATACCTGAACTTTAGCTAATGTCTGCTCAGCATAACTGCAATATAGACCACAGTTTGGATCTGTGGCTGTTGCAGAGACAAAAATGGACCTGAGCAGACAGACATGTTCAGAAATGAGCAACCATGGTGAAGATGAAAAATTACAATGATTTGCAGTGTGCCTTCAAGTTGAAACAGCTCCAATGATGTTGTTCACAGAAATAATAGAGCTGTAAAAAGAAAATGTTAATACTTAGAATTTCTAGACAGAACAAAAGAGAAGTAGTTTACAGAGCTATAGTATAATTATAAGAGCTAGCATCATGCAGTAAACTCAGCTAGCAAGAGAGAAAGAGAGAGAGATGAGTCCTTCTCCCTCCATGTAGAATATAGGACCACAGTTTTTCTACAGTGCAGTGGTTTCATAGCAAGTATGCTTTTCACACAGCGTTGTCACTAACTCCAGGCCCAAATGTTTTTGAATTTAGAGTTATCATTATCCTAGACTGATTGCCAATCAAGGCTAGAAAGCACAGTCTGCCCTACTATTTAACTTGCAGAGAGGAAATGGATTCATAACTTTACCAAGGGTATTTGTGTCAAAGTAAACATAATGAACTCAACCAGAATTTGAACTCAGTATGCCAGTCCCACTTCATGCTGTGATAACCACTACACTAAATACATACCCAAACTCATCTAGAAAGCAAGGTTTATTTTGGTTAATTACAAATGATTCCTGTAGTCCAGTTTCTGACTTGTAAAATCCATAATATTGATGTACTTGCTTCAAAGAGATGAAATAATTACAAGAGAAAGAAAAGCAAAATGATTAATTAAAGTCAAAAATATTTTATTCTACACAGATCTGAAATTATTCTAATTTCAATTTTGAATCAAAGATTAATGGTAAAATCAAAATTATTAACAACTCTGAGAAAAATGTTTATAAAATCTAAATAAACTGTCAAAAATCAAATTATACCTTTATTGATTCCATTATTGATAGTTTGACTAATTTTGACCGTAATTTATCTGTGGCTTTAATTTTATTGAAAGTCATTTAAAGTGATCTGAATCCTATGCCAAAGAATGTCATCTCTTTAATTTTGACATTATTTATAACAATTTTTGAATCCTGAACCAAGGAATATACTTACTTATTTTTTTTTTTTTTTTTGTTGTTGAAAGACATTTACAACAATTTCTGAATCTCAAACCAAAGAATACCTGAGTTTTAATTTTATTGAAAGATTTACAAACATTTTACTGCTGCCATATCTGGTCTGGTGCTCCTGCTATTCATCTTGAGTTTCTTGACAAAGTCCAAAGAAGGACCTGTAATTTAATCAATCCTGATTTGGCATCTAGACTTCAGTCACTTTCTCACCAATGTGACTTGGCTTCCCCCTGCCTCTTTTAGAAATATTTTCATAACAGCTGCTCTGACAAGGTGCCCTGACTACATGAATTTAAGCATACTACTAGATGGGCATCTAGATCCCACCAATTTACTGTTGAAATAACTAAATGCAACTGCAACTTCTACTCCAAGTTTCTTTTCTCACACTTCCTGCCTGTGCAATTCCCTCCCATTTCCTTGCTTCCCTGATAACTACAATCTTCAAAAGTTTAAATGCAATGTCAACCACTATCTTCTATCTTCTTAAATCCTGCTCATCTTTTGTCTTTTCTTCAGTCCTCACTATACTCAGTTTTTTCTTTCATTTTCACTCCCTGTAACCCCCCTTGTGTACTAATGTCCTTCCTGCCTTGCTTAGGGTGAAACAATAAAAAAATATGATGCTAAAAGTGTGTATTAGGTTGGTGCAAAAATAATGTCGGTTTTTGACGTTAAAAAATACATTTTGCAGGAGGAAAACTTAGCAACATCTTCCCTTTTAGGTTGCTACATAAATTTGTTTGTTTTTATAATTTATGTTAATACTTATTATTTATTAATACTTCTTATGAATCATTCAACAATGAATTCCCCTTCATTGTTTACAAGCTCCTGCTGACAATATTCTAACTGTTCAATGCCTCAATGATAGAAATAAATAGGTTTTAACTCAAAAAATTCATCAAGCTACATTTCAAGCTCCATGACTTTATTGGGTGAAACACCACTCAAATTGTTAGAAAATGACAGAAAAGTGTTGTAGTTTGTAGGTGCTAAATCAGGAGAATATTGTGGGGGTGGCAGAACTTCCCAACCAAGCTCTCTATTTGCATGTTTGGTAATGTTGATGTTGTCGGGGCAAGTATTTTCATATTGAATAATTACACTGTATCACTGGTTAGGTCTTTTCAGTTGAATTACCTCTTTGAACCTGTTCATTTGTACAATGTACACCTTAGCATTGACCATTTGATTACTTATTTCATCTCTGTACACAGCACAAATGTCTCACGCAGCTTTGTGACCTTGAGAAGATGTCGAACATGCTTATTCTTGTCTGTTTGGCATTCTATCTCAAAGGGGTGTCTAAACTGAAATAAAAGTTCAATAACATCAGATAATAGTTACTAAGAAGAAAAAAATTGTATGAAAGATTATTCTTAGAGATCATTCACAGAACATCAGAAAAATAATTAACGAATATATATAACCACCTTATCACAAACTTATCACTACTGAAATTTCCAAGAGAGAAGCACAGATGAGTTTCATTCTTTTTTTCCATTAGTTCAGACATTTATTTACAACTCAGATACACCATACTACTTCTATGGAATCAAATTACCCTCATTTCATCCATTTTCCAAATATAAGGAGAAATTTTCACTCAGACAGCATTTTTCCTAATAACTACTACTGTGTGAAACAGACTTCTGCATGGATGCTTCCCTGAGCACTATAACCTTAATCTCTTCAAGTCAAAAGTCAATCATCATATATACTCCTTATCCTCATAATCTTCACTTCATACCACTTCCGTTTTCATTCATATCATACCTCATTCATCATAACTATTTTAACAGTAACACTCAAACTTGAGTGGCTCTCAAGCTTTATACTGAATGAACTTTAGTATAAGAAACAAACGTTTTTGTTCTTTTTCAAAGTATAGATTATAAAAATAATATTCCTGTCTGAATTTCTTGTGTGAGGAATTCTGATTATTCCAAATGAGTCTATTCGGATTAACATCTTTATGTTAGTTGGTATAGTTTCATGCCAACCATTATATTCTCTTTCTTTGGGTGTCTGTACTCTTCAATAACCTTCTGGGAATTCCAAACCAAATCCTTTATTCAATCCACAAGGACAGATTGTTCTCATTCATCTTTGAGGCTAGAGGGGCAACAGCTGAATCATTGTGGCTACTCCAAGAAAGATGGGAAGGATGCTAGTCTGAATAGAATAATGTATAATGAATTATAACATTTCCTTTTAATTTTGTCTCTATCTGCTGGTCTTCATTATCAGTGGATATGACAGACATAACTCAGTGAAATCTGTTATCAGTCTAAAAGTGACATGTGCAGATCATTAAAAATTTCAAAGTTGAGTCCAAAAGGACAACAAATTTTCGGCTTTAAAAATCACGAAGAAAAGAATTTTTATTGTATTTCGAATTTCCTGATCAAAGCAGTTTTATAAACAATCAAAATAGGCATTAATATATTTTAAAAAATGCCTTCCAAAAGCTAAAATGTATTAAGAAAGAGGAAATTTTCATTAGAAAACAAAGAAAAGAGTGCTGAATTACTATGCAATATCAGTCCTTCTATATAATAGTGAATGCTGGACGATTTCTGCACAGATGAAGAGGAGACTTACTTAAGGGAACAGAAATATGGTTTTACAGAAGGATACTGAGAATACCATGATTGAAGCATGTGAGCAATGAGGAATGTTTTAAGGAAAGAAGAAACAAAATGGACACTTAGAAAAAGGCAGTTAAAATTTTTGTAAAACATAATGAGATCTTGTAGAATTTGAAACTCACAGGACATATTAAAGGTTTGGTTTGGTTTCTGGTTAACTGTCCTACAACCACTATAGGGTTATTTAATATCAGGTAAAGGTTTTTAATCATGCTTATTTAAGGTGAGATAAAGATTTTGAATTACGGTAGCTATATGTTATAGGTGGATCATTGATAGTTTTGGGTACAGGTTAGTTGTAGAAAGTCTGGTTAGATGGCAAGAGGGAAACAATGAGTAACCCTCCCCTAATAAGTTTGTATAAATGGATGGCAGAACAGGAAATAACAAGATAGTAAAAAGATAGACATTACTAAGAGCTACAAAGGATAAGAAGTTGTGGAGAGCTATGATTGCCCAATTCAAACCAGCATACTTATCTTGATTACCACTGTAGTTTCTTTATTTAGCATGTCTTGTTCCTCTCAAATTCCTTCTGGTGTGACTTGTCCAAATTGTGTTGAATTCATTCTCTATCCATTTCTTATGTTGTTCAATTTAAAAACAGTTCTTTCTGGTTAGATCGATCACTTTCTAATTGATCTTTCATCCAGTAATTTCACCCCAGGCAATGCAATAATGCCACTAGGTTTGGTTTTGGTTATTTTGTTTTATGGCATATCAACACCTCAATGGGTTATTTAATGCCAACAAGATTTTTAAGATAGGTTCACATGAATATAATGTGTATTCTTTGTAAGAAATCAGTTTGTAGATCAGGTTTCCTTGATGTATTTTTGTAAAGAGGGTTTTTGTTGAGAGTCCAATACATTGCTGGTAATATTTTTTCTTTCAAAAACATATTGCTGGTATTTTTACTATAAAAATCTATTTTTATACTTTCATATAGTTTTGACCCCAGTTTGGGGGTTAACTATTTGCTGATAGCTGGGACCCTAACAGGTACTACCACCTCGGATAATGTCACTAGGACACAAAGGAGTTACAGGGAGCAAAAGACAATGAGAAAACTTTAGTGAGAAGTGGAAAAAAACCAGCTGTAAAGGAATGGGATTCAGGAAGACAGAAAATTGTTATTGATGTTACATTTAAATTTTAGGCAATTGTAGGTGGCAAGGAAGCAAATAATCAGAGAGGAGTTCCCCCAGGCATGCAAGAAAAGAAACTATTAGAATAGAACAGATGGTTGCATCTAACTAGTTCGACAGTAAAATGGTGAGGCCTAGTTGCCAATTTATTAAATTCATCAAGTCACCATGGAGAAAAGCTTCACCAGAACAACAGCCATGGAAATATCTGTAGAAAAGACAGAAGGAAGCCGCATCACATTGGTGAGAATGTGACTGAAGTCAAGATGTCAGATAAGGATTGATTACATTACAGACCCTTCTTTGAATTTTGTCAAGATTTAGATATATAGTAGCAGAACCAGACCAGATATGGCAGCAGTATTCAAAGAACGAACAGACGGTAGATTTGTAAATGTAGAAGATGAATTCTTACAAGAAGAACTGTCTGGCATGACACATTGAACCAATTTTCATAAATAGATTCAATATAATCACTACATAACAATTGATTCAATATAATTGCTTCATAACAATTGATTCAATACAAACACTTCATAACAATAGATTCAATATAATCACTTCATAACAATAGATTCAATACAAACACTTCATAACAATAGATTCAATATAATCACTTCATAACAATAGATTCGATATAATCAATTCACAGCAATACATTCAATACAAACACTTCATAACAATAGATTCAATACAATCACTTCATAACAATAGATTCAATACAAACACTTCATAACAATAGATTCAATATAATCACTTCATAACAATAGATTCAATATAATCACTTGACAACAATTAATTCAATATAATCACTTCATAATGTGAGATTTTTCATTACCTATACCAATTTATTATAATGGAATTTTTTCAGTTGTCTTCACTTGCATTTACATTAGATCCATATCAATGAGCATGCTGTTTTAAATAGCAAAGAATATAATAATAACAATTCCTCATCTCAAAAATTCCAACAGAAACATTTTTTTTTATTTTCCTATTTTCTCTCTCTCTCACGTGCTATCTGACTCTATAACCGTTTTAATACTTCTGTAACAACTCTTCTCTGTTTTCTATGTCCCATGTCCCTTCATGATGTAGATGATCGTGGTCCTCCATGATTTCCTGTCCTATATAGCGCTTTATTAATTCTATCTTTGCTACCTCTCTTAAACCTTGTTCTACCATCAATTTACTCAAGCTCACTAAGTTATGCATTGTTTTCCCTGTTCATTTTGACTTCAATCTGCTCTGTGAGTATCAGATCTTCCAAGCCCTCTTTCCTCATGTGCCCTAGAAATTTCAACTACCTCATTCTGGTGTTAAGCATAAGTGTCGTTTTTGTTTCTATTTTCTCTAAACCTGTTTAGCGTCATGTTTCCAGTTCCTGGAAGTTAAATACTGTACTTCTAACATCTCCATATGAACTCTGAATTTTTTTTTTTTAATCTGTCTCCTCATTTGGAGTAGATATGTTCGCCCATCATCCAGTTCACACTATAGCAAACCCATGCTTGCTTATCTAAAACTAAAAGATGGAACAAATACATTGAGTCAATTGCCTCGTCCACCACAAGGAAAGTTGGCTCCCTGTGCTGTGCCAGGAAATTTTTCTCCCCGGAATCGATCCTCCACATCTATAAATCAACAATTCGCCCTTGCATGGAGTATTGCTGCCATATATGGTCTGGTGCCCCTTCTGTTTGCCTCAGGGTTCTTGATAGGCTCCAGAGGTGGATATGCAATATAACTGGCCCTGCTCTGGCATCTCATCTACAGTCACTTTCTGACAGATGCGCCGTCGCCTCTCTCTGTGTGTTCTACAAATACTTTCATGGTAATTGCTCCGAGAAGCTGCATTCGCTGGTTCCCAGACTTCATGAGTTCAAGCACATTATGAGGCTGGCATCCCGCTCTCACCCCTTCACTGTCGAAACTCCTAAATGTAGCCGTCTCTTCTACTCTAATAGCTTCATGTCTCGCACCTCTCGCCTGTGGAACTCCCTTCCTTATTCCAGTTTCCCTGAGAGCTATGATCTCCAGCTATTCAAGTGTAATGTGAATCGACGTCTCCAGTTGCCTTGATCTATCCACTACCCTTCTCCTCATACTCTCTTCTATCACTCCTATCTGATCTCGCTCTATATTTTCTGTAACCCCTTGCGTCCTAGTGGCTTCCCGCCTTGCTTGGGGTGAAATGCTTAAAAAAAAAAAAACTGGCTCCAATTCACCAAAAACAGCATATTCATTGGAATTGGCTCTCAGAATGAAAGGCTTGTTAGGAATCAGTACATCCTCATGACCGGCAATATCTTCCCTAACCAATTAGAAGAGTTAACCGGGGATCAGACCAATCAGTGGTGTGTCTGCATCAATGCTGTTCAAACCACAGAAGCAAAGTTGATTCAGCAGGCAGGACACTGCCAAAGACATCACATGCTGAATCTTTCCTCTACTGTCATCCAAGAACTTTTCTGGTGCCCTGTTTATAGAAAAGTATGTTGTTCCCATGTTGGACTAATCAGCTACACAAGATCACATTCACCATCAAGAGACTTAGTGAACTTTGTTTGAAAAGACAGGCAACAATGATAACAAAGATTTAAATGGCTATAGCAATGACCAGTTAGTGAGAACAGGATCTCTCTCTCTCTCTATTTCTCTCTCTCTCTCTCTCTCTCTCTCTCTCTATATATATATATATATATATATATATATATATATATATAGAAATATATATGATACTTTGCTTTAACAATTTTGCTACATATGTAACTCAAATCTGTCATGGAAACTTATTTTCCATTTTTGTAATGAACTCCATACAGCAGTTCCAGACATGGAGGCTAAAAGAAAAAAAAAAGACTATTTCTCATGTCAGATGATCAAAATAAATTATCAAAAGCATTGCTTTTATGTTTTGAGATTTGATTCTGTCAAAATTAAGTGGGCCACAAAAAAATTGTCTGATTTTTAATAACTGCATATTAATTCTATTATTTTTTATTTCATCCATAAAACCATTTTTCATAAAATAATTTTTTTTCTATTTCTATTTTTATTCTTCAGCTTCATAACACAAATAGCAGACTGGGCAAATTCCTAGAAAGAAAAATAATTTTTCCTTTTAAATATTTATATATATATATATATATATATATATATATATATATATATATGTGCGTGTGTGTGTGTGTGTTCTTGTAGGATGTGTATATATATATATATATATGTGTGTGTGTTCTTGTAGGTGTGTATATATATATATATATATATATATATATATATATATATATATATATATATATATATATATATATATGTGTGTGTGTTCTTGTAGGTGTGTATATATATATATATATGTGTGTTCTTGTAGGATGTGTATATGTGTGTGTGTGTGTGTGTGTGTTCTTGTAGGTGTGTATATATATATATATATATATATATATATATATATGTGTGTGTGTGTTCTTGTAGGTGCGTATATATATATATGTGTGTGTGTGTGTTCTTGTAGGATGTGTATATATATGTGTATGTGTGTGTTCTTGTATGATGTATTATCATATCTGAAACAAAAGTGAAGATGATGAGACAAAGTAGAAAATTTTATTAAAGACATGTTTTGCTGGAGAAGCATATGTTGTCTTTGGCTTCCTCAGTTTAAAATGAAAGAAAGACAAAATTGTGTGCAAGGAAAATGTCTTGGAACCTCTGAGGATAAGTGAGAATCACAAATCAAATTAATTGCCCTCACTTATCACCTTCTAGTGTCCAGACGTAGAGAGTGTCTTTCTATGCTTTTAATAAACATGTTGGATTAATGAAAAATGCATTCCTAAAATTGCTTTGTTTACATAAGGAATGCAAGTTTAAATCCTGCCAGAAAGAACATATTTTTCTAATAAGATTTCTCCAATATTCAGGCCGGTAGATGATAAATAAATATACTGTTTAATAAATAAACAGAGCATCTACTCAAATATATGGGTATCCACTAAAAATAATGTTTAATATATATATATATATATATATATATATATATATATATATATATATATACCAGGTGTAAGAGCAAAATTGTCCAATTATTAGATTAAGCTTTAAGCCATTGTATCTTAAAAATGATTAAAGATATCTTACTGGAATTCTCCAATGTTTTTATGAGACTCTTGGATTTTACTTTGAACAATAAGAATGTATTTAGGTCTAAGTTGAAATGATGGTCCCTCTTGATGTTGTGACCTCCTGATCCAGTTTTCCTCTCAACTGTTCCCTCTTTTTTAAACCTATTCACCATTCTCATGATGGTTTTTGAATAGACTTCAAAGATAGGAGCTAGAGTATGAATGTTGGCACCATTACTGAAAGCCTGAATGATCTTTTTCATCTAACCATTTCTCATTTGAAGAGACATTGTGGAGCTGACACAAAATGATTTTAACCTGTTCTCTTTCAAGCTGAACAAATCAAAGAGTTTTTCAGTGATTATTGCAACAAATGGTGTGTGTGTGTGTGTGTGTGTGTGTGTGTGTATTGATATAATAAGAAAGAACAATTAGATTAATCATCCAAAATTCTTTAGTATTTATATTTTTAAAAACAGTGCTCAATACAGAAGCAAAGCTTAAATTATAATTATTTTTTTTCATACATACATACATACATACATACATACATATATATATATAGAGAGAGAGAGAGAAAGAGAGACAGAGAGATTTTCCAGGTATGCTTCTTACAGAATGTAGCTATAGTAGGTCGATGAGAGAAATTTGAAAAGATAGAATAATAATAGTAATAATAATAATAATTGTATATTATTCGGTCATTAGACAAAAATAGAAGCATAAGAAAAATTTTCAAAATTAAAATTTGTAGACATGCCAGTGTTCTTTCTCAAAGAAAAATAAATTTAGACTGTTAAAGGAAAATAGCTTGTTTCACACTTGTGAAGTTTCATGTATTTATTTATTACACTTGAAAATACTAGGTACTATAAACTTGGATGTGTGCATGGTGTAATTCATAAGAGCTTGGAATTGTTAATCGAAGAGCTGAGGTTCCAATTTCAGTTGAGTTTGTTATAATCACTTATTTGTAAATACCCTTGGGAGAGGTATGAATCCACCTTTTCTCACCCCAGCTATGGGTTAATTAGTAAGACTTGTATCACTAAATCATTATTATCTCCTCCTCCAAAAACATTCTTGGAATCCCAATATATTTTCTGGCTTAAAAATAAACTGCAAATGGTTGGTAAGCTGTAGAAAATGAATCAAACAGTCAGTTATTTAATTATTTATATTAAGGGCTCATGAACATTATTGGAGCAAAGTATTATGAAACCCAAACATTTCATTAGAAACAAAGAAAAGAATACTAAACTATCATGTGATAACAATCTTCATATATGGCAGAGAATGCTAGACAATCTCCTTAAAGATGAAGAAGAAACTAGTAGCAACAGAAATGAGGCTCTACAGAAGGATGCTGAGAATACTGAACATGTGAACAAAGACAAAGTTTTAGAGAAAATGGAAACAAAAGGGACACTTATAGTTAACATCAAGAAGAAACAGTTGAAATTCCTAGGGCACATAATGAGGAAAAAGGGCTTAGAAAATTTGATACTCAGAGGACAGGCAAGAGTAGCAGAGGAGAACAATGCTTAACCTACTTAGTGAGTTTGAATAAATGGATGGCAGAACAAGGTTTAAGAGTGATAACAAAAAGACAAAATTCATTGAGATGCAAAGGACAAGAAATTGTGGAGAGCTATGATCACCAAAATCCTGAAGAGACATGGCATATAGGAAGAAGGGAAGTAGTATGTGATGTGTATGTTTTTGTGTAATGTTTGTCTCTGTATATAAAAATATCAAATTATAATAATCTGTTCATATCAACATGGCTCTGAATTCTGTAACAATATCTATTCAGCATAAAAGAGATAAACAGAAAACAAAGAAAATAAAATTGCATAACTAATTATTAAGTATGCCATGAAAAGTTATCATGATCCTGCCTTAATATGCAGTTGATTCTAAAGAGAAAGCACCAGAAAAAAAAAAAAACGTTGTCAGACATTTGTAATTTTTGTTGTATCTCCATTATCAGCATCATCACTTACATTCTCGTTGTTTTTCATGTTTTTAACTACAATTTTGTGCAATTTATTGCATTCATTCTGAGCAGCTATGTTTGTACAGATCATCTTCAGGCTACAAGAGATATTTCTAACTAGATTCTGATATGCTCTTTGAGAGTCTTTTATGGGCAGCTCTGCAGGAAGGTTCCAGGTGGAGCCATTCCCAAACAATGAAATCTGATGAGAAATAAAATAAAAAGCATAGAAGTGAAATGTTGCATGTGTGTGAGAGCAAATGACAAAAACATTGAAAGGTAGGGGGAAAAACGCACATGTGAATGGGGGTGATCACTGGTTTTTACAGTGAGAATGAGTGTATCAATGAAAGAATATATGAGTGTTTACAGTTTTCAAAGAGTAGATAGATAGATAGATAGATAAGAACATACTGAGACAGAAAGTTCTATTATGATTCAAGATAGATAGATAAGAACATACCAAAACAGACGGATACATAATGATACTAGATAGATAGATAGATAGATAGATAGATAGATAGATAGATAGATAAGAACAGACTGAGACAGAAAGATGCGTTATGATTTGAAATAGATAGATAATAACATACCAAAACAGACAGATGTTTAATGATTCTAAATAGATAGATAGATATGCAAGGATTAAGCATATATATATATATATATATATATATATATATATATATATATATATATATATAGAGAGAGAGAGAATATATATATATATATATATAGATATAGATTTGTATTTGCATATTTTTACCTGAAATATATGTGACTTTTTACTATACTAGAGTTATCTCTCTGGCACAGCTAAATAAAAAGCATAGAAGTGAAATGTTGCGTTTGTGTGTGGGCAAATGACAAAATTGATTGGGTGGGGGGACACACATTTTAAATGTGGGATGATCATTGCTTTTTACAGTGAGAATGAGTGTATCAATGAAAGAATATCTAAGTGTTTTCAAAGGATAGATAGATAGATAGATAGATAGATAGATAAGAACATACTGAGACAGAAAGTTCTATTATGATTCAAGATAGATAAGAACATACCAAAACAGACATATGTATAATGATGATAGATAGATAGATAGATAGATAGATAGATAGATAGATAGATAGATAGATATGCAAGGATTAAACATAGATAGATAGATAGATAGATAGATAGATAGATAGATAGATATGCAAGGATTAAACATAGATAGATAGATAGATAGATAGATAGATAGATAGATAGATAGATAGATAGATAGATAGATAGATATGCAAGGATTAAACATAGATAGATAGATAGATAGATAGATAGATAGATAGATAGATAGATAGATATGCAAGGATTAAACATAGATAGATAGAATAGGATATATAGATAACAGAACTGGATATAAAGATATGTATTTGTATATTTTTGCCTAAAATATCTGTGACTTTTTACTATACTAGAATTATCTCTCTGGCACTGGTAATGCCAAGTGGCTATCATTTTATGACAATAGTTGACTGTTCTAAAATATTTACAAGGCTATGAGGTGAAAAGTATAACTCCATGAAAAAGCATGGCACAACAATAGTAATTGCAAAAATATATTTAAAGACTCACATGTGAAAAACCAATAATAATAATAAAGGTATAGCAAGATATTGATTTCATATATGCTGTTATTTTTTACTGTACAGAAAATGGAATAATTTCCAATGCATTATTCATTGAAGAATGCAAAAGAGTAAAATCAATCGTATTACTATTAATAGCTTTTGGCACTGAAGATCCATTCTCAAGAATAACACCACCTTTGCACTAAAAGAAAAGTTCACTAACTGTGAAAGAGTAAATGTCTTAAATTCTGATGTCTCAAAAGTTGCAAACATTTTGACCAGCAGTAGCAAACAGAAATAAATTTTATTTATTTTTAACTTCATTTGCAACCATCTACACCTTGAGATCATTTACACTATTTACATTGTTCGGACTGTTGTCCTCATCTTTATTGTCATATTCTTGACATTTTGGTTGTTGTACGCTTCTTCTTTTTCCAGGTGATATACATTGGAATTTGGAACCAATCCCTTTATTTTGTCCACTTGGGTAGATTGTTCTAGTTCCACATGCCATGCCTTTTCTGGATATCTCAGTTTCAGTTATTTCCCTTCAGTAACTCAACACTTCAAGTTTTTGTTTACCTCTGCTGTGGTATTGAACTCACAACTCTTTGGGTCAAGTCACTGGATTACTTGGCCCAATGCTCGGGCCATGTGTCCTTGGAGAAGGAGGCCGGAGTGGAGTGTACAATGGCCAAAACGTTGTGAATATAACAATAAAGATGAAGACAACAGTCTGAATAGTGCAATTAGATACAATACCTCATCTTAGAAATATAGACAGACCTTGAGGTCAGTTTTCATGGCCAGCTTGTTCACTTCTGTACACAACCAACTTTTCCAATTTTGCACAATTTTCACAACAGTATATTTGCTTAATACCAATTCACTCAAGTAGACTACTCCTGCAGACCTCACTTAGGATATGGGGTCACAATTCTCAGCATGTTAGTTGTTGAGTCTGCGGTTTCCAAAACTCTGTTCCAGCATCCTGCTTTCTTGTCAGCTAGGATCTTCAAAAAATTAAAAGTAATGCCATCTTCTGTCTCTTTGAATTCTGTTCTTTTATTGTCCTATTGCATCCTAGATGCTTTTATTGCTTTACTTTGGGTGAAATGATTTAAAAAAGTCAAGTAGTCTTTTGAGAGGATGGAATTACTAACCCTATGCCCACCAGGTTTTGAATTCAGAGGTATCATTCTCCTAGACTGATTGCTAATGGAGACTGAATAGCTCAGTCTGCCCTACTATTTAACCAACAGGGGCAGATGGAATGGATTCATACTTTTCCCAAGGGTATTCTGGCAAAAGTGGATGTAATGAACTTGACTGAAATTCCAAATTATTTAACCAATTTCTCATTCTGAGATTCTTCCAGTTACATCACATAAACATTCACTGACATCAATATAATAGCTGCTTTTTTTGTAATCATTGTCCTTTCATATGCAAATGAATAATACATTCCTTAAATTCAAGAGAGAATTAAAAAGAGGTGAAAAAAAACATCTATGTACAAAAAACTATGTCTCTATAAAACTGTGTGCTTTATTTATATTCAAGTTTATTGAAATCATCTACAACAAAATATTAATATACGGAATGAAATAAACTTTTTTATGAGGTAATTACTTTTGGATTGCTATATCTTCATATTTTTGATTGCAGGATGTCAATGCTGGGGTTGGAACTACACACTCACACCCAGAGTCTATCCAAAAATATATACACACTTCTGTAAAGAAAAAAATTGTCTTTCATAGTTTGATCAAATTGTGATAACACTGTTTACTGTAGTACAATATTTTCTCAACAGATGGCTTTACATTGGCAACCCATAGACAAGAGATTAAAAATGCATGTGCAGCAATTCTACAGAACATTTTGGCCAATGTTACTCGAGCAGTATTTTGGTGTAATAATAACTGTCTGGAAGCTAAAGGCCACAATTTTGAGCATCTCTTGTGATTGTAAATTCCAAAGGTAACTTGTATTAATCTTGTGATGTTAGAATAGATTTAGTATTACAATTCTATACAAGTTTTTCCTTTTCTGAAGTGTGTATACATTTTTTTGGCAGACACTGTATATATATATATATATATATATATATATATATATATATATATTTCATCACCTGTAGCATGACTCACTTTCATGCACAACGCAATCTTTGCATGTTAAACTGAGACTGACCATTCCATAATTTTAATTTTGTTAAGTATATAGAGTTTTCACAATGGTGGAGCAATCTATATGGGGATTGTGGTTTAAAAAAAAAAAAGAATTAATTTTGTATTTAAATAATTTTTTCCTTATATTTATATTTATTTTAAATACAAAATTAAAATTTTATTTTCTTCTTCTTCCTCTTACTCCTCCTCCTCCTCAGGACATTGGTGATCATGGCTCTCCATAATTTCTTATTCTTTTTGACTCTTAATAAATTGTCATTTTGTTATTTCTCTTAAACCCTATTCCACCATCCACTTACTAAAGCTCACTAAGTATGTTATGCAATGTTTTCTTCTGTCCCTTTTGCCTTTCATCTGCCTTGTGAGTATCAGTTTTTCCAAGCCCTCTTTCTTTATTATGTGTCATAGAAATTTCAACACTCTCTTTCTGATGTTAAGTATAAGTGTCCGTTTTGTTTCCATATCCTTTAAAACTTTGCCGTTGCTCACATGTCCAGTCGATGGTATCCACAGCATCCTTTTGTAGAACTTCATTTTTGTTGCTTCCAGTCACTTCTTCATCTTTGAGTATATTGTCCAGTATTCACTGCCATATAAGAGGACAGATATCACATAACAATTCAGTACAGTTTTCTTTGTTTCTAACAAAGTTTTCCTGTTTGTTAATACTCTATGATTTTCAAAAGTTAAATTGAGGTGGAGAGATGTCTGGTTCTTGTTCAATCACAGATGCTAAGCAGTGATGAGACCATTTCTACAATCCTATTTCTCTTCCTGACATATAGAGAATATTGTGATGGTAGCTTCCAGTCTGACATACTTACAGTCAAATCATACTGAAAACATCAGTTCTTGATCGATCACTGAAGTTAAGCAGTGTCAAGACCCTTCAGTACTTAGATGGGTGACCACTTGGTAACACCAGGCACTGTAAGCAACCTCCTACAATCTGAAATATGATTCAGTTTTGATTAATCTAGAAAGGGTTGATAAGCTGGAAAAAAAAAACAAATCAATCCAGTCTGACTCAGGTAGTGAAATGATATGCCATACTTGTAACAATAGATATCAAACAGATATCAACAACATAGAAGTAACGAGCTACTTGAAAAAGACCAGGTGAACAGCTGGGTAGGTAGGAAAATAAAAAGATTCATTCCTTTCCAAAGATTATTAGTGCAAAGTGAACACAAACTGCCTTAGCTGGAATTTGAACTTAGCTTTCTAATTCCATTTTTCAAAGTGTTAACCCTTCAGTCAGTCAGTTATGTGCCATGCATGATACACACTTAGGCAATCATGTATCTTTCGATATATGACTGACGAGGCAGATTTTTCCCACAGTAGGTTGCCATTTCTTTCTGCGGTAGACCAGTTTCCATCCAAAGCTATAGAAATTGGTCTGTCCTGCTATTTACCCATAGCTGGGGGGAGAAGAAGAGGATTCATACCTTTCCCAAAGATATTAACACTTAAGTGAATGTAATGGATTCAAGTGGAATTCAAACTCAGCTCTCTGATTCCTTAATCCTAGCTACCATCCATTACTTCAACCCTTAATTAGCCTGAATCTCCCAAGGTTACATCTAGCAATCATAAAACAGTAAAGTAGTGATTTTAAAAAAAATGTAAAAATTTAAAGAGCAGCATATTTCGGAAATATATCTTGACTGAAAAATTACAATGATAAAAATGGGTTTTTTTGTTGTCTTTGTTAAAATTGATATATTTTTTTTTAATATTTGGCTAAAAGCTTTTTAAGTTATAACTCAAATATAAGATGAAAGGAAAAAAAGAATGCAAATTTAGTTTTCAGCATTTCTTTCATGAAAAATGCAGGTTAACTGCATTTGAGAATAATCAATATAAGTACCTTTAGAGGTTGTAGAACAGAAAATTTGGAGACTAGTAATCAAGTTCAAACAAGCAGACAAAAATCAGAAAATGATTTCTATTTACTGCATTTATTGCAGTTAAACTGAGCCATTAATCTAGAAATATGATTTTTTTTTTATAATTTAGCTCTTGTCGGGCATCACAAATCTACCCTCATAGCAATTCAGATCTCTAAAACAAAAGAGGTTACAGGGTGTGGAAGAATTAGGAACAGAAACATTAATAATGAACAGAAAAAGAAAAGAGTAATTAGGCCGGCAG
>OZ010602.1:57321020-57358520 GCA_963932145.1 Acanthosepion lycidas | reverse complement strand
TTCAGCATTTTTTTTTTATTCAGTCTCTTCCTAACTTCTGTCTAAGCCAGTTGAAATTTCTTATTAACTTATATCCATATCAATCTGGGATTATTCCTTCAATAGGTAATTTATTATGAAGTTATTATGCCAGTAATATATTAGGTAGAAATGGTTTTATTACTTTTTATTATCAGTTTATTTGATAAATGTGAATCTATCTATGTACATTATTGGTTTATCACACCATGGCCAAGGTTAGCTTACCGACAAAAATCACTCAGAATTTAAGGTTTCTTTTTTAGAATTGTAGTATAAGACGACACCCAATTTTTAAGGCTGATTTCGAGGACTTAAAGGTCATCTTATATGTGGGAATATATACACTTTACAAAATTCAACCTTTGACAAAAAATATTTACCAAAAACATGGCTTAAAAAGTGCTCAATAAAATTTAAAAAAAAAATGTAGGGCAGTTTAAAATATAAAAAATTCAAAACACTGACTTTTACACTACCATGGTTTCTAGCAGAATGGTATTATCTGTCTCTTATATATATATATATATATATATATATATATATATATATATATATATATATATATATATATAAAATTTGTTACCTAATAATATACATACTTATACTTGATGTGAAAATAATTCTATATACTGTAAGGGATTCTAATATATTTACTTGTTCTTAAAAGAAATATAGTATATTAAAAATTAAAAGTGAAAATATTTTTCAAATCGTAGTTAAATAAAATGTATTCTAACCTAAACACCCCGCAAAATGCTTTAAATATACAAATAGAAAAAAATGCCGTAAGAATTTTTGCCGTTAACAATAAAATTTTAAAAAATCCAGATGACATGCATTTAACGGATGTCAGATTTCATTGAAAAATACATCCCTTTCCCTACCAAAACGTAACTAATAACTGATACATCAAAATACAGACATAATGAACAGACAAACACCCCTTGTCTGGTTGAATGGATTTCTCTGTATCCTTGGAAACGTGAATTATGATTTTTGCTGTGTCTTTAAAACCCAGTAATTTTAAAAGTTACTCCAAAATTCACTTGAGGATGAAATAGAACTAATGTCTTTAATTTAATTACAAAATTAAATTCGGAGCTCTCAGCTTCCATTTTTGAAACATGGTTAGAACTGTGTAGCAAAAAAAAACATTTTAAATCAATTAATGTATAATACATACATACATACATACATATATATATATATATATATATATATGTGTGTGTGTGTGTGTGTAAAATATACATATATGTATGCATAATATATATATATATATATATACACATACATATATATATATATGTGTGTGTAAAATATACATATATGTATGCATAATATATATATATATACACATACATATATATATAACATATATAAAATATATATATATATATATATATATATATACACATATATATATATGTATAACATATATATATATGTATAATATATATATATGTATAACATATATATATGTATAATATATATATATATGTATAAAATATATATATATATATATATACACATATATATATGTATAAAATATTATAAGTTAATAGACTTAAAATATGGTTTTTCGCTACACAGTTCCAAAGTGTGTAGCGAAAAACCATATTTTAAGTCTATTAACTTATAATATTAATGCTCTGTAAATTTACATTGAGCACTATTTTGTAAAAATAAAAATATCTATAAGAACACCGGATTATATATCTTACTGTTCTTTCTTTTTATTAATATACATATATGTATAAAATATATATATATATATATATATATACACATATATATATATGTATAAAATATATATATATATATATATATATACACATATATATATGTATAATATATATATATATATACACATATATATATGTATAATATATATATATATATACACATATATATATGTATAATATATATATATATATATATATATATATATACACATATATATATGTATAAAATATATATATATATATATATATATATATATATATACACATATATATATATATGTATAAAATATATATATATATATATATATATATATATATATATACACACATATATATATATATGTATAAAATATATATATATATATATATATATATATATACACATATATATATATATGTATAAAATATATATATATATATATATATATATATATATATATATATAAATCTGTTCATATCCATCTATCTATCTGCACAAAGGCTGATGGTGTAAGGGATACTGGTTTTGAGTGAGGAATCAGTAAATTGGGTTTGATTTCCAGTCTTGCTATGGGTTAAATATTAAGAAAATCTGGCTTCTGTAGCCTTGGTTCATAACCATGTGTTGTTCTCCAGCTCCCTGCCTAAGATCAGAGTAGTATCTGTGCACTCTGCTTATGATCAAAGTCTTGTTCTCCAAACCCTCTGCTTAGGATCAGGATGGTTTTTTTTCTTCATATTCTCTAACACTCACTAACCCCTTGCATCTTTGTGACTTTAGTGACCTGCAGAGTGCAAAATGATTTTTTAAAAATGAAATTCATATTGTGCCTTTTTTTATACTCATACAACATCACAGAGTAATCCTCTACCTCGTGTGGCTCTTGGGCCTTATATTTGGTGAACATTAGTATAAAAAAAGACAAGGTAATAAACACATGTCTTCTGTTTGTAGATGTACATTGTTTATATTTTCTTTACATTGATAATATTCTCCTGAGTAGATGAACAGTTCTACATGGTACAACTTTCTTGAATCTATCAGGAGCAACCACATATCTTGTTAATGTGCTTGTTTGTACCATTATTGATTGTACCAGGATACCAATTGTTATAAGTATAACAGTACCACATTTTTTTCAATTTTAAGATATTTATATTTTATTTACTTACTTGTAGTATTATTATTATTGTTATTCTTATTATTTGTGCGTTATGTTTCCTGTTTTGCATCTTGTCGAGTCGGGTCCAAACTATGGTCCTTAGGCCCTATAGGAGAATTGTCATTTAATTGAATAGCACTTTTCTTAGTATATGGGATGTTCTTAGGGTGTTCTTCTGGACAACTTGTATGTTGATGTTACCTGCAACACTGTTAGTAAAATTATCCATTCCTTTTTATCACAAGGCCTGCAGCTCCTACTACTATTGGTACAGTCTCAATCTTCATTCCCTACATCCTGTTAATCTCAATCTCCAGGTTTTTGTATTTGGACAATTTCTTGATAATTTTCATGGAGGTGTTTCACTCAGATGGCACTGCTATATCAATAAGCATATACTTCCTGAATTTCTTGTCTTTTATGATAATATCAGGTCTGTTGGTTTTTATTTCTCTGTTAGTTTGAGTTGGCATAGTAGTATTATAGTTAATATTATTTAATATCATTTTTAACATTGATGGTGGTGGTAAAAATATAAGTAAAAAATGTTGTAAGTTTACAAAAAACGACAAAAGTAAACATGTTTTTGGCTCTTTTCCCTGTCAATTTCAAGTAACCTTCTAGTTTATAAAGAAATGCCAAATAAATTATATTCTATTCAGGAAACTCAAATGCCACCCTCATCATTAGTTGTCGCTTTAGTGAGTATGTCCCTCTCTTTCTCTCTCTCTCTTTCTCTTTCTCTCTCTCTTTCTCTTTCTCTCTTTCTCTCTCTCTTTCTCTCTCTCTTTCTCTCTCTCTCTTTCTCTTTCTCTCTCTCTCTCTCTCTTTCTCTTTCTCTCTTTCTCTCTCTCTTTCTCTCTCTCTCTTTCTCTCTCTCTCTTTCTCTTTCTCTCTCTCTCTCTTTCTCTCTCTCTCTCTCTCTTATTCTTTCACACATATATTCTCTCCTTTTTCTTGTTCTCTTTCTCTCTCTCTCCTTTTTCTCTTTCACATTCTTTCTCTCTCTTTCTCACATTCTTTCTCTCTTTCTTCCACTCTCTCTCTCTCTTACATTCTTTCTCTCTTTCTTTTGCTCTCTCTATTTGTGGTAATTCATTCAGCTCTTGTAATGCAAAATTTAAGGATTAAAGGGAAAAATATTTTTTGACAACAAAAAATACACAAAACACATATCTATGGAAATGGAATTAAATTTTAGTGACTAGCATATTTAGTGTGTTTGTGTGTGTGTGTGCCATAACAGTAAAAAAAAAAGTGTTTATAAAAATCATGTCTGTATTGTATATGTTCATAGGCCAGATATCTGTTTATTCTTGTCCTTAAATATGTGCCTATATGCACTCTTTTGAATGTATAAATGTTAGCATATAAATGAATATATATAAATGTTATTCTCAACATATATATATATATATATATATATATATACATATATATATATGAATATTTTCTCATATTGGTTTGTTTTACTACATATCAACCTCAATGGGTCATTTAATGCCGGCAACTTTTTTCCTGGTAACATTTTGTTTTGTCAAAACTCTATTAATATTTTTTACTCAAAAATGTATAGCTGGTAATATATATATGAATGTATATATTCTTATACATATATATATATATATATATATATACATATATATATATGAATGTATATATTCTTATACACATATATATATATATATACATATATATATATGAATGTATATATTCTTATACACACATATATATATATATATACATATATATATATATATATATATATACATATATATATATGAATGTATATATTCTTATACATACATACATATATATATATATATATATATATATATACATATATATATATACATATATATATATGAATGTATATATTCTTATACATACATACATATATATATATATATATATATATATATATACATATATATATATGAATGTATATATTCTTATACATACATACATATATATATATATATATATATATATATATATGAATGTATATATTCTTATACATACATACATATATATATATATATATATATATATATGAATGTATATATTCTTATATATATATATATATATATATATATATATACATATATATATATGAATGTATATATTCTTATACATATATATATATGAATGTATATACTCTTATACATATATATATATATATATATATATACATACATATATATATATGAATGTATATATTCTTATATATATATATATATATATACATATATATATATATGAATGTAATGTATATACTCTTATACATATATACATATATATATGAATGTATATATTCTTATACATATATATATATATATATATACATATATATATGAATGTATATATTCTTATACATATATATATATATATATATATACATATATATATGAATGTATATATTCTTATACATATATATATATATATATATATACATATATATATGAATGTATATATTCTTATACATATATATATATATATATATGAATGTATATATTCTTATACATACATATATATATATATATATATACATATATATATGAATGTATATATTCTTATACATATATATATATATATATATATATATATACATATATATATATATATATACATATATATGAATGTATATATTCTTATATATATATATATATATATAAGAATATATTCATTTATATATATGCATATAAATGAATATATTCATATATATATATATATATATATCACAAAATACATTTGAGGCTTAAAGGTGGTCCTCAGTGATGAAAGCCATCTTCATCGCTGATTTCGGGGTTCTTATTCATCATATCAGCTCCGACAGCCACCCCCAACCTGTTATCTTATTCAACAGGTCGCCACCGTGTAAAGGATTGTGCTATTGCTCATGACAGAATTTATACTTTCTGCTCTTTAAAAAAAAATTTAAAAAAAAAATAAAAAAATAAAAAATAAAAAAAATAAAACAATAAATAAATAAATAAATAAAATAACAACCAACGGAAGTGTCCAAAATTGCTTGCTCTGTCCCAATCAAAATATTGACGATACATTTAGCTGTTCACTAAAATGGGGGCGTCTTTTGTTTTTTTTTTTTTGTTTTTTTACCTTTCCCTCCTCTCTTGTTTTTCCCCCCTTCCAAACTGAATTATATAAATTGCTTGCTTCGCACCAATTAAAAAAAAAAAAAAATGTAATCTTTTTCAAAAATAATTTAATACCTGGCTTTTCTGAGATGTGTATCATTAAAAATCCTTATTATCATATGGAATGGATTGATTTATGTATTTACAGTTAAAATATATATATCAGTGGTACCGGTAGGGACGGATGGAATATTAAATTAAACTATATAGGGACGGATGAAATATTGATTGGAATAAATTAACAATTTATATGATAAAAACGAATTAATTCTAAATTATAACGGTTAAAATTGATGATATTGTGGCGTATGATAGAAATGAATTTTATTAATGTTAATTTGTGTGGATTGATTTTAAATTATGTTACATTAAAAAATAACATTATCGTATGAGAAGAATAAATTCTACATTATGTTACAATATTTCTGTTTTATAAAAAAAAAAAAAGGAGTAAAAACTATCAAGAGTTTGTGAGCTAAATTTGACTAATAAAACCTATAAAAACTTATTTATTCGCAAGCAATTTAAATCCAGATTAGGGATTGTTTTCCATTGAATTATTCCCCCACTGCTCGGATCCTTTAAGCCATATCCATTTAGAAGCCGTTAGAGCTTCATTTGAAATTTTCTTAACGGCTTTGACTTTAGCTGATCCTACGATGCCTATTTTCCTAAAAGCTTTGCATAAAGACTGGCCTGCAAAGCCACGACATCCTACTTCCACAGAGTCATATGTGACCTTCCAGGAATATATATATTAAGTTAAAAGCTGCCCTATTGTGCAGCATTTAAGCTTAGCTCCTGTGGAGGGCTCTTGTTTGTGCCTTCATCACAATAAATAGTGGCAACAATAATCTACAGAAGAAATCAAAATTGATCACTGCATTTAAGTATTGCATTAATATTTAAGCTTACCTTTTAAAAGTTCAAATCACTTGTTATAAAGACAATTTGATTTATGTAGTCCTTACTTTCTGTAAAAACAATTATTTTTATATCATTTATTACTTTTGCTGGATTTCACAATTAATTTTGATTATTCCCAAATTTATTTCTAAGTTATAAAAATTATTATCATACAGAAAATTACTTGCAAAAATCACATAAAAAATCGTAGGAATGAAAACTTGAGAATCCAAAATTTCAGGATTGCGGGTCCGGATCCAGTCAAGAATGTTTTTAATTTGCTCATGGAGTTAACCTAATTCTAAAATGGTTTGATATGTTTAGCTATGGCCTCTCGAATTAAAGTTGAAAACATGGACAATTTTATTTTGAAAGACTGTAATTTGAGAACAGTAATTTTTTCATTTGAATTTGCTGAATGCTGTGTCTCTTTAATTGTTTTTACTAGTCGAAACCAATATTGTGGAATCCAAATACAATCGCATTTATGAAAATTGGGAATCCAAAATTTCAGGATTGTGGGTCCAAATCTAACCCAGAATGATTTTAATTTACTCACAGAGTCAGTGTGAATCCAAAATAATATGACATGTTGGGCTACAGCCTCAAGAATTAAAGTTGAAAAGTGTGACACAATGACACACTGACATTCACATTTATTATATAGATATATATATATGTAAATAAATATGGTTGTCTTGTCTTGGTGTATTTGAGGCATGAGGATCAAGCAGCTCAGTTCCTAGGAACCGACAGCCCAGACCCCAGCATATATGATTTGATTATAGCAGCGAAGGCTTTGTGCAGAACCAACGACATTTTTGAAGGGCCAAATACAGAGACCTGGTGCACTACATGCCACAAGGTCCCCAAACGACCCTCTGCAGATTTTGAATCCAGAGTTGTCCTTCTCCTAGACCAGTTGCCCCCAAGTCTATAGAACCCATTTTGTACTGCTATTTGCCCATAACTGGAAGAAGAAGAGGATTAATACCATTCCCAAGAGTATTAGCACATAAGTGAATGTAATTGATTCTAATGGAATTCAAATTCAGCTCTCTAATTCCTCAATCCAAGCCGCTATCCACTACACCACTATGCCTCCTTATGAATACATATATATATATATATATATATATATATATATATTGGCAGCATTCACCAACTTAAACGAGGAGACTGTTTAGAAGACTTACAGGAGATTGCAAAGTCGTCTGGAGGTCATGGTTGATTATCAACTTTGTTGAATAAATTTATTCTTTAGTATTTCAAGATATTTTTGTGTAATTTTGGTAAATGTATATGTTGAAATGAGATATCAGTGTTATTTGCATCTTTGTGTAATTTAGACGACAATTTATCCATCGCACACTCTGTGTGTGTATGTGTGTGCATATATATATATATATATATATATATATATATATATAAACATTTCATTAAATAATATAGACAAGTGTTGTCTATTTATTTTATGTAAATTTTTTCGTAACATCTGATAAGTTTAATGACATTATCGTTGAACGAAGAAAGAAATTCACAATATTGATCCATATTTTTTTTATACCAACGGCTTTCCATATTTCATACTTCTCCAATTCACTCTCGTGTGGTCATGTGTGACGTCATGAGATGCGGTGTGATTTTCGCTTCTAGCGTCTTATATGCGCATGTTTATCACTTAGAAATCATCTGTGTAAACATTGACAGACTATCATCACTGTCTTGTCCATATATTGTTTAATATGTTGTAATTGACATCTTTGATAATGGCTTAAGTAAGCCGAAAGCTTAGATTGTATTAAAAAAATATGGATCAATATTGTGAATTTCTTTCTTCGTTCAACGATAATGTTATTAAACTTATCAAATGTTACAAAAAAAATTTACATAAAATAAATAGACAACACTTGTCTATATTATTTAATGAAATGTGTATGAATGAAAAGATGCTGCCTAAATACACACAGTATATATATATATATATATATATATATATGAATTATTAAATATAATTATTAAATAAAATGGCCATGGAATGCTTTGCTGCTCACATGCTTCATCGATGGTATTCTCTGCATTTGATATATTCAAACAAGACTATATACTTCTTCTTTTATGTATTTTGTCCATTCAGTATATTGATATTCTTCATCCTTGTCTTTGACACTTGGCAGAATTTGTCAGGACGAAAAATAAAACTCATAGAGAATGCCCATCAGGATCACCATTGTGGCTAATCATATATTGGAGCTCTTATTTTGGCACTCAGTAGCTTGGCCTTCTTTACATGGCATATTGTGATAGTTGCAGCTGTCTGGGAAAGCCAGTTCTATTCTATAGTATATTATACCAGCTACTGACGAACTTATCACCTAAAATAGTAAAGAGAAAAAGAAAAGATTATTTATCTACATGCTTATTTGATCAGAATGTGACACATGAAAAAATTTCAAGTCGGTTGGTAGGCTATTCATATGTGGACTGGGGACAAAAATTCTCAAGCCCCCTTGTCAGATAATGTTCTTATCCCCACCTCAAAAGAAAGGTAAAGGACTTGAAAATGCACCCCCAGCATGTAATATTAAGTTTCCATCCCAGTTTGAGGTCCAGTGTGAGCTCCTTTTATAGTGGGATCATACAGTTAGTAATTCCTAATGCTGTTTCTTGATTGGTTGATTTTGTTGTCATCCACTTTCAGATACCTGGCTTTTCTGAGGTGTGTATCCTAACACTTTTTGCTTGGTTGCTTTCTTTGCTATGTCTCAGTAGAATATGGTTTTTGAGTTGGAGAACAAAGGAGAGGACAAAATCTATAGGTTTCTTTGTATCTTTTGTATGTAAATTTTTATTATTTTTTTCTGCATTTGCTACAACAGTTCAAGTGGATGCTTTTGAATATGGGCTGTGTTCATCTCTAAGGTGTCTATATATTTTGTCCATTCAGTGTATGAATCCACTTAAACTGTTGTAGCAAATTCTTTTGAATAAATTTAGAATATGGGCTCCAAGTTATCTATAACATCTCCATTTTAATGAAGCACAATGAAATTATAAAATAACTAATTATAGAGTGAAAGATTAGTAACACATATTGGATTATCGACTGTAGGATTCAACACAAAAGCTAATAGTATCCCTAGAAAAGAAGTTAAATATCACAGCAAATTTCTACTGGTATTTTTTTGTGATATTTTTCCGTTTCAAAAACCAAAATTTCTGAGAAAATATTTCTTTTAAAAAAGATGAAAAGCATCAGCATTTCAAGATGCTTCTAAAAAGAATATTTTTATCATTGTTACTTTTGAACAATCTGAAACTACAGTAAATTTATAATACAGGTTACCTCAAACATCAAGAAAGTGTTAACAAATTCACTTTAAATGGTTCCCCGACAATAGCAGTCAGGGCCAGTTCAAGGGTCTCATGCAATCCTTCCCCGCTGCCTGAATCTATGATATGTGCCCTCCCATTCTATTACATCTCAATTTTCATTAAGTTAGTATTCATATAAAATACAAATTTTATTTTAACCTATTTATGTACAATAATGGATCATATGCAATATAGGTGAACAATCCAACTAGAAAAATTGAAAATAAATACTATGTATCAAAATACAAATCAGAGACATGTCAAAACGTTAGTAATTTAAAATAGTATACAGAGTTAAAATTCTAGAGAGTTAACAGAAAATACAAGGGAGGTAACTGAAAATACTAATAAAAAAAATAAATATGTATTTTTTCTGGTTTTTGTATTATTTTCTTCCATCATTCTTTAATACACATATTTTTAGGCTTGGAATATGTTACATTAAAACAAGCATTGCCTCTCTAAAAATGACTTCATAATTCTTTCTTGTACTGGTCTTAACACAGAATACATGCAATATTTTCATTAGTGAATCTATTTTTCAAATTCATTCTCAGAGTGTTTGCTTGATGACTAAATTGCCAAAAAAGGATTATCTGCACTTCACACTTGAAATAAAAATTTGGTTACTAAATTACTTTTAGGTTCGCAAAAACAAAATTAGTGTGAATAAAGCAAATAATTGTCTGATATACTGCCATATTTTCTTATTTTGGAAGTAATGGACTCTTAGAATTCAGAAGAATTCTGAGTGCTTTGGGCTCTTGTGGATGGGAATAGGCATTATGCCATGAGAATGGCTTTGACCTGGCTTTCCATTCTTACCATACCGATCATTAGAATTTACTCAGTTTCTACTTCCTAGACATTCCAGATTTTTGGGCCTCCCTCCAGACAGGATGAACAGAGGTGTGTTCTCTCTTATTGATCTCAAAGAAGTTTGCCAACATATATATCTATATATCTATATCTATATATATATATATATATATATATATATATATATATATAAAACATAACAGGACTAATATTTTTTTCAGAATGTAGCCTGATCTCTCCTGCCTACTAATGAGATATTCCATTGTTAAGCAGATGGGATGCATTGCTTGGCACCAATAAGCAACCATTTCACATGTTGCCATAACAACAGAATATCTCATTAGCAAATAGTGTGAACAAGTTGAAAGTATTGATTTTTATTTGTTTTGTGTTAAATTTTTTTGATATTTTTTACTTTCAATAATTTAAAAAGAGGCATTTTTTGTTACATGCAATAATACAGTCAACTGTATAGCAAGAAATTTGAAAAATGCAGAAAATATAATAAGTGCAATTGCTAAGTTATATACATGCACACACAGATAGATGGATATATAGGTGAACATAATGAGACAGATAGATACATAGATGAACACAATGAGATAGATAAATGAACAAGATAGATAGATAGATAGATAGATAGATAGATAGATAGGCAAAATGAGATAGATGCATAGATGAACATAATGAGATAGATACTTACATAGAGGAACAATAAATAGATGAACATAGACAGATAGATAGATAGATAGATAGATAGATAGATAGATAGATAGATAGATAGATAGATAGATCTATAAACCCTGGGCAGTATTGTTGCTATTCTGGTAACCTGAATCATCAGGCAAAAGCTGCAATCAGAGAGTATTTATACAAACCTACACACACATATGCACACATACACACACATATTATATATATATATATATATATATATATATATATATATATATATATATATATATATATATATATATAAATAGTTTGTGTGTGCCTGAATTTGTGTGTGTGTGTGTGTCTATTTGCGTACGCATCAATATGTATAGGCATGTGTTCATCTCAAATGTTCCCTTTGATGTATATTAAGCCTCTTTGCTGATTCTCTTTCTTTCCTTCTTTGCTGCTGCCTCTGCCTAACAGCTGAATGTCTTTAATTTTGCACTGGCTGCAGGATGCAGACAATCTACATTATCTCAATACTTCCCCAGATCCAAATCCTAATAAATAATATTTCCCAACATTATTGTCCTGATAATAATTATTCATATAACTCTCAGAATCAATATTTCTGGGTCTGTCTGTTAAGTATATTTGCATGTGGAGAGTGGTACACTTCAACTGCAAAATGCCTACTTCTGTTGCAAAATGCCTACACTGATTTCAACCAAACTTTGTATTTGATTTACGAAAAACTCTCATGCTTAAAAAAAAAAAGTAAGAAGAGTAAAGTTTTAAAACAAAAGTCATACAGTAAGGCATTTTTAAGGTGTATTTCAATCCATGTTTATAGCCATATCATATTGAACCACTTGACCTATCCCCAAAGTTAAGCATCATTCAGTTTGGTCAGTACCTAAACGGGTGACCACTTGGGAATGCTAGGTGCTGTATGCTTGGGTAGTGTGATGGTTAACAGCTCTGAAGGAGAAATTGAAGAGCAGAGTTTGAATTCCAGTCAAGTTTGTTGCATTCACTTACACGCAACTACCCTTGGGAAAGGTATAAATCCATCAAAAGATTCATACCCACACCTATAGGTTAAATAACAGAACAGACCTGGTTTTATAGTTTTGGTTGACAACCAGTCTACTGCAGAAAGTAATGGCTGCCAACTGTGGGAATTCTTCCACTAAGTCAAGTGGACAAGTAAGCATCATACATGGCACCTAAGAAATTAATCAGTCCAGGTTACCGTCATGGAATTTTGAGTTTAACCCCTTATTTAATTTATGAAGAGTAGATTATTCTAATTCAACTGTCCATAGTAATTGTAAGTTCAATCTCTGGGTAATATATTACAGACACAGTACAAATCAGACAAGCAATAACTTAGCAGCATTAAAAAGAACAAGACAAGACGCCCCAAGACATAGACAGTGGAACAAGAAAAATCTACGCCTGTAAATTAAATAAATGGTTCAGTTCAAAATTCTTTGAAGTTTACTTGGATCAACAGATACCCGAAAAAGCCTGGAGGGCAAAATGACCAAAGCACTATGATAATGACAACAAAAATGAGGACTATTTACACTATTTACCTTGTTCGGACTGCTGTTCTCATCTTTATTGTCATATTCACAACATTTCAGCTATTGTACACTTCGGCCTTCTTCAGGTCATTCATTGAAATTTCAACCTGAAAAAGGCTGAAGCATACAACAGCCAAAACCTTGTGAATATGCCAATAAAGACGAGGACCACAGTCTGAACAATGTAAATAGTATAAATAGTTACAATACCTTATCTCAGAAATATAGACAAAGATGAGGACATTAGTCCAAATGTAAATCATTTCTTCAATGTTTTTTTACTACAATTCTTCTACTGCCAATCTTCTCATATTTATATAGTAAGTAAATCACTGTTTGCTCATTTCTGAGTATGCCTGTCTGCTCAGGCAATTTGTGTTTGTTCGACACTCAGTCAACCAGTAGTTTATACTGCCACTATGCTCAGCAGACCTTAGCTACAATTTCTGGAAGAGAGTGCATAATCTGGTGTGATCAATAATTTTGAATAAGGCCAGAATACATTTGGTTATTATGAATTGTGATTTTTATACTAGCCTAATCTTTGACAGATTTTAAACAGTTCTGTTTACCTAATTTTATTTACAAGCCATGGGATCACCCATTGTAGGCATTTTCAGCACTTTTCCAATGGCACTGCATGCTGGGATTGTCTTCCCAGGCTGATAACATTGAGAAGTTACCACCTTGACAAATCAACTATGGTGAAATTCAAACACAGGTCAGATGGTCAGAAACAGTCAATCAGTTATGTACTATGCGTGATACACGCTTAGGCGATCATGTATCTTTCAATACATGACTGATGAGTCAGATTTTGTTCTTGCAGTAGATTGCCATTTCTTTCTGTAGATCAGTTGCCATCCAAGGCTATAGAACCCGGTCTGTCCTGCTATTTACCCAAAACTGGGATCTATGCCAAAATGGAAAAAACTTTAAAACTTCGTGGCTGCTCACATGTTCGATCAATGGTATTCTCAGTATCTTTCTGTAGAACGACATTTCAAGTCTCTTCTTAATATTTGAGGAGATTGCCCAGCAGTCACTGCCATATAGGAGGTCAGATATCAGTCAGTTATGTGCCATGCGTGATACATGCTTAGGTGATAATCTATCTTTCGATACATGACTGACGAGGCACATTTTTTCCTGCACTAGGTTGCCATTTTTTTCTGTAGTAGACCACTTGCCATCCAAGGCTATAGAACCTGGTCTGTCCTGCTATTTGCCCAGAGCTGGGGGGAGAAGAAGAGAATTCATACCTTTTCCAAGGGTATTAGCACATAAGTGAATGTAATGGATTTGACTGGAATTCAAACTCAGCTCTCAGATTCCCGAATCTGAGCTACTATCCATTATTCAACTGTGCCTCCTTGATGGTCAGAATACTGACACTTTAACCACTCAGCCATTGCAGCTATGCTTATTAGGTGTTCTGCTGTTATATTTGGGTATCTCTGAATTCTTGTGTGTGACAAATTATTTTTAACTCTCCAACCTCTCTCTCACATGCAGGATGTGGCAAGCCTCACACTGCTCTGTCGCTACTTCCATATAAAGTGCTCTGATGAACTACATTCCTTGGTTCCTACAGGTCTAACCTTCATGGATTAAGATCACCCATGCCACTTACATATTAGCAAATCACCCACATTTCCTCCATATTCTATCAGTGAGAAGTAAGTTCCACTGGAACAGCTTCTTCCCTTGAACCACTGTGGAACCTACTCCCAAGAGGATGTTTCCCTGATCACTACAATCTTGACCTGTTCAAGTCTGTTAACCATTATCTTCCCCTCCTATCAATATAAAATGCCTCCTAATGTAACCCTCTACTTCAAATGGCTCCTGGGCCTTGAACAGGGTGAACCTTACCCTAAAAAAAAATAAAATCATGGATGGCTATTTTTTTTGTTTCCCAGATAACCAAATCTTTTCAAAAAAATTTTTTTAAGCATTTCACCCCAAGCAAGGCAGGATGCCACTAGCACTAGGTTACAGAGAGAGAGAGTGAGAGTAAAGAAGTGTGATAGCAGAAAGGTTGAAGAGAAGGACAGGGAATAGATCAAGGCATCTGGAGATGTTGATTGACATTACATTTGAATAGTTGGAGATTATAGCTATCAGGAAAACAAATAATAGGAAGGGAATTCCACAGATGGTAGGTGCAAGACATGAAGCTATTAGAGTAGAATAGACAGCTACATTTAACTGTTTCAACAGTGAAAGGGTGGGACTGAGATGCCAGCCTAGTTGCACGTTTAAATACATGCAGTCTGGGAACTAATGAAAGTAGATCATCGAAGCAGTTACCGTGAAATTATTTGTAGAAAAGAGGGAGACGATGACACATCTGTGAGAGAACGACTGTAGACAAGATGCCAGATCAGAGCCAATCACATTGCATATCTGTCTCTGGATTTTGTCAAGGACCTTAAGACAAACAGCAGGGGCACCAGACCATATATGGCAGCAGTATTCCATGCAAGGAAGAATCGTTGATTTACAGCTTTAAAGGATGAACTTGACACAACACAGAGAACCAACTTTCCTTGCAGTGGATGAAGCTATTAATTCAATGTATTTGCCCCATCTCAGGTCAGTGGACAGTGTGAGACCAAGCAGTCACAAAGAGGTGCTCTTGTGGAGTTGCACATCAGACATTCTAATGGGAGGCAGGGATGGTTCCCTGTGGTGAGTAATAGAGAGCAGTTTTGTTTTTGAGGCATTAAAGTTAACCAGCCAATTCCTGTCCCAGTCCACAACCAATTGGAGGTATATGCTAATAGAAATTTATGTATGTCCCATGCATGCGTATTCATGTGGTGCATGTCAAGTGACTTTGATGGCCAAAATGACATCAAAGATGAAGAATACTGTAGACACTGTGCATAAAAAGAACCAGCAAATAATGTTTAAAAAAACAACAATCAAACAAAAGGTTCAAAATGATTGATGATTGCAGATTTGATCTCCATCGATAATGACTGTCAGGCAAATTTTACCAGAAAAAGTTTACATGACAAAAGTTTGCCATCATCAGCATCTATTCAAACTTTTCAAAAAATCTCTTGTGCTGCTGAAAAACCTTTGCATATGATATGCATTCTTTCAGTTAACACAATGAAAAGATTCAGTAGTTGTTTGGTTCAGTTTCACTCAAAATTTGAAATTGCTTGATTTTTGAACTGACCATTTCTACAATTCATCAGAAAAAAATTCAATGAAAAGCAATACATAACAGTAAACAAAAGATGCAGACAGTATAATCGAAACACCAGTTTCTATATAATCACCAAAGTTAAACAACGTCGAGCCTGATCAGTACCTAGATGGGTGACAGCTTGAGAATACCAGGTGCTGTAAGCTTGGATATGCGGGTAGTATAATAGGCTTACGGCCACATCATGTTGAAACACCAGTTCTCGTACAATCACTGAAGTTAAGCAACATTGAGCCTGATCAGTACCTAGATGGGTGACCGCTTAGTAATATTAGGTGCTGTAAGCTTGGATGAGTAGGTGGTGTAATAGATAATGGCTCAGAAGAGCCAAGTTCCAATTCCAGTTTACATGCAAGTACCGATGGGAAAGGTATTAATTCACCTCTTCTCCCCCAGCTATAGGTTAATTATAGGTTAATTAATAAGACTATTTTCTGGCTTTATATAACCTACAATGGGTTGATAGACCATAAAAAACAAATCAATCAATCAAACAGCATAAAACTTTCCTAGGTTATTTATGCTAGCCCATTAGTTAGCATATACGATGTGGTTTATTCATGTAGATAGATAGATAAAGCAAAAGGAGGTCGATTGTAGTTGGGAACATAAAGTCAATGAGAACTACACAATCTTTTCCTTAGCTACAGAGCCCAGACTGTTCTGCTATTTAACCCATAGCTAGGGAGAAACAAAGAGATGGATTCATATATTTCCCAAAGGTATTTGCACATAAGTGAAAATAACAAACTCAACTGGAATTAGAACTGTTTCAACTAACATTAGTGTTATCTACTCTCCACAACTTCCAGTGGCTTACAACCACATCACATTGAAACAGTGGTTCTCTTACAATCATATAAGTTAAGCAACATCAAGCCTTGTCAGTATGTAGATGGGGGACAACTTTGGAATACCAGGTGCTTGGATATACAGGTGGTGTAATGGGTAATGGCTCAGAATTTGAAATCAGAGACTCAAGTTCCAATTCCAGTCATTTTTACATGAAAATACCATTGGGAAAGGTATGAATCCACCTCTTCTCCCCCCAGCTGTAGGTTAATTAGTAGGACTTGTATCAGTAAATCATTATTATCTCCAAAATAAAATTCTTATAATCTAAAAACATTTTCTGGCTTTAAATAACCACGAAAAGGTTGATAACCCATAAAAACAAATAAAATCAATCAATTAATCAACAACTTTCGGTGTTTTGTTGCTCGCAGTAATTTTGACCCTTTGTCATCGCTCTTTATCCCTGTTCTGCCATCCAATCACACAAACTCATTAAGTAGGTTTCTTGTTGTTTCCCCTTACTTTTCGTTCCTTCAGTATGTCTTGTGAGTGTTAAATTCTCTAGAGCCTCTTTCCTCATTTCAGTTACCTCTTTCAGATTATAAGTATGTTTATATGTTGTACTTTAAAACTTCCTTATTGATAACAAGTTCTGTCCATGGTATTCTTAGCATTCGTTAGTTGGGCCCAATCCCTGTCACTTCAAGTCTCTTTTACAGTATTCACTACCATATAGGAAATTAGTTATTATATAACAGATTTTATATTACGAAATGGACAAAGTCCGACAATTTATATATGTATACATATAAGAAATGAGAGAGAGAGGATAGAAATATAGTTTTATGGTATGCTATATTTTTTATGAGTTAAGGTGATATCGGATAGAATG
This sequence comes from Acanthosepion lycidas, assembly GCA_963932145.1. NCBI lineage: Eukaryota > Metazoa > Mollusca > Cephalopoda > Sepiida > Sepiidae > Acanthosepion > Acanthosepion lycidas. Next base: position 57,340,198 of record OZ010602.1, on the reverse strand, counting down.
TATGTAAATATAAAAGTGGACATTGAGGTCAATACCCAACAGCGAGTGTCTGTTTCATGTTTAAATACGGTTGTCAGGCCATTATATATATATATATATATATATATATATATATATATATATATATATATATATATTGTGTATATTTTGGTAGCATGTTTTCATTAAGGCAAGTTTTGTTAAATAGTTTAGACAAGTTTTGCCTGTTTATTTTTTGCTTATTAAGAACCGATTTTGTTGAAAATAAGCAGACAAAATTTGTTTAAACTATTGAATGAAACTTGCCTGAATATATATATATATATATATATATATATATATATATAAATATAAGAAGATGGAGACTTTAATTATCCATTTTGATCATAAATTTATTTCATGAACATTGAAATGTTCAACTCTTGAGATTGAAATCTCCTCTGTAAAAAAATCGGAGGGCATTTCATATATACTGATAAATGTTAGTTGAGGTCATATATATAATGTCATGGTAAGATAAAACAAAGCTTTTTTTAAAAGTGTCAGTAAAAACCAGAATGAATAACATTTAAAATATGTTATAAACAAAATGCATATATATATATATATATATATATATATATATATATATATATATATATATACACACACATACATACGAACTTACTAGTTTGTGACTAGAAGGGATAATTCCAAGGAGGATATAAATCCAGGGAGAGCTTAATGTTGACTACAGAGCATTGTAATGATAATAAGAAGACGCAGACTTTTAATTATCCATTTTGAATATAAATTTATTTCGTGAACATCGAGATGTTCAACTCTTCAGTTCGAAATTTCCTCCAATTTTTTTATGGAGGAGATATCAGTCCGAAGAGTTGAACATCTCAGTGTTCATGAAACAAATTTATAATCAAAATGGATATATATATATATATATATAGAGAGAGAGAGAGAGAGGAATCCCTCGATTAGTGTGGTTAACGTCTATATTAAAAGTTATTATATTTGATTAATGTGTTTTCAATTAGTGCATACCCATATTTCAGCAGATGATGTGTTTTTTTAAACAGTTTTTATTTCATCTACTGACCTGTGCAGTTGTGAAATAAACACTGTTTAAAATAAAACAGAGCATCTACTGAAATACAGGTTGCCATTAAAAATAACATTTCAAGTAATAAAAATGTCAGATTAAAAAAATAAATTTATTTTTTAATCTGCCATATTTTTATTACTTCAAACATTATTTTATATATCATTTTATTAAGAATTCCAAAATAACTTTGATGTTTACTCATTTTGCTAGTAGGCCAATAACTTTTCAGCACCCCCGTATTCTTCCAGAACACTCTTTATATTGGGTTTTATTATTTAATTGTGTATATCTTCATTTAAATTTATATATAAAAGGCAGAGTGAAACAAAATTTAGATTTACTGTATAAACAGGAATAAGGTTGTTTTTGGCAACATATTTTTCTTTCTTTCAAGTTTAATTTCAAACATTCCAGTAAGTAAAAATCTACTATTATATTAGGTGCATGTGAAATCTCTCAAAGTCTTTTTGAGACCCAGGAACTTTCTTAGGATGAAATTCTGTTTGCAACCATCCCCAACCTTAATCTCTAACTGAAAATGGAATTTCTAATTCTAATATGCTATTATTTTTTCTTTCAGGTCTTTCCATCAAATGTTACAGCTGCAATTCCTCCCCTTTTCAAAGTGGGAAAGACTGTGCAGAATTGCCTGACAAGACCAAATTTGAAGTAGATTGTGATTTATTCAAAAAAAATTATACAAAATGCCGCAAAGTTGTTCAAAGTGGTAAGTAATCATTTCCTATGCCCTCTCTTCTTCTTATATCTTTCTTTTTACAAGTAATCTATATATATATAGGTATATATGTATATGTAAATTATGCTTGTGCAATACAGGTGCCATTGTCATGATTAATACCCAATGACAAGCCACATAATGATAACCTAGTAATCACTTCAACCACACATTTTCTTGAGTTTTCCATCTCATCAGATGTCACATACACATACGGGGTATTTATCTGTACACTCATGTCACAAAGTCATCTACACAGCTGGTTGATTTTGTTTTGCAGCATATCAACACCTCTATGGGTTATTTAGTGCTGAAATTTAAATATTTGGATTTTGGTTGGTTGATTTTGTTTAGCGGCATATCAATCTCTATGGGTTATTTAATGCCGAAATTTAAATATTTGGATTTTGGTTTATTGATTTTGTTTAGCGGCATATCAACCTCTATGGGTTATTTAATGCCGGAATCTAAATATTTGGATTTTGGTTGGTTGATTTTGTTTAGCGGCATATCAATCTCTATGGGTTATTTAATGCCGAAATCTAAATATTTGGATTTTGGTTTGTTGATTTTGTTTAGCGGTATATCAACCTCTATGGGTTATTTAATGCCGAAATCTAAATATTTGAATTTTGGTTGGTTGATTTTGTTTAGCGGCATATCAACCTCTATGGGTTATTTAATGCCGAAATCTAAATATTTTTAACACAATTTCATGTCTTGAATTACAGATAAAATGTATTGCTGGTCATTTTACTATATGCATGCTTAGCCATTTTTATATAAAAATATATTACTGATACTTTTACTATTAAAATGTATTTTTATACTTTCATAGTGTTTTTGTTTGCGGGGGTTCACTATTTGCCCATAGCCAAGAGCCTAAGAGGTTAGGGTGGACTTGAGAACAACAGCAATTACGAGGTGGTTCCAAGCTCCTCAACCCTCCACTCTCCCAATCAAGAGGTCATGCTGCCAGATGTGGTTCATCGTCATACCCAGATTATTGTTCACTCAGCATTGTTACAGTATTAACCACATGTGGATTCTGAGGGTGTTAAATAAACACAAATATGCCTGAGCTGGCATCTGCAACAGAAATTGGCTAGCTGCCTTAGCAGACTCAGAAATAAGTAGCCGGCCATTATATATCATATGTATGTATGGATGGATGGGTGTGCAGGTGATGTAATGATTAGCTGCTCAGAATGAGAAATCAAAGAGCCAAGTTCAAATTCCAGTTGAGTACATTCACTTTTGTATGAATACACTTAAGAAAGGTATGAATCCCTCTCTTCCCGCCCAGTTATGGGTTAAATAGCAGGACAGAGTTGACTCTTCAGTGTTGGTTGGCAACCAGTCTAGGAGAAGAAAAATTCTGAATTCCCAAACATGGATAGATGGAAAACTTGTCAGCAATGTAAGTTCACCACCAGTAAAATCAAGATGTGAGAGTTTCAAAACAATCACCCACTGTCCATAAGTATGGAAAAACAAATAAAATGTATATAAATAAATAAATCCTCTACAAAAATCCAATGTAGTGTATCAATTTACTTGCCTGTTCAGAGATTGTATCTTTGATGCTAATAATAAACCCACTACATATATTGGTTTTACTACAACCACACTCTCCCAAAAACTTACCTGTCACCTTTCTGATCTATTAAACAACATTTCATAGCCATGTACATAATATTAGGCAGATATTAATGGATAGCACAACAATACTTACACATACATACAGTAAAAAGCACCTAAGATATTGGAGGCCATCTACATTAAAACAAAGCAACCCACACTCAATAAAATTGCATTTCAAACCAGTCACAACATATTACAATGCATTTAAACATATGGTTTAATGATAACATTTCTTTCTCTCACGTGGTCATGTACAACCTCATAGAATGGCATTACAAATTTATGACCTGCATCTGCTATTCCACAACCATTATTGTCACATAGCAAATTCCTATGTAAACATAACAGGATGTCATCTTTGATGGTGAACAACTCTGTTGTAATGTCCATATAACCATCCTGATGATGGTTCATGTAAGTCGAAACTAAAGCCATTATACAAAGCTTAGAACAGCTCATGATCAAACATAATAGACATTCATTGTCTGTTATATTTAACAATATATGTTTAAATAAATAAATGAAAACTTTTGGGATTCACTGACCCTCAGTTAGGAATTCCAGTCATGGGCTTATATAGTCAGGCCACATTTCTCACCAAAGTGACGTGATGTGACTTCCCTCTGTCTTTTCTACAAATATTTTCATGGCCACTGCTCTGACTAGCATTTTTCCCCTGGTGCCCAAACTACATCAATTTAAGCATGCTACTAGATTGGCAGCTAGGTCAGACCATTTTACTGTTGAAATATCTAAATACAACCACCAATTCTACTCCAACAGTTTCTTTTCTTGCACTTCCCACCTGTGGAACTCCCTTCAGTTATCTTGCTTCCCTGATAACTACAATCTTCAAAAATTTAAATACAACATCAGTTGTCATCTTCTATCTTCTTGAAACTCATTCTTCTTTTTTCCTTTCCTCAATCCTCCCTCTTCTCTTTCACTTTCACTTTCACTCCCTGTAAACCCCTGTGTTCTAGTGGTATTACTGCCTTACATAAAGGGGAGTGTAACAAGTTGACAGCTATCATGCATGTATGTATATATGTAAGTCCTGTGGAGTGTAGGGTCCCAGGCTCACCAAACTAGGCATTGCTGATTGCTGATATGGTTTCTGTAGCAAGTCAGTTTTTACAGGGTTTTAATGTTCTGTGTTAGTATATTGGAGGTGTGTGCATGTTCACATATAAACAATTAAAGAAGCAACAAAAACTCAGTTTTATACTAGGAACCATTTATTCTTCTTTTATAGAAACTGTGGGAAAACAAAATTCTCAATGTGTCTTGGGTATCTCTGTTTTCTTTTTCTGGTCTACACGTAAGTTAGGATAAGTAAGGATAAGAATGGTTATAATGGTCGAAATTAAGTCAATCTTGCACTGAGTTGGAACAACCAAAGTAAAGCTTGTACTTACTTCACCAGTAGTCATAACAGTCAAGTTCAAGTCAGCCTTGTGCTGAGTTGGAACAACTAAAGTAAAGCTTGAACTTACTTTATTGGAGGAAGGTTCTGTCAAAACACATCCAAATTCCATGCATTGGAAAGGGAAAGAGTGTTCATTTGTCAGCCAACCTGGGACTGCAGAAAAGAGACGTCCCCCAGTGGGGACATCTTTATCTGAGTCTGCTACATCTTGGAGCAAATGGGAAGAAGAGGAAGGAAATGTTTGTCTTTTTAAAGACTTTAAACACTGCTACCTAAAGAACATTTGGCAAAGCCAAGTGGGATAATAAAATTACACAGATAACCAAAACCCTTTCCAGATGCTTTATTACTAGCATCATGGGAAAATGTATTCATTTTTTTAATTCTTTATTATTATTTTATCTATTGATTTTATTTCATTTTTACACAAGAACATCAATGTCGTATGTCAGCCATAAATGATTTTATCTGGGCCTGGAGTAACTGGCAGGTTTTATGACAACCAAATCATCACCAGTAAAGTCAAAAAGCAACCACCTACTGTCCAGAAGTAGAGATTGTTGAGTGATTAATATGTTTTTTATAACTTATCAACCATTTGTGGAAACCAAAACATTTTGGAGTGAAAGAATAATTCTTTTTTTTTTTTAGCAATTTTTTTGAGATTAACAATGATTTTTCTAGATATAAATCCTACTATTTAACACACACCTGGGGAAAGAGATGGATTCATATCTTTCTCCAAAAGTATTTGCACATAAGTGAATAGATAGAACAAGACTGAAATTCAAACTCAGCTCTTCAATTTCTTATTCCAAGTCAGTATCCATTGTGCCAGGGAGGGGTACGGTGGAGTAATGGATAGTGGCTCAAACTGAGGAATCGAAGAGCCAAGTTTCAATTCCAGTCAAATCTATTACATTCACTTATGTACTAATACTCTTGGGAAAGGTATGAATCCTCTTCTTCTCCCTTCAGCTATGAGTAAATAACAGTCTGTCCTGCTATTTACTGCAGAAAGAAATGGCAACCTACTGTGGGAAAAAATCTGCCTCGTTGGTCATATATAGAAAGATACATGATTGCCTAAGCATGTATCATGCATGGCACATAAATAACTAATCCATTGTACCTCTCTTATATTCACCCCATAAGTTGGGAAAAAGAAATAAAATGCATGTATAAATAAATAAATAAAAATTTTAGGATCAAATGGTACTTGGCCTGAAAGGGGAGTCATAAAGAGGAGCATAAATAGAAGAATTCAGTTTGTCCACAGACAGGACAACTGGCAGTCATCCAGCATAAAGCATAACTTTGTAGTCAATCATGACATACCACGTCAATTCACATTATGTGACTTGAAATGACAGCAACCAAGAATTGCTTTAAAATTTAGAACTTTCTTCATCTCAACAGACTTCACGTGCACTTCTCTCACCTTTTTTCCCTATGCAGGCCTGCAATTATTGTGGCAAGTGGTACAAAGAAGGCATTTTAAAGTAATTAATGTTTTGGTTTTGTTTTTTTCATTCAACATATTTCTTATTATATAAAATTTAAACACAGTTGGGAACTTTCTGAGAAATACAGGGATGTGGGAAGAGATATTCTTTTCTGTTAGGTTGCTGTTAAAAAAGACAGAAGTAGTACCAAAGATGTCTCACATTTCATTTACTTCTCCCCAAACAGTGCCAGGTAAACTGATCCATAAATAAAGAACACTTTTTTATTGGAAACAACAGACTTCTTTTCTTTCTCACCAAGGTGATATCTCAAGATGGCTATATCTAATATTTTTCTCAATGTGTGATATCTTGCCTTCACATTCTTTGGTGAAAATACACCAGAACTTTGTTAAATAATAGTTTAACTATTATTTTTTTGCGAAAGTGCATCTCAGCCCCAACTTCCAGAGGTTGACAGTTGGGGTCAGATAGGGCCACAATAAGGAAGTTGATTTTGATTGACTGAACTAGCATGGGAAACATAGATAGGAGAAAGGTTTCGGTGAGTTGGTTCTTACCCGTCAAGAGATGCAGACGTCTTTTCTTTTGTGTCCAAAATGGTGCAAACCCCACCACCACTGAATAGTTAGATAATTTAGATGTTGACATGATTAATAAAAATAGTTAAGTTAAAATTCTGTGTTTGGAGTCATTCATTGCTGAACCAAAATGATTGGCAATTGTTAGACAAGAGAAAAAGCCAAGCTGAGATCATTCACTGCTGTCAACATCCAACAGCTTTCCCAGTTTTGTTCTCATCAATATAAAATGGTAATTGAACCACAGCATGGGGCAGAAGTTGATCCATCAAATAAAAGATTATTCGAGGGCCCCAGTTGTATGTTCAAATTTATACAATTTTATATAAAATAATTATTCTATATAAAAATCTTTTGTTTTGTAAAAACAAATAGGATAATGCTTCTATCTTCAAAAGGTAACAAGTCATTTGGAATGTATTATCTGAAGTTCTAAGATTCTGTATTGTTATTATTGCCAGGTGGGAGGTCTATGATAACTGATTATAGTGTGCATATTCTTGATCATAAGCCCACTGACTCAAATATTATCCTCCCCACTGTGATAGATAGCCACAAACAGCCTAGTCTTGAAAAATCCAAAGTCCTCAACATTCTCTCACTCACCTATGCAGTTAACTTTTTATGCAGGTTTTTGACCCCACATGTAAATTAAAAGAGCTTGAAGTGCACATGCACTTTGACTAAATTGAAAATATTGGCAGCCTCAACCAGTATTGCCGAGACATTTTGGCCTCTTAGCCTTGAGTAAGTTAGAGTTTCTTGGTCCCATTTCACCACACCCACCACTCAAAACACTTTACTGACAGGGTTGATTATTCCATGAATTATTTACTACCAGGGATCAGCATACTTATTACACCCTGCCCCCTCTACCAAAGAAAAATAATGGTGTGTCCTGGTCTACTTGGTATAAAGGACAGATAAAATGACAAAATTAGTTTTGTGAATTCAGTTTGTCCACAGACAGGACAACTGGCAGTCATCCAGCATAAAGCATAACTTTGCAGCCAATCATGACATACCACATCAATTCACATTATGTGACTTGAAATGACAGCAACCAATGAATTGCTTTAAAATTTAGAACTTTCTTCATCTCAACAGACTTCACGTGCACTTCTCTCACCTTTTCTCCCTATGCAGGCCTGCAATTAATGTGGCAAGTGGTACAAAGAAGGCATTTTAAAGTAATTAATGTTTTGGTTTTGTTTTTTTCATTCAACATATTTCTTATTATATAAAATTTAAACACAGTTGGGAACTTTCTGAGAAATATTCAAAATCCATCCTCTTCTCAACTGTGGCTGAATACCAGGCTTAGAATTCAAGCAAGCTATGAATTAAATGAGATCAAGGAAGTCCCCACACCCAGACAACATCCATTTAGAACTGAAGGCTTACTCTTCTAAACCCACATTTTCACCCTTATTCTTAAGAAGTGGGAATCACAGCAAGTTCCTAAAGAATTGAAAAATGCAGTCATCATAATAATCTTCAAAAAAGGTGACCAAAAAGTCTTTTGGAACTATAGCAGAATATCATTATTACTATAAAAATTATATTTATGGGTCAGTCAGTTATATGCCATGCATGATACACACTTAAACGAGGCAGATTTTTTTTCCCACAATAGTTTCTTTCTGCGGTAGACCAGTTGCCATTGTCTGTTCTACTATTTACCCATAGCTGGAGAGAGAAGAGAATTCATACCTTTCCCAAGAGTATTAGCATGTAAGTGAATGTAATGGATTCAAATAGTATTCAAACTCAGCTCTCCGATTCTTCAATTCGAGCTCCTATCCATTACTCCTATTTATGGGTACACATTTGAATTGACCTCATCATTTTTTAAACAGTTAATGTTTATCAGCCTAGAGATCAAAAGTCTTAATAAAGAAAATAATACCTCCCAACAGGAACTGAATATGTATTCATTCCCTTCTCTAATATAGGAAACAACTTTCAAGCAAAGCATGCTTTACCATTAAGCTACAGGAAGTCATAACAACAAAGTATGGCTCAATTATTCTACCTCAGTAATGTACATTTGTAGTGAGTCCCGATAGAAAAAAAATAAAATATATAAAAAAAAAAATAATTCAACTTAAAATAAGGCATTTACTTTCCTTTAAAACCCTTATTTCTTTTTCTCTCTCTATCCTTCCCTCTCTACTAAGAAGGTAACCCTCAAATAAAAAAGAGAAAGAAGAAAAGACAGAAAAATGGTGGAAGTTTGCTGAACCAGAGTCTAGCCATTTGTGACTAGAAATCTACCAAAATAGGAAAGGCTCCATGCATAATTTCTGATATATAAGAAAAATGATAAAGAAAGGAATGCCATAAAATAAAATAATTTTCACCAATCAAAAAAATGACAGCACAAAGAGATTTATGATATTAACCGAAACCAAGCTTCATGCCAGTAAGTCTGGATCCCTGACAAAACAGAAATATACTGACAGCCCTGACACAGAAGAAGAGAGGGAATTGTCTGAGAAATGAGCCATGCGTGTTGCATGAAGAAGTTAATCACTCATCTGCTTAATATTTTTTCCGCCCTTATTAGAGCTGAGAAAGGACAGCAGATTGACATCACATCTATTTCTAAGATTTTCAAATTCAATGTCTGTTGAATTTATTTCAATATCCAAGACATAAACAAATTGATTTTTTAAGCCATTAATTAGTTTTTTAAGCAATTAATAAAAACAAAAAATAGATAAAAGTCTACATAACACCATAATATGGCTGTGCACAATTATAAGACTATAATGTTTTAAATTTGCATTGTTTATGGAAAAGCACACTAAAACTACTGCACTGTATTTGGACACTACAATTTTGAAGCTAAACCGAATCTTTAAACTCATTTCCTCAAAAAACGGTAATGATTCAGGAAAAGATATTTAGTTTCATTATCATTGCAAAACCCAACTTTAAAACTGAGTGCTTATCAAGGTTCTGAAATCAACCTGACCTATTATGCCATATATGGTGTAATCCAAGTCAGCTCACTATACTCACTATCTCTTTTCATCTCACTCATAGCTCAGCATCTTTTTCACTATGGAGACGTTCATCCAGCAGCGAATGGTCAACTCGGATATGGTACCTACAGGGGAATCAGACAGTCTACTTAAAACAAATCTTCTTGTGGTCAATCAATTATTTCTAGTTAATATAAACTTCATATTGAGTACACATGTTTGAGCAAACGTTCCTTCCAAAGTCTATATCTGCTAAAACATGAATACTCACTAATTATAATGTTTATAGTTTAGGGTCATTATTATTATAAATAAAAATAAAAATAAAAATATAAAATAATAATAATAATAATGAATATTATAAATGAAATAAAATGAAACAAATAACACAAAAACACTGTTTAAAATAAATAAAAAATAGAAATAATAAAAATTCTCCCAGCATGCAACAAAAACTGTTCCTGCTGGAAATACAGACATCTCACCAAAAGACATTGAATTCAAACTTTTTACTATGAACCTTCAGACAAGCAAAACATGTCCCAACTTCTGTCTGTGTGATATTGCGTATAATAATACGGAGAGATTTCTACCTTTTATCACATGCAACCATGAAACATTTGTAACCAAAAATACACACACCGGTACACATAAAAAATAAATAAAATGTATGATATTTATGTACAATTATACATGCCTTTACTATTATCTCTGTGTATGTTTTTATTTCCTGTGAACACGAGGCTACTTCTGCTGCTATGATGTGAGTGACCCCATGATAATAATACGAAATAAAGTAGTAAATAAATTAATTTATAATTGTTAATTATAATCATTTTTGGTTTTTTAATCGTCTACCTGATGATTACCAATTCTGCATTCTAAATTTGACAATCATATCATGTTTTATAGTTACATATGACATTTTCCCATTACTGATGAGAAAGTGAGTTTTTGATCTTGCCCAACTTTTGACAGTTTTTGTGCAAACATCAGCATTTTTTATTGACATGTTCCAAAATGAAGTATTCAAACTGATCCACTGTTCTTGCTTTGAATAGTGCTGCCACATCTGGTCTGGTGCTTCTGCTATATATTTAGAGATTCTTGATAAAATCCAAAAGAAGAATCCACAATCTTATTGGTCCTGATTTGGTATCTCATCTTCAGTAACTTTCCCACTGCTATAATGTAGCTTCCCTGTGCCTTTTCTATGCTTTCATTATAATTGTTCTGATGAACTTAACTCTATAGTACCTATTTGTTTACAAAATCCATAATATAAGTTATAAAATCATCATTGACATTCTTCAAAAGCAGCATGTGCTGGCATCTTATGGTTAACAGAGATGACTTTTAACCCAAAATTCTGAAGTATAGTACAGTGTCAGCTATTAAGAAATTGTGAAGCTGTTTGTAAAAGAATAAAATTGTTATATATATATATATATATATATCAAGGGCTCAGACACTAATATTTCATGGTTATAATTTATTACATTGGAATCCAAATTTGTAGGACTGATGAATTGGATTGTGATTACAATTCCAATGTAATAAATTATAACCAAGAATTATTAGTGTTTGAGCCTTTTATATTATATTCTTGGTCTGTCTTGTACATAAAGCTCTACCTGAATTTTATCCTCTTAGAACTATATACATATATATATATATATATATATATATATATATATATATATACTAACCATTAACATTATATATATATATATATATACACTAACCATTAACATTATATATATATATATATATACTAACCATTAACATTATATATATATATATATATATATATATATATATATATATATATATACTAACCATTAACATAATATATATATATATATATATACTAACCATTAACATTATATATATATATATATATATATATATATATATATATATATATATATAAAGTTAATGGTCAGAGTTGAATAAAACCAGAAAACAGTAGTATTAAAAAGTGCTCAATACATGTATAAAAAAATAAAAATTTAACATGTAGAGCTTTTACATATAAAAATTAAGATTCTGCAACCTTGGTTTCAACCTTTTGGTATCTTCAGGCAATTCTGGTCAATTTATGGTCAGATGATGTCTAACTGACTGTTGGACACCATCTGTGAGAAAAAGAGCACTATGATACAATTCACTTCGACAGAAATTTGGAAACAGCATGCTCTACTGCTTGGCATTCACCCCAGAAGCTCCAATACAAACATTGCAGAGTGTTTGGGTATCAATCTGAGGACAGTGCAGAGGATTAGGAAAGAGCTGGATGAGTCTAATGGTGATTATGAAGATGTTTGGTGTGATCACTAGTGATTGCGATATTATGCCGCAGACTAAACACAGATGCTTACATCAAGTGCCTTGAGGAGGCAGTGCTGTCCTGAGTCAAGAGGGTGGCTGCTGGAAGAACCTGTGTCTGGCAACAAGACTCTGCACCATGCCACACAAGCAGGAGAATCCAGTTATGGCTGTCAGGCAATTTCTGCAACCACATCACCCCTTATATCTGGCCACCTAACTCCCCAGACTGCAACACCCTTGATTATTATATGTGGGGCACAGTTGAGTGAGAGACCAACAAAACTCCTCGTAACACCAAAGATGAACTGAAGGCAAGGATTATGACAGTATTCACCAACTTAAACAAGGAGACCATCCAGAAGAGTTGCAGGAAATTATAAAGTTGTTTGGAGGATGTGGTCAGAGCCAATGGCAATTATTTTGAATGAATTTACTCTTCAGTATTTCAAGATATTTTATGTAATTTTGGTAAATATATTTGTTAAAATGAGATGTCCATGATATTTTAATTTTTAATGACAAATTTATCCATCGCACCCTATATATATATATATATATATATATATATATATATATATATATATATATATATGTGTGTGTGTGTGTGTGTGTGTAGTGATGTAATGGAAAAGAACAATTAGATTAATAACCCAAAATTCTTTAGTATTTATGTTTTTATTTTTAAAAAACAGTGCTCAATACAGAAGTAGAGCTTAAAATTATGATTATTTTTTTTAAATGTAATTCAATCGCAACACAGAAATTACTATGTTTTGAAACTGAAACTCAAGTCCTAAAGTTTAATTTCAAAATTAAACCTAAAACTTAGAGCACAGATTCATTCTCAAGCGATGTTTAGAATAACTTTAACTTGAGTTTCAGTTTCAAAACATAGCAATTTCTGTGTCACAATGCAATCATATTTTTTTTAAATAATTATAATTAAATATATATATATATATTATTATAGCATGTGTTATTGAAGACTACAGAACTTTTTTGTTTAATGATCTTCCTTTTGAATTTTTCTTGCTTTCTCACAAGTTTCTTTGTATTTGGGTCTAAGTTATTAAAAAAAGACTTTTGTGTATTGCCAAGCACTTTCAGCTGCTGTCAACCATCTTCATGCCTGTATATTTTTGGTTTTAAGTAGGTTGTTTTTATTTTTATAGGTAATATTTTGGAGCATTCAGGCAGTATTGTTTGATTAGTTCATTAATGAATTAGGAGGGGGTTGGTATTTATTATTTGGAGGATCAGTTATTAAATATATTTAAGATGTTTCTACCAATATTAAATCCTATTTTATTTATGTTGGGTTTTTGGTTTTTAATTGTGATGGCTTCAAGAATTTGTAAGCATTTTTTGCATTTGTTTTTATAGGTGATTTTGGTATTGTTGACTAGAATTTTTCTTATTTTGGAGGATTTGAATGTCATTAATGGTACAGTTTATTATTATAAGGTGATTTTTTATAGCACTGATATCATTAAGATGGTATGTAAGATGATGAGGGAGAGTTGTAGTTGTGTGTTCGATGTATGTGCTAAGGTTATTATATGAGAAACACTCTCAAAACAGGCATGTAAACCTGTACACTATATTGTTTTTATTGAGGAAAGGTTTGGTTGGGTGTAGTATTATTTCTAACAATTAGGTTTGAAGTTTGAAATTTGGTTTAGTATATATATAAATGTAGTTATAGTTAGTCAATGCTAACTTATACAATGTGCAGTAAAGGTGTTCTTTTCTATGTTTTAAAATCCAACAAACATTTAACAGCTTTGATATATATATATATATATATATATATATATATATATATATAATTTGTGTATTCAGGTAGCAAATTCTCTTTTAGGCATGTTTGATTGAATAAATTACAGACATTATGTCTGCTAATTTTTAACAAAATCCGTTCTTACTCACGAATAGCATTCAGTGTATTGATGTTAAAGGATGAAAGAAATGTGCTATAGCTATTTAGTTGTGTTGTCGATTAGTAATTTTTTATATTGTGAATTTTTTTTTTTTAAGCGTTTCACCCCAAGCAAGGCGGGAAGCCACTAGAAAATTTGGAGCAAGATCAGATAGGAGTGATAGCGGAAAGGATGAGGAGAAGGATAGTGGATAGATCAAGGCAACTGGAGATGTCGATTGACATTACATTTGAATTGTTGGAGATTATAGCTCTCAGGGAAACTGGAATAGGGAAGGGAGTTCCACAGGCGAGAGGTGCGAGATATGAAGCTGTTGGAGTAGAAGAGATGGCTACATTTAATAGTTTCGACAGTGAAAGGGTGAGAGCGTGATGCCAGCCTCGTAGGGCGCTTGAGTTCATGAAGTCTGGGTACCAGCGAATGCAGCTCCTCGGAGCAATTACCATGAAAGTATGTATAAAAAGACAGAGAGAGGCAATAGCGCGTCTGTGGGAGAGCGACTGTAGATGAGATGCCAGAACAGGACCAATTATATTGCATATCCGCCTCTGGATCTTATCAAGAACCCCGAGGCAAACAGAAGTGGCTCCAGACCATATATGGCAGCAATACTCCATGGAAGGGCGAATTGTTGATTTGTAGATCTGGAGGATCGATTCCGGGGAGAAAGATTTCCTGGTGTGGCGCAGGTAACCAACTTTCCTTGCAGTGGACAAAGCAATTGACTCAATGTATTTGTTCCATCTCAGGTCAGCAGTCAACGTGAGACCGAGCTGCTGCAGAGAGGTGCTCTCGAGAAGTTGAGCATCAGACATTCTAATGGAGGGCAGGGAAGGATCTCTGTGCTGATTGATAGAGAGCAGTTTTGATTTTGGGGCATTAAGAACTGGAGGAGAATCCGTTGAGAACGACCTTCAATTCACGGAATGATTGTATTAGGTCAAACAATCGACCTGTAATACCATAACCCTGGAGCTCGCAAAGAAGGCTGGCATACCAAACCCTATCAAATGCTTTATGTGTACAGGAATGCTTTTATAGATGTCTCACAATGGACAAATGGTCAAACATGTAATGTAAGCCTTCTTGTTAGTGTATTTGTTGTATACCCAACATATATATTTGTTTTGTTTTTTTTGTCAGAGATACATTCTCCCAAGGGAGATTTAAATTGGTATGTAATGTCAGTTTTATATAATACATTGGTTAGTGGGGAGGAGTTATTGTGAATAATTAAATTGGTTGTATTGTATTTTTTATAATATATGATTAATTTTATTTTTTTTACTCGAATCCATATATATATATATATATATATAAAGAAATATAGTCTTAAGGTGTGCTATATTTATGGAATAAAGTGCTCAATATCAGAGATAGAGCGTGTGTATATATATATTTTAATCTGATTTACCCAAAGCAAGGAAGTAAAGCCACTAAGACACACAGGTAGTGTGTGTTAAGAGAATCTATATTTATGACAGAAACTTCTTCAATTTCTGGGTCATTTAGATAAAAGACATGAAAGAACTCTTTAATGTTGTTGAATGAACTTACAAGTGCTGGTCTTTCATACAGGGATTCATATTTGTTGGTTTAATTCTTTTTGATCCTATAAAAGTGATTTGTTTCCATTCTCAGATTGAAAAGAAAATAAGCAGAATATATTCCTAAAGATTACCTGCCTTTATAGAACTGGTTCCTGCAAATTTAGGATGCCACCACTGTCCACACCTTGAATGAACACAATTCATAGATTTTGACCTTATACATCCAGTCGATGAGCTCATCGAAAGCCAATGAAATTAAGCTCGTTTTTGTCTAGGGATCTAGAAATATGGCTTTGTGTCATGTGTACAACACATATGTAAATTAAACCAGCAAGTATTTTGTATTTTTTAGTTGATTATCATTATTTCATTTATATTGTACAGATCAGTAATTCGCTTTAGACACTAAACTGTAACACAAGGGTTATCTGACTGAACTCGTAGAGCATTATGGGGTGGGGAACTGTAAATTTCACTTATGTTTACACAAAATTATCTTATATTTATCTTTTGTGTGTAGATGCAAAGGATTATTATTTGCATTTTTACCAATCCTTTATTATTTTATATAAACAATAGGGATGGGTTTCAGATTACTGTAGCAGATAGATATACTTGCATTAATTAGCGTTAATATCAGGTTGGTTCAAAATTTTTTGATACCATCTTTTTTACAATGTTATGGAGATAAGTGGCTTCAAAGTCTACTTATTTCTTTATTGGTTTTCGATCAACCTTAGGAAAAATTCAGAAGCTAGGAAAATGAATTCCACACAATGGTATCATCCTACTAGTTTTCACAAACCGATTCTTAAAATTATAAAAGCTTAATGAAGCAGTCGTTGGATTATCTAAAAATAATCTTATATATTTATAGCTGATGATCAGGTAAAATGTTAGTTAACACAGCCGATGACACTAGAATCAAAAAGCATCATACTTCTGAAAAGAAATATGATGAGAACTGAATTTCAATCTGGAAATATCTTAATAAATAAATGTTTTCTATTAAATTATCAACATGGTTTAATTCTTTTTGATCCTATAAAAGTGATTTGTTTCCATTCTCAGATTGAAAAGAAAATAATCAGAATAGGTTCCTAAAGATTACCTGCCTTTATATTAGGTTGGTGCAAAAATAATGACGTAATAATGTCGTTTTTCGACGTTAAAAAATACGTCAAAAAACGACATTATTACGTCATTATGTTTGCACCAACCTAATAGATAAATACTAAATATTATTAGGTTGGTGCAAAAATAATGACGTAATAATGTCGTTTTTCGACGTTAAAAAATACGTCAAAAAACGACATTATTACGTCATTATGTTTGCACCAACCTAATAGATAAATACTAAATATTATTAGGTTGGTGCAAAAATAATGACGTAATAATGTCGTTTTTTGACATATTTTTTAACGTCAAAAAACGACATTATTACGTCATTATTTTTGCACCAACCTAATAGAACTGGTTCCTGCAAATTTAGGATGCCACTACTGATTCCTCACACACTCAGTTTTAACATAAATTTGGAAACAAAAAAAATTTTCACTATTAAAAAAAAATCAGATAATTATAAAATTTTATTGAACTTTTTGAAAATTATTTGGTAATAAATACAATCATTTTTAAGTTTTCAAAAATAATTTTAGCTCTGTCATTGAACTAAAATATATATGTGCACATGCAAACGTGCATACACAGAATTTTGAATAAGACTGAAATGGGTATATGTGTCATAAGTGCTAATTTCCCTGTCTAGCAAGAACACCTGAGTAACAAGAAAAGAGTATAAGCCAAAATATATGGCACTTTAGAGACATTTTTATGATTCCTTTATATATTTTTTTTTAAGCGCTTCACCCCAAATAAGGTGGGAAGCCACTAGCATGCAAGGGGTTACAGAGAGATGGAGCAAAAGGAAAGAGGAATGATAGAGGAAAGGATGAAAAGAAGGATAGGAGATAGATCAAGGCATCTGGAGATGTCGATTGACATTACATTTGAATAGTTGGAGTTTATAGCTGTCAGGGAAACAAGAAAAGGGGAGTGAGTTCCACAGGCAAGAAGTGCAAGACATGAAGCTATTGCAGTAGAAGATATGGCTACATTTAACAGTTTCGATAGTGAAAGTGTGAGAGCGAGATGCCAGCCTAGTTGAACGCTTAAATTCATGAAATCTGGGACCCAGCAAAAGCAGCTCATCAGAGCAGTTACCATGAAAGTATTTGTAAAAAAGACAGAGGAAGGTGACAGCATATCTGTGAGAGAGCAACTGCAGACGAGATGCCAGATCAGGGCCAATTACATTGCATATCCATCTCTGGATTTTATCAAGGACCTTGAGACAAACAGAAGGGCTCCAGACTATATATGGCAGCAATACTTCATGCAAGGGCAAATGGTTGATTTGTAGATTTGAAAGACCAACTCCGGCGAGGTTTTAAGTGGACAAAATATTTAGCTTTGAAATTTAATCATCTTGCCATCAGAGAAACAAATGAATAATTGTAATAAATTATAACAAAATTTTATCTCTTGTAAATTAATCTGTCATAATGTTTTTTTGCTTTATTCTTTTACAGTTGGAAGAGAGGTTACTGTTGTCCGCCAATGCGCATCCCTTGGAGATGAAGATGGCTGTGAATCTCGGGCAGGAACCAAGGATGTGAAGATGAAATATTGCCATTGTAGCAAGAATTTATGCAATACAGCTTCACACATGGCAAGTTCATGCTGCAGATTCCTGCTTCTGACCATGGTGATTCTGGCCATAGCACTAACCACTGGCCTAAACAATCTCTTTCGATAAAAGAGGCAAAAGCAAGAAGGAAAAACAAAAACAAAATATAAAAATGAGAAAGAAAAGGAAGAACTAAATTTTAAACAAAATTTTTCTTTTTTTTTAACTGGACCTCATATTCTGAAAACAATTTACAAATATCAACAATATTAATAACTTAATCTTAATGAATCTTTGATTTATTTTTAATCAATTTTGCTACAATGTAACAATCAAAAGAAAAATCATTTTTGCTTCTATATATTAGTGGTATCTTATAAGTCATAGAAAACATGTATAAATCTTAAACTCTTGGAAAAGAAAACAGCCCCATGTATTTTTTTCTTCACTCATGGGAAAGTGGAGAGTCAGCTCAAATGATGATCATTTTATCAATCAAAACATTAAAAAAAAAAAAATGGAAGCTTCCTGGCTAGTTTTTGAAAGCTTCTAATTTGACATGTTGGTCAATGAGCCAGCATCATCAGGAAAATAATTTTATTTCACAATATATATATATATATATATATATATATATATATATATATATATATATATATATACATGCACACACACATATATCAGGGCCATAGTAGTTGGGTGGGGTCTTGGCTCCCCCAAAACTTTGAACAATTGTAATATTTT
>OZ010602.1:57198520-57308520 GCA_963932145.1 Acanthosepion lycidas | reverse complement strand
AGCAACAACAAAGATGTGGGTAATAGTCTGAATAGTGTACTGGATAATACCCAATAAGGTTAGAATAATTGAATCTTTTCTTTATATTTTTCGCTGTTTTTATCCCATTTCACTTGAGCCATTCTTCAGCGTACCATAAGAAAACAAGGGAAAAAAGAAAATCATTAGATATTTTCTATCACAATTTCTGCTGTTTTTCCTTAAAGAAAAAATGTGCCCTATGCTTTCTAGCAAGACGAGGTGATAATAAGAGATGAACAATGAATCAGCAAAAAAAATTGTGTTAGCAACAGGAAACATATAGAGAGGCTCAGTTACTCAATGCTGAACAAGAAACAAGGGATAAACCACTACTCCTGTCCAAAACCAGAGAGGAGTATGAATGGGAGGATGCTTAATAAATTATATTGTTCTAACTGTAACAGAAAATTAAGTATTTAATGCAATAAAACAAGATTTTAAAGCCTCACTTATCAAACATAAGTTGAACTTAGTTAAAATCTAATTTATTTCTATGACAATATAGTTAAAGTAAATATCAAGCATTCAGTTGCTTAACACAAAGTTTGGTTTCATTGACATAGATTCTTATGGAATAAATATTTTTGATCTAAATTCCCTCATCTCCTTCTTCTCTCCCCATATATATATATATATATATATATATATATATATATATATATATATATATATATATATATATATATATGAAGATGATATGCAGTGATAAATTAGTAAGAATTTTTTTTAGTTAAATGCATATAAAAAAGAAAAAATTTATATATAACTATATATCTATATATGTGTTAATAACAGCAAATATATAAACAGGTTCAGTTATCTGAACAAGATTGAATAAATTAAAAAAAGCAATAGACATTACCAAGGAGTGAAGGTAGTTGAAATAATAGTCAAGAGAAAAGCTCGCATTTTGACACACTTTTTATAAGGCATGAAAATTTAAGTTTGCTGAATTTTTCTTTGTTAAATGCATATGAAAAAAAAAATTATATGTAACTATATATCTGTTTATGTATATACTTGAAATATTTTTGTGTGCATATGATATGTATGTATATATATATATATATATATATATATATATATATATATATATATATATATATATATTTTTTTTTTTTTTTTTTTTTTTTTTCCTGATCTAGATATATGGCATGAAATATACAGGATTGTAATAATATCCCTTGCTTTCTTGAACTTTAGCTGCAAACATACAATCAGTCTTCTTGTGAAGTCTCTGTGCATAATATATACATGTGTGAAAATCTAATATTTTCATTGCAAAATGCAGATTTTGAGTTCAATTTTATGAGTCTAAAATCAACCTAAGAATGAAATAAAAACAATCAAATTTTAAATTTTTATATTTATTAGAATTAATTTGTTCAAATTTTACAATTGTTACCAAAATATGTGGTGCCTTGTTGTGTAAACATTTACATGGAATGCCAAAAGAATTTTTTCTGTTTCCCATATGTAGAAAATTAGTTACTTTCTTTTTGCATTGTTTTATTTTTAATGATGAAAATCGTATTTTACAACTAAAATGGGAAATCGATATATATAACAGTATATATCATAATTATATTTAATGTTTTTAATATTATAGTATTTTTAATGATCAAAATAGCATTTTATAACTAAAATGTCAATTTGATATATAATAGTATATATCATTATTATATTGTTTCTTATATGTAGAAAACTAGGTATTTTCTTCCAACATTGTTTTTTTTTTTTTTTTTCAAAATAGTATTTTACAGCTATTAGTTATTTTTCTCCTAAAACCGATTTTTCTGGTTGTATTAATCTTCTGTGTCAAAGTTTAAATTGTTTATGGTTAATATTTTTATTAAGAAATACCATATCTAATCAAATATAAATTAAAAATGATTTCCTATTTTCTGAGCCTAATTAATGAAAACTAAACAAAGCCAAATCATTAACAGTTTTCAGTGATTCTTTAATTACAAAAATATACCAATAAAATGAATGACATTTACAGTATATTGACAACTGATCACTGTATGCATACATCTATAGGGCATCAGTAATTGGCACTTTGACGTGATGTAATGGCTAGCAAGCTTGTCTTGCTAAATCAATTACAACTGAGTAGCAAGTTCAATCCTCATTGGGTGCTCTATTTTTCGGCCTTGTGTCATATCTAAGCTATGCTTAGAAAATTACTATAGGGCATCTGCAAAGTACTTCTGTTCACTTAATGTAATGACTTTCATTTTGTTTATTATTGAAAACTCTTTACGGAGCATAAAGCTGTAAACACACCAAGTGATATGGCTGTGGTTTCAATATCAATTCAATTCTTACAAGACTGGTTTGCTATATCTCTGTAAAAATTATTTTTATATGAAGATTTTTTTTTAAATCTTATACTATTAGTGGTTATATCATAAATAATCACTGTTAACTGATGAACATCAATTAACTGAATATTAATTTAATAATGTGCATGGTTCCAGAATTTTCCACCAAATATTAAGCAAGAGCAATGTGGTAAGGAGTTTCAAGAGTTAAGCACCATAACTCTAAGTTATGAGAAGGATAATCTCTAAATGCAAATGCTGATTACAAGAGATAATCTCTAAATTACAAAGATAATCACTCAATGTAAATTCCCGTTACAAGAGATAATCTCTAAATAACAAGGATAATCTCTAAATGAAAAGTCACATTACAAGAGATAATCTCTAAATTACAAAGATAATCACTCAATGTAAATTCCCGTTACAAGAGATAATCTCTAAATAACAAGGATAATCTCTAAATGAAAAGTCACATTACAAGAGATAATCTCTAAATTACAAAGATAATCACTCAATGTAAATTCTCATTACAAGAAATAATCTCTAAATAACAAGCATAATCTCTAAATGTAAATTCTCATTACAAGAGATAATCTCTAAATTACAAAGATAATCACTCAATGTAAATTCCCATTACAAGAGATAATCTCTAAATAACAAGGATAATCCCTAAATGCAAATTATCATTACAAGAGATAATCTCTAAATTACAAAGATAATCACTCAATGTAAATTCCCATTACAAGAAATAATCTCTAAATAACAAGGTTAATCTCTAAATGTAAAATCACATTACAAAAGAATCAAGAATATTAATTTTTTTTTTTTATTCAGTTCACCCTAATCAAGGCAATAATGCCACTAAGATGCAAGAAACTACTTGAGGTGAAAGAGAATGAAAAAACTTTAGAAAGAACAGGAAACACAATGCTGAACTGGAAACAAGGGATAAACCACTACTCCTGTCCAAAACCGGAGAGGAGTGCGAACAGGAGAATGCTTAATGAATTATATTGTTCTAACTGTAACAGAAAATTAAGTATTTAATGCGATAATACAAGATTTTAAAGCCTCACTTATCAAACATAAGTTGAACTTAGTTAAAATCTAATTTATTTCTATGACAATACAGTTAAAGTAAAAATCAAGCATTCACTTGCTCAACACAAAGTTTGGTTACATTGACATAGATTCTTATGGAATAAAAGTCTTTTATCTAAATTCACTCAGCTCCTTCCTCTCTTCTTATATATATATATATATATATATATATATATATATATACACACATACATACATGTTACATCTACATACATTACAATTCAATGTTTGTGGCTATCCCTGGTAATTTTTTAAATTTGCTCAAAAAAGTACTTTGTTTGGTACTTTAAATAAAAGAAAATTATTATACATGGTTAAAAAAGTGAGACATGGTTTTTTATTAGAAATTCTATTATGACAAAAAGTAAAAAAGCATTTTATGATTAAATTTTGCTCTCGTTAAAATATTCTTCTTTATCCTTAATCACTGCAACACAGATTTTTGTCATTCGTTGCAAAAGTTTCTCAAAG
Source organism: Acanthosepion lycidas (assembly GCA_963932145.1). NCBI lineage: Eukaryota > Metazoa > Mollusca > Cephalopoda > Sepiida > Sepiidae > Acanthosepion > Acanthosepion lycidas. Next base: position 57,304,600 of record OZ010602.1, on the reverse strand, counting down.
TATAAGCTTAATAATTAATTATTATTGAATCTTGATTCTTTTTCAATGATTCTAAAAGCTCTTTTCATTTTTTTTCACTTTTCTGTCAAGTTCATCACATGCTAATTTTGGGGGTGGCTTCAAACTTTTGAACTGTAGTATATATATATATATATATATATATATATATATATATATATATAAGAGAGAGAGAGAGAGATTATAATAAAAGCAAAACAGGAACACTATATAAAGACAGTGCTTAATGTAAAATATGTAAAATACAAAAAATATACAAAACAGAGCCAATATAAGTAAAATAATTCTCATATTTTACTGATTTCCATGACTAAAAGTTACATGTGGACATTTAGATGTTGATGCTGTTGTCTCACATTCCCTAGGCAGTAAGAGTGACAAATTACTAAGTTCCTTATTCTAGTAAAAATTTGAGTATCTTGTCACTGAAAGCTGCAGTATATGAGCATTGTTTTATTTATTTATTTTATATATATATATATATATATATATATATATATATATATATATATATATATATATATATATATATTTACTGTCACTCAAATGCACAAACTACAATAGTATGCAATATAATGATATATAATTCTGTAGTATAATCCTGTTCTTAGTTGCTGGCGTAAATCAATGATAAGGGAGATCACTCTTCTAGTTATAACATTTTCGTTTAATTATCCAACTGATGATTTCAAGTTGAAAATGATAATAAATTCTTCATTAAAAATCAAAAAAACAAATTGATTTAACATTGGTCTGTTTAATATCCTTTCAAAAATATGAAAAGAAAACTTTAAAGCAGACATGGAGACAACAATTTTTACAAACACCCACTCAATAAATATAAAATGTTGGTATATGAAGAAAATTTCTTAATTGTGTTCTATCAATAATCACTTAGAATTTTGCTACAAAGTTTTTATTTAATCTTTATCCTTAGTTAATAGTTCTTTGTAAATTTTATAAATTTACACAGAATTGTATGCTTTTATTGACTATAAAAACTTTAACTATAACAAGAATAATAAAAGTCATCTTTATGTAAATCTTATAAAAAAACTACTACTAAATTTTTGAGAGCAGTTCTTTGTTACCAGATCTGTACATTTTTTTAATCGAATTCACACCATGCAAGGCAATAAAGCCACTGAGACACAATGGTTTACTGGGTATGGAAGAGTTAGAAACAGAAACATTGCTGCAGAGTGAGAACAAAAGAAGAGTAATCAGGACAGTAGATAGCGATTGACATTGCATTTAAATCTTTGAAGATTAAAGTTGGCTGGAAAGCATGGAGCCGGAAGGGAGTTCCACATGCGAGAAGTGGGAGAAAAGAAATTGTTAGCATAGAATTTATGGCTACATCTAGTCAAATTTATATTTTTATACAGCATATTTTTATGTAGAAAGCCACTTTTACATATAGCAAGGCATATATCAACTGTTTATTTTTACAAGAGTAATTTTATTTTTAAAGAAAATTTAGATACTAATACAACTCTAATAAAGATACAAATTAAACCAAATTTTTTAAAATATTACTAAAAGAAAATTTTTATAGTAATCTTAATATTTTTTTCTTTCACGTCATCATTTTCAAATGCACTGACCTAGAACCAATAGCTATTGTGGCTCATCTTGTAAGAATATTTTTCAACAGAAATAAATGAAAAATAAATTTTAAATAACAGAATTAATCGCATTTCAGGCCAAAGAACTCTTTCATTGTACCTAGTCTCATATTTGTAAAATCCATGACATTCTTATTATATCAATCTATATTTAGTTCAAGTTTATGAAAACTTTTTAAGAAAGATAATATTTTGGTGCTTCCTTTTGGAAAATAGTTTTCCCGCTAAAATATTTAGAGTACAAGGGATCCAATCAATTTGCTCTCCCTTGAGCCATTGCCAGGGATTACGTGTTTTACAAATATTAACCAGTCTTCATAAATTATTACTATCTAATGTCAAGATGCACAGGAATATTTCTTTTATTATAAATAAATTAGTGACCACACGCGTTTTAATGATACCCCAGAATTTCTGAACTCATTATTTACATTCAAATCTGAAGTTCAATATTCACTTATACTGGTACACTGAAGATTTTGATGAAGGTTTCAAATATATATTAAAATATATTTTAAGCATTTGCTTCATATTCAAGCAATGATATTTTTGACAAAACAATCTCTATAATAATCAAAAAGATCACAACAGCTTAAAGATTAATCTTCCATACCAGCTCAGAAAAAGGAAATCGGTATATACATTTTTTTTTTTAAATCTTTATTGTTTTTATATGTATAATTACTTATTTACATTTATAGATGTGTATTTGTAAAGGAAAGAAAGGTTAAATGAAAAGAAGATTTCTTGTTATGGCTGCAATTTTTATTATTGTTGTTGCAATTGTCGCTTTGATAATAGATTGTTGTTATATAACAAAAGAAACATGTTATCATGTTTTTATTCTATTCTCATACTATTCCATGTTACAAGAAAGACCAATTTTAAATAACAAATTGACATCAAAGAGAGTTTCCATTCAAAAGTTTACCAGCATTTGAAAAACACTTCAATGATTTCAATAAATACTAAATAGCATTTTATATTTGATGTCTTCACTCTTTCCTGGAATGACCACTGTAAAAACAAAATTTTCATTAAAAATATTTTTCTGGTATGAATCTATATCTTCCCCCAGTTATGGGTTAAATAATATGCCGGAAAAATCATTGTTATACTCAAAAAATTGTTAATATAATATTCACTTGCAAAAAAATAATTGTTACTATCCCAAATATACTTTGGCTTTAAATAATCCATAACAGGCTGATAATCCATAAAAAACAAATCAATTAATGTCCTGTTCCTGAATTTGCTATTCCTCAAGAAATTTTATAATGGTCTATGAAGTTAATTCACAACTGGAAAAAGATGTAGACAAAATGAAATACTAATTAACTAATTAAATACTAATATCTAATAGAAGATGAGGAGACATTTACATTTTTTGAGAAAATCATTTAAACACCCCCCCTCCTCCCACAGAACTTATTACGCCCACTCTTTTTATTAATTCTTTACTTTTTTTTTACCATTTGAATAATTTTCTGACCCCTACTTTTTATTAAGAACCTACATTTATTGCATATTGAGAAAAATTCCAACCTCACCCAGAATTATTCAGACCCCTCTCCTTGTATTAGTCCACTAAGAATATTAGTGAAAACTAACCAGCATTCAAAAAGAAATTGTCTAAGTGTAAAGTTTTCTTTTATCTTTTTAATATGTAACAAAATGATTATTAATTTTCTATTCTCAATGTCATAATTCTGTTAAGGAATGTTATCTAAAATTATTTTTTTAAACAACATTTTTGTAAAATAGAAAAAAAACCTGGACAGTTCAACAGTAAATAATTTGCAAGGCATTTTAAAGAAAACACATGGCTAATATTTTTAAAAGTAAATCATCACTAATGCATTAAATAATCAACAATTTCTTGCAATATTATTTAACGATAAATAAGGCATTAACATCTTATACAGGTATATAATAAATGCATTACTAAAAACATAATGAAAAAGATTGGAAAAAAGGTCCTTTTGCAATATGAAAGCATTGAAACAATACAATTTTCAATGTTATATTTTGTCTGTCTAATTTCCATATTTCTTGCCAAGTTGAGAATTTGATAAAAATATGGTTGCTGTAAAAGAAATAATTTTTTCTAATTTAGCTGTCATAAGATGAACCAATTGTTTTAAATCTCTTTCAAAAGAGGGAAACATTTGAATGGAATTCTCTGCTAATGAAAATATATCTTTTTATTCTTACATTTTTATTGTTGTCAGATTTATGATGTGAAAACATTAAACTACTTTTAACTTTCTCTCAAAATGTTTAGTCTCATTTCTCGTCAATGTTTCTAATGCAAAATTTTCATTAAAGCTTCAGAAAGAACACATTGCTTCAATATAATTTTAATATTGTTTCAATATTATTTTAATATTGTTTCAATATAATTTTAATATTGTTTCAATATAATTTTAATCTACTTTCAAGTTTTATAATCTATATTGTTTCATTTTTAATATTGTCTCAATATAATTTTAATCTAGTTTCAAGTTTTATAATCTATATTGTTTCAATTTTAATATTGTTTCAATATAATTTTAATATCATTTTGATTTTTTATTATCTATATTGTTTCAATATAATTTTAAGTTCATTTTTCTCTAATAAGTAAAAAATAATCTCTACCTGTGTTTTTTTTTCAACTTTTCAGTTAACTCAAAATTAATAACAAGTCTATTTTTTTTTATTCAAGTAACTTACATTTTGTGACAATGTAACTTACATTTTGTGACAATGTAACTTACATTTTGTGACAATGTAACTGACTATATTTATAGTATGGTTCAGAAATATTTCTTATTTTATGCTGTCATAAATAAAAGTAAAAATTAAAACTACTTAAAAGATTTATAGTTTATAATACAGTTATAAATATTTACAAATGTTCTAACAATATTCATTTATGAAAATAAACTGTTACAATAATCATACCAATAATTTCAATTTTATACCTTTACAAAAATAAGCTTTAAGCTTTTTTACAGAATTGTATAAGTTGTATATTGCAAATATTTATAAACATACCATGATCTATATGATACCTATAATTTTTATTACATTATAATAATGAAAAATTTGAATACAATAATTTATAAGAGAATGATATTTTACTAGAGAAATTATAATCATTTTAATATTAATAATTCCTTATTGCTTGTAAAATATTTATGAATTAACAATATCAATGCTTAAAATTTTACAGGGCATAAATTATAAGGAAATTATCTTATTCTGGTTTTCATTTGCACCAAAAAATAAAACAATGTGTTTACAGATTACTACAATCATAAAACATAAGAATGAACTATTATGAACCTTTCTAAAACTAATAACATTGAAAGTATTTTAAGTTTTTATAATCTTCTCTTTAAATATTGCTTTCAAGAATCTGATCGTTTTTCTTAAAACATTTTTTATCCATATCTCCTGTCTTGCAGCAAACTGTTACTTGAAAACTAAAATACTTTGGTCTTTTACTATTAATTCTTTTGCTCAGTATTTTATAGCAAAGAAAAAAATACCAAAATTAGCATGCATGTATCATGGTGGGTAGCGGAAATAGATGGAAAAACTCGACAGAAGTGACTTCATGCAAATGATTTTCCTACATATAAATTTGAACTGAGGGGCTCTTGACTTCCATGAAGTAACAAGCTTGCTCACAAAAAGTAATTGATGATCATTGATAAGTAACAGTTCACATCACACTAGAGATTGGCTTGATTTGTGACAGCTACTAATTCATGTGGTGGTAGATGATTGACTTGATTCGTCAGTTAGTTGTTCAAATTACTGTGGTTCAACATTGGCAACCATTTTGACATAGATTTATAGTCATTACTAAAAATATCTTTTGCATTTTATTGTAATCCACAGATTGTTATTCTGATTAAAATTATTAAGAAATTAGATGAAATAAATACTAATTGAATAAATTAATAATAACTGATACTGTTTCATCTAAGAAATTTGAAGATTATTATTTAAATCAAAAAATTAAAATTTTAATCATTATTCACATGATATATCCAAATATATTAAAATAAAAGGAAAGCAAGGATACAAAAAATATTAGTCACCATAAAATGGTGACTAATATAACAATAAAGTAACAACAGCTGTTATATTTTCCAATTCCCCATTTTATAGTGAATAATATTTTTTCATATCCTAGATCTTCCTTCACATTTGTTTTAATATTATATTATTTAATAAATAATATTTGATATTATATGCAATATTTGATATCATATTATGTAATATGTGATATTTAATATTATATTATTTAATATGCTATATTATGTTAATATATGCTTTTAAAGCCGGAATAAAATAATATGTTTTTTAAAGACAAAAAATTTGGTACCACCCACTACAGATTACTGACTTTCTCTTTATTAAATCAGATAGGACAATAGCCACATGGGACAAACTAGTAACTAAAAAAGGAAAAAAAACTTTGATTACCAAAAACTAATAGTATCCAATACAGTTGATAATATATTTTTTTAATCATTTCACCATAAGCAAGGCAATAAAGCCACTAAGATGCAAGCGGTTACTGATTGTGAAAGAATATGAAAAAAAATATTATTAAGGAAAGAGAATAATAATAAAAAAAAAAAAAACAGGAATTCAGAAGTCAGAAGATAACAATTGACATTGCATTTAAATTTTTGAAGATTACAGTTGACTGGAAAGCAAGAAGCCAGAAGCCACAAGTAAGAAGTGCGAAAGAAGAAACTGTTAGCATAGAATGTACAGTTATATCTAGCAATTTTAACTGTAAAATGATGAGACCTTGCCACCAATCTAGTACTGTGCTTAAATTCATAAAGTCAAAGTAGCAAAGAATTAAATTATTTTTCTAACTTCATCAGAACAATTACAATGAAAATATTCATAGAAAAAGCATAAGGAAACTATGTTATGACAATGGCAAAGTTACTGAAACCAAGATGTCAGTTTAGGATCAATAACCTTGTAGATTCTTCTTTGGATTTTATCAAGAATTTCTTGATGCATAGCAGAAGTACCAGACAAGATGTGACAGCAATATTCAATGCATGGATGAATGGTCATTTATAAATGAGAGAAAAAAAATATATTTGTTATAAATTTTGAACCATATTTATTGATTTTATAACATTGCGAAAGTCACATAAAATTGATGTTATATTCCGTGCTAATAGGAATACATACTTGATAAACATGGCGGATAAATAAGTAAAGATTTATTGTAAAAAACCAGTACAATAAGAAATAAAGTAACAGTTATGTGCACAGTCATCACAAGTCAATCCAGTAGTGAGTGCTACTATTGGTGGGTCGGTAGTTATCACATAAGTCTGAGTCATACTCAACAGATCCCAGCAAGACTCCTGTAGTCCATTGACTTACCAATACTTATAGGTAGTTACTACCTATAGTGTAGTTACTCATGAGGGTGACAGGTTATTCCATTACATCAATTGATAATTTTAAAAGGTTTCATATTATGCATTTTGTTTAATTTAAATGAAGGCACAATACCTACTGTAGTAGAATTGTTCAAGACAATATGTATTGCTTATCAGTGAATCAGCAGAGTTCTCCTGAATATATACGTTCAGAACAGATCCATTAATAGCGGAGATGGATCATGCCACACCTACAATTCAGTTATTCATTCAAAAAACAAGGAAATCTTTTTAACAACTTAGGTTTGTTTTTCACTGGTTTTATTATCATTTATAGAATTTCTTTTTAGGTTTTCAAATTGTTTTGAGATCCATGTGTGACTATTATCCCACCTGATTTTTTATGAAATATAAAGCCAAATAAAACTAAGGAGACAGAAAAAGCACTGTTACAAAAAAATAGAATTACTCTGTTAAAATATACTAAAGTGATTGTCTCTATGGCTAGAAACATACTTCCTCATTTTTATTCAAATATTTTATCTTTGCTAATGTATGGTTCAGCTTAACCCAAACCAGTTTTGTTGACAATTATACGGGTTGTTGTTAAAACAAAGATATTACATTTTTTACTTTGAAGTTTATATTGAAGCATTCATTATATTGTTAACAAAATACTACAACATAAGCTATGAATACTGTCATTTGTTTTTTCGTTGCATAAAGATTATGTATAAAAGGTTAAGTTGTTATAAAAACTTAAGTAAAGATTATATGTATATTTTTCTTTATAACTGTACAGTGATACCATAAAATATTAGATTGGTGCAAAAATAATGTCTTTTTCTCACATATGTTACTATGTGAGAAAACGACATTATTTTTGCACCAACCTAATATCAGTTATTTTGTTTCTTAAACCTGAAATTAAGACATTGAAGACTAGTAATACTTACTTGGGTGGAGAATAACAAAAATAATCTATAAAGCAAACAGTATTATTAGCCTTTAGTAATTTGATAGTTATAAATAAGTAGTTTACTATTTTAGCGCAATACTTGGAATATTATATTCCAAGTATTGGACTAGAATTTTCTCTTGTACTAACATCACCAATTCAAGGGAGATAACTCAATAGCGTTCCAAGATGTTAACACTGCCGGAAGCCTGACTTAATGAAAGAGTAAAAGACAGCCACAATAATTGGAAAATATTTCTATGTGCCATTACTTTTAAATGGCATGGGAAATTATTATGTAATAAAAATTGGAAAAATGGCTTTACTTTTCTATCTAAAGAAAAAAAGTGAAAACTGCCGATTTAACAGACAATTTTTAACAGATCTGATATCCCAGTAATTAATAATTTACTTTTAATTTTTAATACTTGAATGAATGAAACTTTTAAATTTTGCAGTAATTATGAACCACTTAGGTGGCCACTTCGTTTGAATCCAATATTATAAGAAGTTTTATTTTTCTAACTTCTTCAAGCAACATTTCTTAACTTATTATCATGAAATTAAAAATGATGTCGATACTTGTAATGACAAAAGCATGCAAATGTTGGCTCTAAGAAAGCTTTATTCAACTGTGAATATAAAGTTCGCGTATAGTGTCCTTTTATAGTTCCAGTAAACAGAAATAACTATCTCAAAGAGGAGAGTAACAAAACAAGGGGAGACCACTCTTGATTATTCATAACACTACTGTAGTAGTGTACTGTAGTGTAGTGTAATGTAAAAAGACTTTCAAATTACATTTTTAGGCTCTTTTTAACGGCAGACTTTTAACAGATATTCAAATGGATAAGATTATTATTATTATCATTATAATAATAACTATGAGATAAGTTACTTTTTTAGTTTTTATACTAAATGGGAATTTAAAAGATAACAATATTAAACAATAAACAACTATTGTTAATATTAGTTAAAGTAATAACCAAAAGATTCACAAAGTGTCACCGTGACTTGAGAGTTTTTATGCTAATAAGAAAAAAATCTAATTGCCTCAGAAAAGTTACTGATTTTCTTCTGCAAAAATATTCATCACTACTTCTCAACCAACAATTTAAAAGAAAATGTGCCAATTTTTATTTTAATAAACACCATAGGGCTTCCGCTTAATGTTGAATTTCTATTTACTGTTATCATTTCTATTGTTATATTATTATTATGAATAACATAATGTTTATGTTTTTGAATGATCATTTATTCAGGTCACTAAATTGGGACATCTCAAATGATTTTCTAATTTTTTTTCCAGTTTATCATGAGGTGTACTCAGAGCATTTTATTATTCTTTCCTTTATATATACAGTACCATTAGTGGGTATGTTATTGGTATGGTTTGCTTTTTGTCTATTACCATGAATCTGCTTGGCTCAAGGTACTAAAAATCATACATATACTTCTAATTTACTTTTGGTTAACAAGTCTCCCAAACATAGCACTTGAGACTGGGCCGTAGCCACATTCATCTACTCACCCAATTCCAGGTAGGTCTTATGACCTGTCAGTTCCGCCAAAATATCAATGTCTTCTCTTAGCATAAGTAGCAATATTGTATCCATTGTTGGCTTGCTTGGCCCGGCGAGCAGCTTACAGCACCTGGTATTACCCAGTGGTCACCCATCAGAGTAATGAGCAGGCTTAACAGCCAACAGTTTTCAATAAATCAGTTCCAGTCTTTCTCAGCAAGACAAAACAAAAACTATTCTACTAGTTATCATGAAACTTTTGTGTTACAATTACTATTTTTTATTATCTCCTCAATAAAACAGTCTCTGGTCAAATCACAGGATGGCCCAAAAGTCTTGTTACCCCCCTACTAAAAAGTAATGAAAACAATAGAACAACAAGTGATACAGTAATGCAAAGCACATGTACTGGATTCAGTTTATTCACTTTCATTGATGCTGTCATGCATTGAGAAGAAAGTCTGTATGAACGACCATCATTTTAATGGCACAATATGATGTTGTATCACGTTCTGTGTAATATTTTATGAAACTGTGCTTTCTTGATTGTTACAAAGATTTTCCAAATAGCATCCTTCAATTGATGAGTATGCTGAAAATTTTTTCTTTCACTTTACAGTTCACGTGAAACTCTCTCCTTGATAATACCCCACAGAGCGTTGAAATAGAAAATTATATTATGCAGGGGTGACAAGACTTTCGGACCACTCTGTACATTGAAAACACCCATTCTTGATCACTATTTAAATGGTGTAGCCGTTTGGGAACACCTGACATGGTAAGCAATCTACTACAACCCAAAATATGTTTCAGCTTTACATAACCCACAAAAGGTTGATAAACTATAAAAAATAAATTAATCAAATCACAATAAAACTTCTTATTTTCTAGTCATGTCCCAAAATTTATACAGCTATGGCCACATCACTTTGAATACAATCATCGAAGTTAAGCAACATCAAGCCTGTTAAATACCGAGATGGGTGACTACTTGGGAATACCAAGCTTGAATGTACGGCTGGTGTAATAGATGATAGTTCAGAATTGATAATCAGAGAGTAGCGCTCTAATTCCAGTTGGGTTCATCATATTAACTTATGCACTTATACCCTAGGGAAAGGTATGAATCTCCCTCTTCTCTCTCCAGCTATGGGTTAATTAGGGAGACTTGTATCACCAAATCATTATTATTAATTAACCCATAGCTGGTGGGAGAAGAGGTGAATTCATACCTTTCCCAAGGATATTTGCGCATAATATAACAAACACAACTGGAATTGAAAATCAGCTCTGTGATAAACAATTCCCAGCCCTTAACTATTACACCATCTGTGCATCCAAGCTTACAGAACCTGGTATTCCCAAACAGTCACCCATCTAGGTAATGACCAGGCTCAACATTGCTTAATTTCAGTGATCGTACAGGAACTGGTGTTTCAACGTGACATGGCCATAAGCCTTGCCAGAATGAATATGAAGTCTGAGCATTGAAAAAAAAAATAGTCAAATTAATAATGACTGCTTCTTTTCATCTTAGAAATTTGGACAACTTAGATATCATCATTTGTAGAATTATAAACATCAGCAATCTAAATTAATGATACATATTCAAGAATATTTATTGGATTTATAAATTACTTGATCGTAATTTATAAAAGATTTATTTTTTATGTACATTACTTACATGAGGCTATCGTCTCCATCCTTGTTACCACATTTCAGCTGTTGTGCCCTCCAGCCCTCATCAAATGATTGTTGATCCTATTAACCCTTTATTTAATCTACAAGATTAGATTGTTCTCATTCTTCTATTCAGGGCCAGGCATATCTTGTCTAGTTCTTATTTAGTACTATTCAGTTATTGCTCACCATGTTTCCATATAGATTAACACATACCCAGAAGGACAATCACCTGGCACAACAGCCGAAGCATTAGGATAACAACAACAAAGATGGGGACAATGGTCCACATCTAAATAATAACTCCTCATCCTGGAAATTCAGACAGATTTATTTTTTATATTTATTTTTTCTTCTCTCTGATAATAAACTGAATAAATATTTTAATGTCAAATAATAACTTCAGCATGCACACACCCACACACCCATATATATATATATATATATATATATATATATATATATATATATATATAAAAGTTAGAGATCAAATATGGATCGGAATTTGACAGGATAAGGTAAAGAACAAATTGCAAACATATATCAATCTACCAAATGTATATCCAGATTGATATATATTTCCCATCTTTATCTTATATATATATATATATATATATATATATATATATATATATATATATATATATAGTAGTTGCAACTTCTTGGTAAAAGAAGGTCATCTCTTCAATTTTGGAGTGAGTGGCAGTAAGCACATAAGTGACTCTAAAGGCCCGCTTCCCTTCTGAAAACCTTCCTGCATATATGACAGTTGAAAGATTTGTGTACAGTCTTATCTGGTTCTTATGCACTCATGTTGCTCTTCAGATCTGCTGCTGACCCACATACTTTGTCACAAAACTAGCATAAACCTTTTGTAGGTTATTGTGGTTGGCTGTCCCCATAGTCTGCTTGAGCTTGCTTAGCGTCATGAGATCTTAGATGACTAGCAAGACCCACTTTGGATAAAGAAAACCTACTACACATGTTACATGTCTGTTAACAGCTGGAGATTTCCTGCTTTCTAAGAGCCCATTTCAAGATTACATGATCAACTATCTTTTCCTTGAATACCTTACAACCACTGCTTACTATTTTCTTCCACATAGAACATACATAAATATATGCTTACATACATAGCAACTTACATATCAAAACTATATGGATTGGTTTATAAAAATTGACCATGTTGGTAATCTTGTTAACTTGCATCCGAATCTAAAAACAACAATCAAATGCTTAAGCAAATCTTTCACACTTTACACCCAACTTAGGCAGTAAAAAGTAAAATCTAATGTTACTCCCCACCAAATATGTGTTGAATAAGCTTATATATATATATATATATATATATATATATATATATACAAAATCTCTACAAATTCAAACTAGAAGAGTAATTTAATCACAAGACTCTCAATTGGTGAACAATTCATTCATATATGTACTTGGAAAATGGCCAATATCATAGAAGTAACACACACACACATATATATATATATATATATATATATATATATATATATATATGTGTGTGTGTAAATCTACCAACCAAATATGCTTAAGAGATATCTGTACATTCAAAATTTAGAGCTAAGAAAATTTCAGCATAAGATTAACGTTTAAGAAAATGTTCAAGAAAGAAATGCAAATAATTTGGTCATTGCAAGTTAATGAATGTTTATAAATCTTTTGTTTTGCAAGATTTTACAAGCACTGCCATATAAAGCAAAACATATATCCTGTTGGGTTGAATAAATTTCATACAATCTTCCAAAGACCACAATTAATGCTGAAAATTTTTTCTTTCATTTTTATCCTACATGTTTACCCTCCCCTTCTGTATTCTAAAAAGCTGATATTTCAATAATCTGAATTTTCTTTTAATTGCGATTATTGTTTGAATGTATGGTGTATGCATGTCTCATTGACTTGTGACTTGCTTGCATTTCTTAAAGCAATTAAAATTAAAAAATAAAATAAAATGTTATATATAAAAATACTGCTTCATTTTATAAAACAGAGGATGTTATGACTCTTTTGGTAAAGTGTCAATCATAAAATGCTATGTCTTGATTTGATTTCAGCAACAAGTATTCATTTTTCACATACCCCATTCCTATTGTTGTCAGTCTTGTATTTATAATTGACAATATCAAAATAAACATTTATGTATAGGAGCAATGCCATAGCACATCTGGTGAAGATATTTTTCTTTTAGCATTTTTCTAACAATCTACTGTCAAGCCTGATAGTAGGCTTTACACATACATCAAGTCTTTCACACTCCATACCTGCTACTGTCAGTCTTTTAAACATCAGTTTTTGCAAAATCATAAAAGCCTTTTTAAAAGGTATAGGAGTGTATGTGGTGGCTCATCTGGTAAACATGTTGATTCTTAGACTTCTTGCCAACTGCTGGCATTCTTGTATCCATATTTTGTATCACACAAATGTGGTATAAATGTTTATTTTCATTGGGTTTTATGTTTTGCTTTGTTTTGTTTTGTTGATTGGTTTGCTTTCTTTTACTTTTTTTATTGGATAATCAATTTCACAGATTATTGGCTTTTTTCACATTGAAATTTACTGTACTAAAAAAATAATTTTATTGTTTTGTGGAAGACATCTTGCTGCAAACATTCAAAGAACAAAAACAGAGGCTTCTGGGATTCAACCAATATATTTAGTCACCAATATTATTGACTTTCTTTTTTTTTTTCCTCTTTTTTCATTTTCTCATTCCAAAAAATTGATATCTCTTTATATATACATATATTTAAAAGTTATTCTACAAGCTTATATTTTCAGCCCTCAAAATAAATGTTACTTATATTGTAAAGCTTTGAATAAAAAAAAATGTCATTTTCCCATTAAGATGGGAGGAAAAAATATTTGAATGTATTTCTATAAGAGTTGGAGTATCTAATAAAATAATTTGTTTTAATTGCATAATTAAAATATATATATATATATATATATATATATATATATATATATATATAACAGCTTTTTATTTTACCATTATTTTCTCACTTTTTTCAACAAATATTGTACAACTTCTATTTTTTCTTTGTCTTATTATACAAACAATGGAATTTTATGCAAAAAAAAAATAATAATAATAATAATATACTCATTTGGTAAGATGATTATTAAGCATGCCCACTCAAACTGAAATGAACTCTAAGCACATATTACATTTCTTCATCAGCAACTTTCAATTTTATTTGGGTAATTTTGTGCAAGTTTGCTGCTGTATGATATTATCAAATAATTGTACCCATTTCATCAAAGTTGCCAAAAGCTGTGTTTGTTTTGTGTAAAACTAAATAAAATATGTTACGGTAGAGTTGCTAGGATGCAGGATGCAAATTTATCTCATGAGATTGCTTCTAAAAAAATGAAAATAAAAAATGATAAAGAAAGAAAATTTTCTGTAAATGATATTTCATTTGTACAATTCAAAGTGTGTCACTTTGTCTTTTCATTGTATCTTGTAGTTGTGCTACTCAGTAAAGAAAAAAAAATTATTTGCAAAATTTTGTCTTCTTATTTCACTTTTCTTTTCTTTTTTTTTTTTTAGAATTTCAAAGTTCCTTCAATTTTTTTAAATTAGTTTGTTTCATAATATTGCAAAAATAAAAAGTTCAAAGTTTTATACTTATCTAAATAATAAAAGTTAAATATTTACATTTGGACATACGTTTTGAGTGAAATTCGTAACCAGAGTTATCTCTTTTTCAGTGCTTTTTTAGCTCTTTTTATATACGAAATAATAAATTTTAAGTAAAATTAAAAATATATTTAATTTCATTTTCGCTACTTTTTGTAGTTACAAATGAACAAAGGGAGATAACTTTCTATACTGGAAAATTTAGTATTTTTGTTCTCTCCGAATGTTAAATTAAATTTGTATGTTCTTGATTTTAAAATAAATTGATTTTTTTTTTTTTTTTTTTTTGTTCCTCCTCTTGACAGAAGTTGAATACAAACAATAGTTTTTAGAGTAAGATTAAAGTTTTAGCCTATATTTATTTTTAAAATGCCGTCTGAAAAAGCAAATTTAGATTTTTTTCAACAATGTTAAAAATCAAAGCAAAATGAAGTGAATTCATCCGTAACTCAAAAAACATTAATGCAGATCTTTAGACCTAAGTATGATCCCTAATTTTATTAATAAATTTATGTAGCTTCTTTTAAAATACTCAGCTATTTTCTAGATCTACCTAACTAAATAATCTGTTTTACAATTGGTAACTCTGTTCATAACTTTTAGTTCATTGGCCCCACACACAAATGTCTCTTGAAAAAATAGAAAAAATTTATATACTCATAAAAGTGTTATATGTCACATATGGTTACAAGAGTAACAGACAAAAACAATAAAGTATTGCCAGTCAGATAGAAAGAAAAGGAGACAATATATCTCTATCTATAAAAGGCAGGTTGTGTGTGTGTGTGTGTGTGTGTGTGTGTGTGTGTGTGTGTAACGAATGCACGGCCACAATTTTTGATGGATTTGCACCAAAGTTTACATGCACATGCTCCAAGTTAGCGGGAAGGCCAAGACTGACATTGCATTTCCCAACCCCCATCGATAGTGGAAATAATCGATTTTTTCATGCTTCTATGGCAGTTTTCATGTAGTTTGCAGCCATTTTCTACTGGCCAGAGTGAGAGCCTATAGCTAGCTGCCACGAATAGGCAGGAAGATTCTATTGGCCAGCGTGAGAGCCAACAGGTGACTGACACTAATGTTAACTAGCATGCTAGTATGCAAAAAAAATCGATAGCTGCATTCGTCACAAGTGGGAAAAATTTAAATCTGCATGGCACTTTACACCAATTCGCTCATTTGCTTGCTTAAACTCAACGTTGATTCTGGTTCCGCAGAACTGGGTTGGGTGTGAAAAAGTATTTGTTGTTAACATTCTTTTATCGTTCGGTTTTTCCAGTTACAAGTCCTTTTTTAAGGCTGATCATTTTGTGTTCATTTTGTTTAGTTCTTTTTTTGTAACAGATTTAATGTTTAGTATAGAGCTTAGAAAAAATTGGCAGTGTGAGATAGGCAAGAAGTAAGGCATGTAGCAACATCAGCATGGCAAAGGGCACTCCTTTAAAGGCAAGGAAGTGCAAAAATATTTTAAGTCAAGTGATAGTGATTGCTGTATGAGACGTACGATTTTTGAATCAAGCACGGGCAACGCCGGGCCATGCTGCTAGTGTTAAAATTATCAGCATTACTAATAGATCAAGGCAGAATGTCTCTTTTGTGGGCAAAAGAAGTGACCTGGAAAATGGGAGATCTGGTTGTGTACAGGCCTGGTATTGAAGCTTGTGTGCTGGGTTGGCTGACTGGGAGGCCACTGCTGAACTCTGTGACTGCATACCAACAGTTTTGAGTGTTGCTGAGATCCTTTTAAGCAGTCAGGGTGGATACATAATTTAGCATTTTAATCATGCTTTTGCATTCAGGATTGATTCCGACTTTTATATTTTATTTTATATTTTTGGGAATTTGTTCTGTGAGTTAGATGCAATGTTCATAGACCCTGTGCAAAGAGTGACTTTTTCTATTTTTAATTTTGTTTTTGTACCATTCACATCTTGCTGACAGGTTTTGATGTGCAGTGAATCAGAAAGAGATATAATTTGAATCAGAGTATAACAAAAGCAAATGTATAAAATTGAAATTTAATGATACAATCCAATCAGAAAGGATCTAAGCACAAGCTAGAAAAAGATATTTAGCTAATTTTACTGCCTTTGTACTTTTCAATTCTCTTATATCCATAATTATCAAATCTTTACCTAAAAGATTTTACATAAAAATCTTTAGAAGGGAAAATAATGATATGACCAAATGCTGATGTTCCACACTACATTAAACAAAAAACTTGGAAGGAAACTTCCATCAACATTAACATTATTTGATTGATTGATTCGTTTTTCTATGTTTTATCAACTCTTTGCAGAGTATTTAAAGCCAGAAAATATTTTTATTTTACAAGAGTTTTTTCTTAGATAATAATAGTGTAGGGATACAAGTCTTACTAATTAACCTATAGCGTGGGGGAGAAGAGGAGGATTCATTCCTTTCTCACATAAGTGAAGATACTGAACCTAACTGGAATTGGAACTAGGCTCTTTGATTTCTAATTCTGAGCCATTATCCATTACACCACCCAAGCATCTAAGCTTACAGCACCTGGTATTCCCAAGCAGTCACCCATCATGATATAGACCAGGCTTCACATTGCTTAACGTCAGTTATCATACAGGAACCTGTGTTTCAATCTGATATGACCATAAGCCTAAGCTGTATCATGAGACACTGCCTGAAAAGTCTAAGGAATTTCAATAACACATGCCAACTGCATACTCATTTTTGTCACCACTTTTTATAAACCAGTGTATTGATAGAAGGCATAGAATTTCTGAGATGATGATTTATCATTACTTACATGCAGACTATTGTCCTCATCTTTGTTGTTGCTGTTATCACATTTTGAAAGTTGTGCCCTCCAGTCTTCATCAGGTAGTATGTCAATTCAGGTAAATTTTGAACTGAATCCTTTATTTAATTTATGGGGGTAAGCTAATCTAGTAGAAAATTCTGCCAAATAAAGTCACAGTGGAGAACATGACCAAGAACTGTATGTACCTTACAGTTGTGGCAAAGAATATAAAGGTGAAACAAACTACTCTGTAAATGCAAGGCTGAAGGAACATGGAAAAGCTGTAGTGAGACGTGAAACAATGAAATTAGGCATGGCTGATCATGTATAGAGTGGAAAGGGTAGTCATCATCCTCTGTGGAATGAAGTGAAAATACTGGACTGGAGAGTTAAGCATCTGAAAGAATCAGTGCATATGCTAGTCTATGATAACCTCCTTAGTAGGCCTAGCATAGAAACAATTAGAATATGGGAGCCAGTAAAAAAATAAAAGAAAGACAAATGACAGCAAGTTTTCAATAGCATCAGCTGTAACAAGAGGGAAAAGATTCAGTGAGTGCAGTGAAACATAAGCAGTAGCAGTACTCATCAGCAAGTAAGGTTAGGTTTAAGACTCCAAGTTCTCCACAGAGAATTGTCTCATGGGACAATAGCCTGTTTATTTATAAATTTGGTGATATAGTAATTATAATTTCAATAATCCCTGGGCCAGGCAGTGTGTACTAAATAAAATATGGCTGATCATACTCTCTTTAACTACAGTATTCCTAATTCTAGGCTATTTTGAATAAAGACAACATTACAACAGTGGCAACAAGGATGAGAACTCTTCTAAAGATATGGAATACCCGACACTATGGTATCAGACACTATAGAACTCAGTTAAAATAGGGCATGCAATAACTGAGTAGTACTAAAAATAAGAACTAGACGAGTTATCTCCCCTAGACATGGACAGTGGAAGGAGAACAGTCTGCCTCCATAGATTAAATAAAGAATTCAATTTGAAGTCTCCTGTAGGTTACCTAGATCAAAATATACCTGATGAAGGCCAGAGGGCACAACGGCTGAAATGTTGTGATAACATCAACAAATATGAAAACAACTGTCCACATGTAAATAAGGCATGGAATGGGGAAAACTAGATTTTAATTAATTTCTTTTTTCAGTGGATAATTTCCTTAGCTTTTGAGTAACACTCCAAA
Organism: Acanthosepion lycidas; assembly: GCA_963932145.1. Taxonomy (NCBI): domain Eukaryota; kingdom Metazoa; phylum Mollusca; class Cephalopoda; order Sepiida; family Sepiidae; genus Acanthosepion; species Acanthosepion lycidas. Next base: position 57,285,716 of record OZ010602.1, on the reverse strand, counting down.
GAAGCATTACCAGAATGCAAGGGTGTTCATAATACTTTGTATTTTAAGGGAAAATCGTCCCTCATGTTTTAAATCAGAAAATCTATTTGCTTGATGACCATTTACTATTTTGTTATTGTTGTTTAGGAAATTTTATTAAATTTTTAGTGTTAGGGTTTTATTCAAGCATGATATTAATTTAATAAACTGTTGTAAAGTAGGGCTCAGCATACTTCCTGTTTTCTCCTACTACTGTGACAACAGATTATTCCTACTTATAAATATGGCAAGTAGCCACATTAAAGTAGGATTTGACTAGTAGCTGATTTACTCAAGTTTTTCCATTCTATGTATGAGTATTTATTAAATTTCTTCTTTGTTTTCCCTACATCATCTTCTGTTCCTTTGATGCTCTCTCTAACTACAGCCTTCCTAATTCTCAGCTATTTTGAACAAAGACAACATTACAGTAATGGCAACAAAGATGAGAAATCTTCTCAAGATATGGAATACCTGACATTATGGTATCAGACAATTCCTAATTTTTGGCTATTTTGAACAAAAACAATTTTACAGCATAAGCTGATGAGAATTCAATTGTTTTATTAAAAGAGTAAAAAGTAAAGCTAGGGTTTCTCTACTGCTTTCTTAAGTGTGCTCAGTAAACGATAGTGATGCTAATCTATTTCTTCTTTTCAATCTGAGAAATGCTTTTATCCCTAAAATTAAAAAAAAATGAAGAATTTGGTTATTTCTTGGATGGGTAACTACAATAGGATAAGCAAAAAGAAAATATCAATTTCTGTTTAGGTTTTTATTTTGTTGGAATTCCCTCCATAGAACAATTTCACCTCCTTTCTATCTGAATTTCTGCTATGAAGAATTATTGGCAAACTTCAAAAATATGTAGCTGCAAAAAATGGTCTGTCAAAATGGCAGTTTTTCTCTTGACACTGCAATTACTGGATATCCCCTCAACAATTTTTATTGTTTTGAAAAATTTAATTTTAATAAAACACAAACATATCTAACTGGACTTATGCATTCACTTTTTTCTTGAGAACTGACAGCATTAAATATTTTTCTTGTAAATAAACAATCTAATAAATAAATATTATCTAACATTTTTGTTGTCAGTTCTCAATAAAAAAAAATCCAGATGCTTTCAACCTATTTTAGTAAATGTGGTGAGAATGAAAGTAAGAAATGTCTGGCAAATGTATTTTTTCGAAATTTATAATTACTGTTTCTTGTCATTATATGTTTACTTAAATTTTCTTGTTCTCTTATTCACAGATATCTTTATAAATTTAGGAATAAGAAATTGTTTTCATAGTTATTTCATAATAAATTTGGTAAATAGTAAACAGAGTTGGTTCACATATTTTTTATAAACTTGTAAATATAAAATTATTCTTGTAAATAAACAAGCTAATAAAATAGTGTTTAATTCTTCTGTTGTCAATTCTCAAGAATAAAAGAGAATGCATAAATTATGTTTGGTTTTTATTAAGATTCTAAAGAAAAAACTCTTTAAAGCAATAAATTTGCTGAGGGAGTAAAAACTGCTCTTTTGACACACCATTTTTTTTGCAGGTATGTTTGTTAAAATTTGCTGAATTATCATTATTATACACTAATTTATTGGGACTAATGTTTCCATTTTAGTTTTAATAGTCATAAAATCTTTTATTGTTGTACTTTTCGGCTTTCTTCAGGTATCTATCATATTCTGTAATTCTCTTGTAATTTTGAACTGTACCTATGTTTCTTTTTCGTTTTTTTAATTCATGAGATTAGATTGTTCTCATTCCACAGTCTATTCTAGGGGAGATAACTCATAGTAGTTCTTAATTCGTCCTTTTGTTTAATGCCAAATTTGCTTATCTCACTGAATCAGAATAGACAAAGTTTCACCACTTAATCCAGGAGTTGGACTCATAACTACACACTTACTTAATGTTTTTATCTACTTGACCCAGATGGTAGACTGTTCTAGGGAGAAACCCTAGAACAGTCTGCAATCTGAGTATTTACAAAACAACTTGACTGCCTAAATAAGTGGTTCCCAAACTTTTTTTCTCTGTTCCACATTATCAGAAAACTTGCTTGCACCTCACCAAATTTTATTTGATAAAAAATACATTTAAAAACAGTATTTATCATTATTATTATTATTATTATTATTATTATTATTATTATCAGTATTTATCATTATTATTCAGTGTTTTATTTGAAAGTACTCTAAAGATTTTTAGTGGCACTGGTCTTTATGGCACATAGTATCATTACTTCTTATTATCTTATATCTGTCATGTCTCTTCAGGATGTGGACAATCATGGCTCTTCACAAGTTCCTATCGTTTGAAGTTTTTTTAAGAAATTCAATCATCTTTGTTTTTTTTATTTAAAAATCTGAATGTTGGAATTTCAAACAATAATAAAATAAAAATAAAGAAAACATCAGTATGCCAGTTCATATTTACATGAATTCAAAAGCATTAAGAAGTATTAAAAATAGTCTTTAGTCGAGTTAAAGTCTTTGCATAGTTGGTGCACAGAAAAAAAATTGTGGTTTAGAAAAGACTTTTATCATCAGCAAAGATTTACTGACCGCCTTTGTTGTTAAAATAATCTGTTTGATGTCACTGACACATGTTTCTTTTAGCACATGCTATGGGGAAAGAAAAAGCTGTATTCTCTTCTGTTTGACTTGAAAACAGCTGCATCTTAACTCTGCTACTAAAAGTTTGTGGGTTTTTATAAGAAATTTTTCCCAAAAGTAAGCTTTAGTTTTTTCTGATTGGCCAAATATTTCAAATGGTGATGTTGATTTCTAACCAATAGAAACTTTGATTTAAATAGTTTCGGTTCAATTGTGGAATCTTTCTGGCATGTTTGTAATATTGTCAGTTATTAGGTAGAAAATAGTTTGGCCATTTTTTAATATTGTGTGTATGTAATTGTATTGGAAATAAGGTTTTATTTGTTATACTCTTAGTATGGTTTATCTTATCCCTCTTACTCTTTGTTCTGCTCAATCATTTACATAAGCACATTAGGCAAATTATTCAATGCTTTCCTCTGGCTCTCTTTTATTTTATTTTTTCAATTATTTCATCCCAAGCAAGGCAATAAAGTCACTAAGATACAAGGAGGGATTCCTGAGTGTGAAAGCATATGAAATAAAGAAAAACATTATTAAGGAGAGCAAACAATAAAAGAACAGGAATTAAGAAAACAGAAGATAACAATTGACATTGCATTTAAGTTTTTAAAGTTCAAATTTTGCTGGAAAGCAAGAGGCCAGAAGAGACCTCAAAAAGTGAGAAAAAACTGTTAGCATAGAACTTATGGTTACATCTAGCAATTTCAACTGTAAAATGATGAGACCTAGCTGCCAATCTAGTACTGCGCTTAAATTTGTAAAATCTAGGTACCAAAGAGAAAAGCTTGTTAGAACAATTAGCATAAAAATATTTAAAGAAAAGCAACAGAGAAGCTATGTTATCATAGTGAGAAAGTGATTGACAATTCATTCACTTTCCCACTGCCTTCAACATGTCCTGTGAGTGATAAATTTTCCAAAACCCTCTTTCCTCATTATATGTCCTGGAAATTACAGATGTCTGTTTCTGATCCTAAGTATAAGCATTCTTTTTACTTCCATTTTTTGACTATGGATTTAAAAAAACAAACAACATGAATTAAACGAAACTGCCTTATTTTCCAGTGACAGTGACACTTTTTAGCCTTAAAGACTCATCCCAATTTTAATTTGTAAAATTTTGAAATAGAAAAAATAAACATAAAATTAAGTACAATAAAAAAAAAAAAGTGACCTTTGGCCTATAGAATTCAGAGTAAATTTTCAACTGCCTTATTTTCCAGTGACAGTGACACTTTTTTAGCCTTAAAGACTCATCCGAATTTTAATTTGTAAAATTTTGAAATAGAAAAAATAAACATAAAATTAAGTACAATAAAAAAAAAAAAGTGACCTTTGGCCTATAGAATTCAGAGTAAATTTTCAACTGCCTTATTTTCCAGTGACAGTGACACTTTTTTAGCCTTAAAGACTCATCCCAATTTTAATTTGTAAAATTTTGAATTAGAAAAAATAAACATGAAATTAATTACGATAAAAAAAAGTGACCTTTGGCCTATAGAATTCAGAGTAAATTTTCAACTGCTTTATTTTCCAGTGACAGAAACACTTTTTTAGCCTTAAAGACTCATCCTAATTTTAATTTGTAAAATTTTGAATTAGAAAAAATAAACATAAAATTAATTACGATAAAAAAAAAGTGACCTTTGGCCTATAGAATTCAAAGTAAATTTTCAAGATTTATCTTAGAAATATATAGCAACTTCAATACCAGGAATTAATACAGGAAGATCCCAATTAGCCTATATTTCAGTACTTATTTACATAGATGGCTAAAGACTTTATCTAAAAATATATTTTTTTTAAAATGTGTATCATGTCTTAGCAAAATGTTAAAAAAGAAAGAAAAAACATTTTTAAAATTATATTTTTTAGATTTGATAGACATTTAAGTGAAAAAATTTTTTTCATGCAACATGCTGACACTTTTCATTTCAGCATACCAATTCTTACCGTCTCATCAAAGTTAAGCAACTTCTTTTCTATATGTAAAGAACGGTGCTTGGGATAGCAAATTTCAGTTGATTTCTGAAAAAAAAAAAAAACGAAGAAAAAAGAAAATACATTGTTTCAGTTGAGAGCAAAATCACGCCCAAAACCATGACTTCTTTCTGATTCAAGCGAAACTACTCCGGAATAAGAAATAATTAAAGGGAGGTAACTAATGCATATGCTTAGTTCTCTGCAAAAATGTAACATGAATGTTGTTTCGGGGGTATGTTGGTCATGTATTTAGGTGGAAAACACGTGTCTGATGGTATATTTATCCCACAACAAAAATGAAGGACTCAGAATGTAAGTTCGGTCGTCTGATCTCCAGTTGGAAATGAACTGGTCGGAGGTGCAAGGGAAGGCCGAGATCGCGGTTAATCTGTGGTCTCGGAGGAGACTTTCCCTGAACGGAATGGCGGAAGTATGTGTTTCACACATCTATCCGATTCTCCTGTGCCGACTCTCTGTACTTCCACTCCCGTATGCCAGACTAATTTTATTAGTACGGACCTTGTTCTCTTTCTTGTGGAGAGGCAAGGCCCCTATGGTATCTCGCGAGATCTGTTGCCTTCATCCCTCTGAGGGCGGTCTGGGTATGCCTAGCATTGAGATTCGTCAACATATGCTTCGCATTATCTTTTTAGACCGAATGTGTCGCGGTTCGGATGAGGTGGGCACCTTTTGGAAAGAAGACGTCCGAAAACATTTCCCATCCCTGAGGTGTGCACTCGTGCGAGGAGGAGGCCGGCCGTACACCCCGAGCCGAGTGCTCCTTCTACCGCGAATGTCGTCGTGCTCTGAAACTCCTCTTACGGACGTCGGATGGCCTCTCCGACGCCCAGGCGTTGTCTCGTAAGACATTGTATCGTCTGTTAGTTAGGGGGGCCGTTCAAGATGATCTGATTGGCGAGCTCGGTCTTACAAAGCAGGAGGCTCGCTCGATATGGCCTTGGGCGCCTGGGTTGAAATGTCTCAATAATGATGAGGCATCACTCACCTGGCTGATGATTCGTGGGGCCCTCTGGGTCGGCAAGAGACTTTGTTCAGCAGGCTTGGAGAAATATCCAAACTGTCGTCGCTGTACTGGGAAAGTCGAGACCATTGGTCACGCTTTTTTTCAGTGCAAGACGGTAGTGCCGTTGTGCGGGTTTGTTGAAGGCCTCATGGTTCGCATGCTGCAGGGAAAGTTTTTTGTCCTTGAAGCCAGTTCTGTTTGTAGCAATGTGGTGCCACAATTGATGAAGGCTGAACACTATGTGTTCTGTTGCTTACTAGGGGTTATGAGAGTCGTGATTTGAACGACGCGTCAGAAGGAATTCTATGATGGCGAGAAGTTCACCTCTTCCCAACTGATCTTGTTCTTTAAGCATCAGCTTAAAGTCAAGATTAGAACGGAAAGGCGGCGGCTCCCTTCATCAGAATTTGGCAAAAGGTGGGTAAATCTTGCGCGAATGTGTAGAGTGAAAGGGGCTGACTTAGAGTGGCATTTGGATATCGGTTAGGCTCAGGATTTTGCCCTATCAGGGTTGAACAGAGGCAACCCACCCCGATATTAGGTTAGTTTAGGTTTTTGATTTTGAATCTTTAGTTTCCTGTTTTCTGGTTAACTTAGCTAGGGTATGCATGCTCATTGGTCCCTTTTATTTCTGTCCCTAATCTTTCTTTTGTTTAATTCCCCATCCCCTCCCTCGTTAGGTGGTCAGTGATGTCAGTTCTCTGGTGGATGCGGGGCGCCTTTCGTTTCGTGTGTGTGATTTTTCGTATTTGTTGTTGTGCATGAATGTGTGTATGCCTGTGTGAATGCCTTGGAGGAATGAATGTTTTTCTTATTTTTCATAATCCCGCATTGATTTCGTCCAGTTAACTGATGTTTCTGCCACATTTAGGGATTGTGGGGGTAGGGTTTATTACTAACCCTATTTTTGTTTTGTGTTATGTAAATAATATTATATCATATTGTAAATAAACATTTGGAGTTTTTTAAATTGTTGTTTTCCCCTCTCCCCCAAAGACTGTTAAATGTATATATGGGGACTAGTTAGGATTTCATTGAGAATTTGAGGTATTATGGTGGATGCAGTAAGAAAGGTAGGAGTGAATGTGTTGTTTTGGTGATAGGAATATTGTTAGTATGTTTGGGCCCGTGACTGTATCTAGCTAAGTTTAGAATTTAAGACAGAAGAAGACCGTCCTTCCCCAACCCCTTTTTAGGCCTCGTGCCACATTTTGTACATTTGTGCAAATAAATATTAGAATGTAAGTTCGGTTAATAAATGAACAAAGTAACTGCAAAACAATATAAACAAATGACATGTATTATTAACAAAACAAGGGTATATAGACAATGTTGCGTGTGTCAAAGCAATAAATATTTTTTTTAAGCACTTCACCCGAAGCACGGACGGGGTTATAGAGAGTGAAAGTAAGAGTAAAGAGGGATGTTTGAGGAAAGGATAAAGAGATGAACGAAGATCAAGATCAGAACATCAGAAGATGTCGATTGACATTACAATTAAATTTTTGAAGATTATAGTTATCAGGGAAGCAAGTAAGTGAAAAGGGGGTTTCATTTATCGGGAAGTGCGAGAGGAAAAGCTGTTGGAGTAGTAGAGACGGTTACATTTAACTGTTAAGACAATAAAAGGGTTGGATCTAGATGCCAATCTAGTAGCACGCTTAAATTCATGCAGCTGGGATACTAGTGAAAATAGCTTGTCAGAGCAGTTGCCATGAACATATTTGTAGAAAAGACAGAGGGAAGCTACATTACGTTGGTGAGAAAGAGACTGGAGTCGAGATGACAGTTCAGGGCCAATCATATTGCATATCCGTCTTTGGATTTTGTCGAGAACCTCGAAATGAACAGCGAGAGCACCAGACCATACATAGCAACAGTATTCAATGAAAGGAGAATGGTAGATTTGTAGATTTTAAGGATGGACACAGACGAGAAAAAACTTTCTGGCGCGACAAAGAAAACCAACTTTCCTTGTGGTAGATGTAGCTATTGATTCAATATAATTGTTCCACCTCAAGTCATTGGAAAACGTGAGACCAAGAATACGTAGAGAGACTCTCGCGTGAAGTTGAGCATCAGCCATGCTGATAGGAGGCAGAGAGGTTTCTCTATGGTGGGTAAATGAAAGGAGTTTTGTTTTGGAAGCATTAACATTTACAAATCATTTCTTGCTTCAGTCAACCAGATTGGAGGTCTTTTCTCGACCAACGACCAGATTAACTTTGTCAGCAATGCCAGATTTACTATTGAAACAGGAGTAAACGGTAGTGTCGTCTGCGGAGATGCCTACTTAAGAACTGATAACATCAGGAAGATTGTTGATGAAGATCAGAAACAGTGTTAGGACCTAGGATGGAGACTTGGGGAACACCAATGTTCGTATAAAATGAACTGGAGAACCAGTTTAGGACGACCTTCATTTCAATGTTTGGCGAGAATGATTGGATTAAATCAAATAAATGTCCTGTAATACCGTATCCCTAAAGTTTACGTAGAAGGCCGGCGTGCTAAACCCTATCAAACGCCTTCGAGATATCAAGAGCCACAGTTCGAGCTTCGACATTATTATCAAGTTTGTTATACAAATTCAGTTATGACCGTAAGCACGTCAGCAGTAGACCGGGGAAAGAAGAAAACATTTAAACTAGTGAATTGTTTGATTGCGTGAAGTTGTGCAGTCCTCAAAAGGTGTTACATGGAAGAAAGTGAAGGGAAAGGTCAGGGCCGGCACGTCTTACCCCTGAAACCTCCGATTGATGGTGGGTGCATTTTTTGGGCCCTGTTGTGACCTCTGCCATTTCTTGTCATTTTTTTCATCACTGTTTTATGGCCATCAGCCATTTTTTTAAAATATTTTTGAACTGACGTTACATTGTCAGTCATCAACTAATAATATACATCGTGTATCTACATGGCCGGTGCGGTGCGTACTACGCAGGAACCCCCTTCGAGGTTGGAGTCCCAAAAGGGCTACTTCCAGCAATGATATTTTGTTGTTGTTGTTTTGTTTTTTTTTTCTTTTGTACTTTTTACTTATTTTATACTTAAGATATATTATCAATCATCAACTATAATAATCGACAGGGTCGGTACTTACCTCCCCGAACCTCTCAACCATGTGGGGCCCTATGCCTAATGTGGGGTGGGGTTAGGAGTGCTAATTTCAGTAGCGCTTATTATTTAAATAGTAATTTTCTTTCTGAACAGTTCTTTTAAATCAATTAAGACGGTGATATATCTCGGTAAAAACATTTTTTTTATTCTGAGATCGTCCACTAAGAAGGATCTCTGGTTTTATGTTTTTGTTTTTTTTAATAATAGTAATATTAGGTTGGTGCAAAAATAATGACGTAATAATGTCGTTTTTTGACGTTACGTCAAAAAACGACATTATTACGTCATTATTTTGCACCAACCTAATACTAACCAGAAATCTACGGCTAGTAATTAAAATAAAATTTCTAGTCCCTAATTTTTACATTTCTAGAAAGATAAAACCGAGAAAATGATCGCTTAAAAATAAACAGATGAAAAAATTTCCCGAACTGAAATACTGTTTTTAAAACAAATTTTTAATCCTGTTTGTGTTGTGTTGCAATCTTTGTAAAACTTTTTTTTTCCAGCGGAGATGCTTCGGTGATTAATTTTTTATGCAAATGTAAGAATTTTCGTCTTAAACATTTTTTCGAGTCAAATTTAGTCATGAAATTATTGATGGTTATTACAAAAAGGATAACATTTTCTTCGATTTTTTTTTAAATAAAAAAGTTATTCATTATAAAAGTAAATAATTAATGAATATATACTGAAATTTTCATTAAATTGAAAAATTCCCTGATTTTTGCTAATTTTAAAAAAGCGCCGCCCTTCCCCCCAATATTCCTTCAATGGTTTGTGGCCACCAAATTGGAAATTTTGAAATCGACAAAGAGGGTGACTCCGTATCAAAGTTTCCGGTGGGGAGTGGTGGGGGTTCGGAACCCTAGCGTTCGACTTACATCTTACCATCCCTGGGTGAAATAGGAGAAAGTGGATGACAGAGAATATCCTGCCTATTTATAGGCTTAGGGAGCGTCCCCTAGCGGCGGTTTTTAGGAAGGTAAGTAAGGTAACTTCACAATGTAGTAAAAAATAAAATGGTACGTAATATTTATTCTTCCTCTTACTAAAAAATATGTAGTTTAAATGTAGAGTTGAGATCAGGTTTTTTTCTTCCATTTCGAAGCACATTAGCAACGAAGAAGAGAAGATAATGGTGAAAATCCATTTTTCTATAATGACGAATATCAATCACAAAGAATGAATATTATAGTACTGTGAGTTAATATTCCTATATAAGAAAAAATATTTGTAGTGATAGCAACAAATAAACCACTAAATAATATCTAACTCTTAGTACAAGTATTGTGATTTTCTAAGCGTAGCTTAGATATGGTCGAAGGTATGGGGCACCCAGTGAGGATCGAACTCATTACTCAGTCGTAACTTTTCTAGCGAGACCAGCTTGCTAATCATTACACCATGTCGATGTTCCCCTTAGTGATATTAAGTAGGAGTATGAAACCAAAATAATAAATAATAAATAATGAAAGCAAATTAAAAGTTAAATAATAAAATTACTTTAAAATATTGATAATGATAATTTAAATTAACAATAAATAAAGAAAAGGGTAGATTATAAAAAAGATCGTTAAATAAATATGAAACTTTTTATCTCTGGATACGTATATATATTTTAAAATATACAATATTTTCTCTTAAATGTATAAGAAAGCCTTTTATCGTTTTTGTTTACGCTTATTTAGTTGTATCACATATGATTTATTTGTATGTTATATATTTTCGTTGTGGAACTGATAATGTATTTTAACCCCCAAATAAGATTACATATATACAGTGTGTCCCATAATGATGGAACACATTTTAAATGCGAGTATCTTGGATTATAAAAATTACGCAGATTAGCAAATATATTTATTTCATAACGAATATATAGTCATCCCTCGATTAATGTGCATTCGATTAATCCATTTTCAATTATCATATACCCAAAATTCGATTAGTGCATACGTAATACTCAATTAACGCGGTAAAACATTCTTCAATTTGAGCATGGTAATTGAAAATTGATTTTTTATATTTACCGATATACAAATTAGTCAAATTAATCGAGGGATTCCTGTACAAAAGTTCAAAGATATTATCTAAGATTTGAATATTATATCCCTGAGATGGTCACCACCACGAAGAGTACATGCACTTATGTAATTTCTTTTGAAGTGCAAGACATTATAGAGGATTTACCGTCAGCAAAATAGATATCAGATACACGTAGGAAATAGAAAAATCTTAAATATTACGTTGAATTCTTGATCAGTAATCTACTAAATATATTAAATATATTTAGTATTCTATGTCATTTTTATAATCCAGATACCTGCATTTAAAATGGGAAACCGTGTATATATATAAAAAAGTAGTACATACGGACAAGGCCGACACATCATCAGAACAACACCCACAACATATTAATAAAGCGAACAAAAAAGGATTCTTATTCAATGTGAAATTGAAACAAAAAAAAATTGTTTATTTACAATAACTAATGTGAAAAGGAAAATGGGTAATCAAAATATTCTTTTAAGCGCCGAAAGAAATTAAGTTTACTGGAGAAAATGTTTCTAGAAGGTAAGGACTTACAATAGTAGGTAAAGTTATAAAAATGATTGAAAGAGACTGAAAAGTGTCTATGGAATTTAAAGGTTGTTGTGTTGTATGATAGGTGGTGTGACCAAGTGAATGGTTAAGTAATAGCAAAAACCAGGTTTGCAAAGATATCATATATTAAACAGTAGGTACACCAGAAAAGTACTACATGACTAGTGAGAGTGTATCATATGAACCAGCGCTCAATCCATTCACTGCTCCCTGAAACCTTCTGTCCTACTAATCTTATAGTAGGCGGAAGAGTCTAACATAGACACTTTAGAGGGGGGACACCACAACAATAGGTGTAAGCATTTCATATGTAAACAAAGAATCAAACAAAATCTTGGGTTTCTACTACGGAACATTTATTCTTATATATATATATACTGAACTGAACTGAGATGGAACAATTACATTGATTGAATCAATTGCTTCATCCACCGCAAAGAAAGTTGGTTCACTGTGTCGCGCCAAAAAGTTTGTCTCGCTCGAGTCCATCCTTTAAATCTATAAATCAACCATTCGCCCTTGCATGAAATACTGCTGCCATATATGGTCTGGTACTCGCGCTGTTTATCTCGAGGTCCTCGGCATGATCCAGAGAAGGATAAGCAATATGGTTGGTCCTGATCTGGCATCCCGTCTACATTCGCTCTCTCACAGAGGTGCCGTCGCCTCCCTCTGTCTTTTCTACAAATACTTTCACACTAACTGCTCCGACGAGCTACTTTCGCTAGTTCCCAGACTGCATGAATTTAAACGTGCTACTAGGCTAGCATCACGGTCCCAACCTTTCACTGTCTACTCCAATAGCTTCATGTGTCGCACCTCCCGTCTGTGGAATTCCCTTCCTATTACTTGTTTCCCTGATAGCTATAATCTCCAACCATTCAAATGTAATGTCAAGCGACATCTCCAGATGCCCTTCTCTTCCTCCTTTCCACCATTATGCCTCGCTCCCATTCTGTAAACCCTTGCGTATATATATGATCGACTCTCCCGTCGAGATTCGACGTATGAGGGTCAAGCAGATCAGTTTCCAGGAAACCGACAGCCCGACACCGGCACATGAGATTTGGTTATAGTGGTGAAGGCCTCGTGCAGGACCATCCACACTTTTTGGAGGGACGAATACAGAGTGCACCAAATGCCACAAAGTTCCCAAACGACCCTCCGCAGGTTTTGAATTCAGAGTTGTCCTTCTCTTAGACCAGTTGCCATCCAAGGCTATCGAACCCAGTCTGTCCTGCTATTTTACCCATAGCTAGAGGGATAAGAAGAGGATTCATACCTTTCCCAAGGGTATTAGCACGTAAGTGAATGTAATGGATTCGACTGGAATTCGAACTCGGCTCTCCGATTCTTCAATCCAAGCCAATATCCATGTCCGTTTTCTTTTACTGGTTCAAAAGTTATGGTAAGTATGAACAAACATCGTTATAATGGTTGAGCTTAAGTCAACATTGCGCTGAGTTGGAACGATCAAAGAAAAGGTTCATTTACTTCGTAGGTGGAAGTGCGAATACCATGCATTGGAGAGTGGGATGAAGTTTCAGTTGAGACTAGCAGTAGAACCTAGCGTTGCCCGGGGATGCAACAGTAAGAGATAGATCAAGTATCGACCATCATAAAGACTGAAAAATAAAATTAACAAAGATTATTGTTTAAGGTTAACGGACACGCATGTCTTAATTAGCTTTTTTTTTATTATTATTTACGAATTGGTCAAACCCAAACTAAAACAAAAACATTGTTTTCAATCGTTATGAGTCTACCGATTGAATAGAATTTTATTATAAACAATTGTCTTGTAAATTGAATTTTTAAAGCATCTGAATGTAAAAATAAAGAAAAAAGTGTTCAAGACAATAAGAAACACTACCTGCCAAAAAAAAGTGAAGTTTTGTTGAAATCGGTTGAAAAATGTAGGAAATCCTATCCAATATATAAACGAACAGACACACACACACACACAACCTGGGTTTTATAAATAGTTGTGATACTACATCTTGGAGCAAGGAGAAAGAAGACAATTAAGGAAAATGTTAAACACCAAAAGTTGTTTGCGGGTCAAATATACCACGAGCATAAAAATATTATCAGTGTTGAAGCCCGCAGCAGTGGAGATGTACGGTAGGGACTACGACCAGAAATAATCGTTTTTTTTTTTGTTTTTTTTTTTGTTGTTGTTGTTGTTGTTGTTGTTTTTTTGGGGGGAGTCATATTACCATAGTAGTGATTAAAACGAAATATCAGTAGCTGCCGAGTGCTCCGAGTTACCAAGAGGACAGTGTTGCGAAGCTCGGCAAGAGCGAGGAGTGGAGGTAATAACTAAATCAAGTAGAGAAGCCTGTTGCTCGCTTTTGCCAGGGAAAAATATCAATAGCTAGGGAAACGATTAGAGTGAGTGACTGGACAATGGAAAAATGTAATGTCTGAATAATGGCAACATCAGTACCTTTAGAATGTTTAAGTCACGTGTCATTAAAGTCAGCGAAGACAAAGATGTTCACAGATGGAAAGAGCGAAAAAAATATGGAAGACAGCAGATCCTACATAAAACAAAAAGATAATCCATACCCAAAGACATTTTTTTTTTTTTTTTTTATGGAGAGGCACTTTGATTTCTGTTACCTACGGAGAGACTCCCTTCGCTTAGTTCACTTCAAAGTGGAGTGGGCGCTAGGTTATTTACAGTTTTGTGAGGTTGATGGTGGTATGTGTTGAATGTCAATATGAGCCAGTGACCGAAATTCGTTGATCTTGCTGATTGGCCGGTGGTAGCCTGGCATTTCTCTTCTCCGGAGTGGGTTGGTCGAACGAAGCCCGGGTCAACGTCGGCACTTGGAGAAGGCTGGAGGTTGAATTGTCGCATTTTTTATTAATACTATTAGTGTTATATAGGTATGTTGATCCATGCACTTAACTGAGATATTAATTAATCCAGCATCATTTTTAACAGGCGAATAGACTCAACTCACGTTGAAAAGAAAAATTAAAACTTATACATTAACTTGGGACAAGAAACAAGAGACAACGCCAAAATGGAGGCAATAAGTTTTAAGATTTTATTTGGTCGGGTAACAAGTTCTTTTTTTTATTATTTTGCCAGGATCTTAATAAATTCAATATTTCCTACGTAAGTTGTAACAATGTTTTCATTTCCCAGCAAAGCTGCTACAATTTTTCCCATTTCTTCTACGAAACACTGGGGTCGGGGTGTTGAATATAACATCAATCAGCTAAGTGACAGGATTGAGAAAAATGAAACAAAAAGAAATTCTGCAATTTTCAATTTGTGTGGTTTGATTTTCATTGGTCAGTCATGTCTCACGTGCATTATAAATTATATACATAAAGAGAAAGATAAGAGACAGAGAGATGTATCGTGCATCTTTGTGTAATACTTTTCCAAGAACATACAGAATCTTCACTTTGATCCTAAGCAGAGTTGCTGGTCCATAAGTAAATAATATTTTTAGTGTATAGAAAGTGCTTTGATCGCTAGATTATCCATAGTGTCCGGGTTCTTAGAACATTTCACCTTTTTTGGCAGATCTTCTAGTATCACAATGTAGGATACTTAATAAAAGTGATCAAAACAAAAACAAAAGTATAATGAAATTGAATGAAAATGGCTAGACTACATACCCAGATAGATAAAAAATAATTTTTAATTTAAAAGTTTAAAATTTCAATATTCCAACATCTTCAGCGTTTCTTGTCTGTGCATAATAATAAACACATTCGTTTTTATATTCATCCTACCCTTCCTAAACTATAATTCCATCAACAACTCTTCAGACGTCGTAATCGCCTGTATAAATTGTTGAAGGGAGTGAATATATATAACAGCAGCATCGGAGAATTGATAAAACTAATTTCTCTATTCTGAAATATGTTGGTGATACAAAGAGATTTGTTGTAGAACTTGCCGCTTAGCTTCTGATCAGTCCACGAGCCATGACGTCATGTCCTCGTCGGGAACAGATCTTTTCTTTGATTATCTCTGTGACACTGAGCTGTCGGCTCGTGGTTAACTCCCAGTCGCGGCGCGAAATTGATATTTCTCCTACCGGCGTTTTGGGGTTGACTCTTAGTTGCTGCCACCAGCCTGTGTTCCGGTCGATCGGTGGTCGTCGCTACACGGCAGAATCCTTTGGTCAGGATACCAAGTGGGATGGTCTTCTAAGTCAACTGATTTAGTTTTTAAGTGCTGGCCTAGCTTCGTTCGTCAGTATAACTTGCTATTGGTAGGAAAGCAAAGTCGGAGGTCGTGAAATCTCTCGGTCAGCTTCTGCGAGGCAACTCTCTGGTTCCTGCTACTCGAACTGCAACTCCAACTCAACTTCAACTCAAAAACTGGCGAACTGCCCGAGGGCGTTCGTTTATATGGACACAGACCAAAAACCGGTGCGGGGTTAGACGCAGCCTGGGGTTTTCGGTAAATCCCGATTTCTGACAATAAACCTCTTTGTTGCCTTGCCAGGAAAAGTGATTACTTTCCATTTTGGAAAATTAATCACTTTCCATTTGGGGGAGGATCCCTTCATCCATGAGGAGAGGGTGCAGGACAGCTATCCTCCAAAACTACCCACTCCTCACATTGGTCATAATACCAAATCCTTTCACTGGGCGTTAATAGTTTCCCCGTCTTTCTCATCAAATTATCTCCGCCTATCACCATTGCTACCACTCGACCAATGGCGTTCCGGCCGTGCGGGCGTGGCTAAGCTGGCCTCATTAAAATTATAACCTAGAATTTTTTTGTTTACAAAATTCTCGTTCCCACCGGCCAAAATTCTTACGAATAACACATGGCCACTTAAGATCTTCGACGCTTTTGGTCACTTTGCGTCTTCTTAACCAGTACTTTTGCAAACATCATCAATCAATTGTCAAAGTCTGCTATCTGGTCCCTTCATGAAGTCAAGGGTTCCTTCTACGGGAACCCTTGACTTCTTGAGAAAAATAAATAAATTTATAATAAATAAATTTATAATAAATTTCTTTATCTTCAAATCGGCAATTCTTCCGAAATATTTTCTCATGCCAAAATTCTATAATCAACACAAGACCAGTTAACTTGCCGGTACTTAAAATGATGTCTTGGAAAAATAAATAATAGTAACTCTCTCTCTACTCAGTATCGGCAAATAATTTCGGAATATTTTCTCATGCCAAAATTTTTATAATCAACATATGGCCTGTCGCCTGATATCTTAAACGCTTTTTCTGATTCTCGTGTTATCTCGGCCAGTACTTTTAAAAACATCATTAATCAATTGTCAAAAGATCGCATATGGCCTTTTTGTGAGTTCACTGTTTACGCTAATTCTCGGGTTTTTGAGAAAAGTAACTAGATTTTATTTATAACGTAAAAATAAAAAATCTCGGGGTATCTTCTTTTCCGTTCTCAGTATTTTCCTGTTTAATTTTCATATGGCTAATTAGTTAATTAATTACTATAGCTAAATAGTGTCACAACTCGTCAAACTATGATGTTGGTATCTTTTGTCGGGATACTTTCTGGTTAGTTCGTCAAACTATGACGTCATATAATTGTGAAAACCGTTTATGATAATAGGTAATGACGCAGAGAAATCTAGTTGTGGTCGCTGATACTTTAGTATCCGACTAACGGTCGTCCGGCATCGACTGACTGACCGACCCACTGCGCGACTTCCACGTTACTCTTACTACTTCTACTTATTATAGGTGGGAGAGTCTATTAACCATAGAATAGGTGTGTTCCACTATAACAAAGAGAAAGAAACATAACAACCTGTAGTATTTAAATATATTTAATATCCAAATAGAGAAAGAGAAATTAGAAAACAGAAATGTTTGCAGACAATGTGCGTCTGCGGACTTAGGAGAAAATTTGTCTGGGTATCTGATCAGCAGTTTTTGTTAAGAAGAAGTTTATGTAAATAATAGTAATGTTTTGTGTGGTTATCAGATCCATTATTTCCGTAATCTGATACCACTGTGTACAGCTAGTGCTGAAGGGATGGATCCTGCTTGGTGCTGCCTGAATAATATCGTGGAATATAAAATAGAGGATGGGTCTTTGAAATTGGCGCTTATGAAGCCATTGATTGGTTTTTTAAACATTCTGTGTTCTTGTTTTATTATGTACTAGATTAACCAATTTCCGATTGATTATTTTGAAATTCAATAATATCTTTTGATCATTAAAGAAAATATGATTCATAATTGGTTAATATGAAGTTGTATATTTGTTGTTTAAGTATTTTATTAATCCAAAATTTGAATTAAGCATCTATAAACTTGTCGCGTCTTCTGATTCATTTTTCCAGTATTGAAAGCAGATTGAGAATATAGTTTTCATTTACTTTCTGGGGTGGTTTGTGTCAGATAGAATAAAACCCATCGTTTTTCCCGCTAGATAAATCGCACTTTTTTCATGGCTGTGTCATCACCGCCATAAATAAAGAAATGATTTGGGATCAATCAAAAGTACAAATGAATAAGGCTAACACGTCATAAATCAAAAGAGTTTGACACCCAATCACAAGGACAAAAATTCAAAATACAGTGTAACCCGGATATAAGAGAGTTGTCGGGGCCGGAGAAGAAGTCTCTTATATCCGGGTTTCTCTTTATATCCGGGTTTGGTCTATTTTGTTTAGGTAAGTATGGCTCTAATTTGGGACCAGAGGAAAATCTCTCTTATATCCCGGTTTCTCTTATATCTGGGTTTCTCTTATATCTGAGTTTCTCTTATATCAGGGTCTCTTATATCCGGGTTACACTGTATGTCCTAAGGAACTTATGTGACTAGGAATTTGTTGTGGATTCCGAGATGAAATTCGGTCTCCAATGAATGACAAACGCAAGAATGAAATATAACAAATAAATGTATTTACACAATAATACAGTTGGTAATACGGTTAGTAGATCCAGAAACACGGTTAGTAGCAATAATAATATATATACAGTCTCGAAGTAGGACTTCCTCAGAGTCTACGTGCTTGTAACTGGGACTTCTACAAGCGGTTACCCCACACTATTACTCTACCTCCAACTCAATCACAATCTCTGCATATTCTGACTGACTCTGGATATTTAACGGCAGCAGTCCAAGTACTACTCTGGTCGAGTCCACTTATATGAAAAAGGGGAGGACCCCATAACAGAATTATTGTTTTACAGTCAATCAAAACACTACAAAATATTCTGATCCACACGCTTTCTTTGAAAAGCAGGCAGAAACCAGTCAACACAAGCCAAAGGCGAATGACTTACCTTGTACGGGAGCTTCCTGTTAGAATCCGACGGGTTAAATGAAGTGCTCAAGCCCCAGGAAGGTATCCTCCCCAGGTAGTACCTCGAGAGGGAATTGAGATTTCATATTATCATGGCCACATTCCGTTCGAGTGGATGTGCGGATTAAATACACATGGAGTTAATTAATTCCAGCTTCGACACAACATAGGATGGAATTCACACTAAAATAGTAGCATAGAAAATCACTAAAAATGAAAAACACACTCTCAGCAATTTCTCTATCATTTTCTTTCAGATTAGGAGCCCTAAGATAAAGCAGTCAGTGATTACATTCTACTTATTTCTACAGACTGTAAGGGAGTTATATAACTCTGACTAAATAATTATAATCCCACTAATACTTATATATACAAAAATACTCGTAGAAAATGAGAAACAGCAAGACGCGGAAACAAAACGTGTATTATTTATTTGGTTGTTATGTGGTGTTGGAGAAACGAGAGACAGTAATATAGAGTAAAATTATGAATTGGGATCAAATGCAGTTCAAATTTGAATCAGAATCCGACAAAATGATAAAATAAAAATGAGTAAAGTGTATACAGTCTTTCTCGTGGGTTTTGTTTATACGTGTCTGTAATAAGTGTCCAGATAATATAGTTGGAAAATAAAAGAAGTGTCTGGAGTTTTCTTGTCTCGTATTTTCGTTGAGTGTTAAGAAGAGACAAAAATGTTACCATTGTGGCTTGAAAACGGAAAGGAGCCGTCTCACGTTCGATAGTGAGGATGTCACGTGTTTGTGTGTGTAGACGTGGAAAGTGGGGTTGGCTTTCATTGGTTTAGAAAGAGTGAATTGACTATAATTATAACTGATATAATTATTTTATCATTATTTTTAGCACTAATATGAATACTATCAAGTTTATAAAACGAATATACATTGCCACTTAATTGCTACGAGCTTTTTTTTTTGCACAGTGAATAAGAACACTATTATTCAACGATACCGATAAAAAAATAAATGAACAGAAAATAATTACTAAAACACAAAATTTAACAAGAAGATTAGGAAACTAATTAAAAATTAAGACCTATCATTGTATAGACTAATACAGGGTGCCCAGTAAAAAAAGCGAAAAATCTATTATCACTGATTTATCTTTCAGGAATAATTGACCTTGGATAACCTTGAATAAATTTCTTCAATATTCATGACCTTGAATAATCATTCGCCTCTCGCATAGTAACTTAACTCCGATTGGTTCTTTTATGCTTAATTAATTGCTTCTCAATCTTGTGACCCGTCATCTAAAGGTTATTTGCAGACAACTTTCGTCTTTCGTTCTGTCCTCCTCGTATGGCTAAACATCTCACTGATTTTGAACGTCATGTTATCGTACTTTTCAAAGAAGAACATCCGACGTGGCGATTGACGAAATTTGCAGAAGTTCTTCCTGAATTTTTTAGTCACATCAGTGGTCAGCGATTTTCAACGGTTGTCTTACGTCTTTCTGAATTTACCACTTTTTTACTGATCCCCCTGTAGAATATCACTTTAGAATACCTAAACTTTACGGTTTCCCTAAAACCCACAAAACAGGCATCCCAATCATCTCCATTATTTCAAGAATAGAGAGCGCTCCCTAAAAACTAGCGAAAGCCATAACAAAAAATAGAAATAAGATGAGAAATAAGATATATGATTATCTTCCTCTGGCAGTTTAAGGTTAGCCAATCAGCTCACAGCTGCTGATTGACGCACTTTTCTACCTTTTTTGAACAACTCTCTACTTTTGGTACAATCTTCGGAATGACCACATGCTGAACGGGTCATCTCTACACCATTATCACCACAGAATTCGTAGATGGCGAGAGCATCAACTCACCCTTAGCAGATGAGTTTGATCGAAGACACCATTAAGTTTGCAAGGACCCATTTATAATACTGATTAATATAATTTGCAAAAATCATAAATCAGTTGCATGCTATTCTTTTATCATTACTACGTCTGCATCCGTCACGTGGGCCCATTCTAAGTCTAGTAGGGTGTGTTCAAACAGCTGTTACCGCCGTCTCCTTCAATCTGGAATAACAAAATTTGGCAGATCAGCTTATTAGATATATATAGAAATGATATACTAAAATTACAATAATCTAAGATAAATATGACTGCGTCTCCTAAAAGTCTCAAAACTTCTGGAATGCACCTCATATCTTTTATATAAATTTGGAATTTACATTTTTTGCAATTTTTTTCCTCCTTTTTTATTTACTTTTTCTTGGATTTAATCAATTTTACTCCACAAAATGTATAAATATGACATCAAACCATATAACCCGTGACATGTGTTGTTGCATCGAATTAGTATCGGGCACAAACAAAGCCAATTCATCGGTGTGATTCAAATAGCATATGATTTTAAATTCGTCATACGCCCTTTTTGCATGATTTTAAATTAGTTAACTGATATCTATAAGAATGATCTAGACACTATCCTGATACGAAGACCATCATTTTTTATTTTTTTTTTAATTAGGCCCAATTTTTTAAAAATCCTATTATGCAAAAGGGGCGTATATTGATTTAGTCTCTTTTCCAATTTCTTTTTATCCTCCACAAAATTGTCTTCATCTTCGTTGTTTCCTTTGAGTCCAACGTTTCAGCTTCCGGTCCTTCTTCAGGGGCTTGTTGATCAAGGTAACCTTCAGGGAATTTCGAACCAAACCCTTTATTTAATTTACGATGGTAGATTTTCCTCAACATGTTGCAAAAAAATTCTAGTCTCAGAAATTCAGAGAGAAACAAAAAAAAATACACTTACGCCCTTTTAGTATCATACCGATGAATTGTACTTCATAACGCTTTACCGCAACAGTTAGGTTATCGTAATCGACTAATATCTCCTATTGCCACACTAACCTCTGATAAGCCAAGAAATAAATCTACATGATTATAAATTATTAAATAAATTACAAATTAAATTGCTGTTAAAATACGTTTTTTTAATCGATAGATATGAATGATTGAAAAGTTGAAAATTATTAGTTTATTTCACAACATTCCTTACCAAATTATAGGTGCGTATTGTGGCTCATCAAATATAGGTTGGGCGGCCTTGGGCAAAATCAGCCGTCGAAAAAAAGTAACTACTCAAACATTTATAATAATAAAAAAATAATGATGGCTGGAGAGAAATCTGATAAACGCAAATGAAGTTTTCGTCTTCTAAAAAGAGATCATGCTAACAAAATATAGAAATGACTTATATGCCTTCTCTCTAATCGTGAAAAAGAAGACTTGTCAATGTTACAAAAAGCTGTCTTTATTCACAAATCCGGGGCGTCAGGAATGCGTTTTCTATTTCCGGTGCCTGTCAAAAGATTAGTTCTCTGTGAAGACGAGCTCTATGGATCACATGATGAGCCAAAAGCAGCACATACTAGTTAAAGAGGAAGGAATGTTATCCCATGTATTATATAGTGGGAAATACAATATCTTTGTTAGGGGTGTATAAAGTTGACAGAAGAAAAAAATAAGAGACACTTTTAATAACAGTATATAACAATTCTACAAAATCATAAATAATTAAATAAATTACAAATTATTAGGTTGGTGCAAAAATAATGACGTAATAATGTCGTTTTTTGACGTTAAAATATACGTCAAAAAACGACATTATTACGTCATTATTTTTGCACCAACCTAATAAAAAGCTGTTAAAATATTTTTTAATTGATAGATAAGTATGGATGATTGAAAATGTTTATAACATGTAAATTGTATAAATTTATTTATAACATCCAAATATGTTAGAAATAGTAGTAGTCTCTCTCTCTCTCTCTCTCTCTCACTCCCCTCTTTCTCTCTCTCTCGCTTCCCCCCTCTCTCTCTCACCCCCTCTCTCTCTCTCTCTCTCTCGCTTCCCCCTCTCTCTCTCTCTCGCTTCCCCCTCTCTCTCTCTCTCTCTCTCGCTTCCCCCTCTCTCTCTCTCACTCTCTCTCTCTCTCTCTGGCTGTGCTGCCTCGACAATTCAACTCGTGAGGGTGTGAGTTGACACATTAAGTGCTAGATCATGCAGTAGTTGCAATTTTAGGACACAAGAGCTTGTTAGGGAGTCGGTGAAGTATTAGGTTGGTGCAAAAATAATGTCATTTTTTGACGTATTTTTAAGGTCAAAAAACGACATTTATTTATGCACCAACCTAATACTTGTACACGCTTTAAAATGCAGGGTCCCGACTTCGACGAGCTATTTACAGAAGCTGATTGTTTCTTTTGAGTTAATATTCTGTTTTTATGTCGAATGATAGCGTACAATGTATACATTGAAGAAGACTCAAGCCATGTTCTTAAATAGCCACGTCAGCTCGAGACTTTCATATGGATGTCATGCATGGCGTTAAACACATTCAGAAATATCTAAACTGTCAACTATATACAACCACCTTCTCAGATAAACGATTAAAAATGGCTTTCAACCAATTAAGCCTCTAGGTCTTAGCGAACTTGGTTGTTTCAGATGATCGCAGACGACATTTAAAGGAACGCGAAAGTTCGGAAATTCTTTTTCGGTCTTGCCAGAAAAATGAAAACAAATTTGTGGAGAATGAAAGTGACAATTGTGCCCCTCGTTGTTAGCGTGTTTGGAACACTCCTCAAAAGCTTTGCTAAAGGATTGGAATGGTTGACAATTCAAGGCAGAATCACAAGTTTCCAGAAACAATATTATTAAAATTAGATCGACTACTGATGAGAATGTTACGGTATTGAGTAGAATAAGTGTGACTTAACACATTAATACTCATTGTAAAATTCAACGAATGAAGCCTCTGGGTCTTGGCGAGGACCATTCTTCTTCTGACGCTACATAATCACAAAGAAATAATTGTAACAAATAGGAGAAACCCCATCATTTGAGGGTTTCCAATCTTAGCAACAGCTAAAATGGATAGCACATATAACTCGAAGAGAAAATAATGACATAATGAAGATTTTGTCTTTCCACACTACTTTAAATAAAAGGATGGGAATGAAACTACCATCAATACTGGAATAGGCGTTATCAGTGAGCAGACTCAATAATATACTCTTAAATACATATGCAATATGTGAACTTAAGAAAACCTATTTTTCTGAAAAATTGTTTTCATAGAAAGATTTTATAAGCCTCAATCGACAGTAGCATTGTCTGTTCGGTTAATGAATGTTCAGTGTTTCCATATAAGGAAATGGCTAATATTCCCATTACCATTATCAAAATAAGACAAATCCTATAAAACTTTCGAACAATATAGAAAAAGTTGTTGCTGATTTGAATCAACCCACTACAAAGAAAAGGGCGGAAAAGCCTTTTAAATATAATAATATAATTTTTTATTTATTTTCGTGTTTTTACAACTGAATTTTTCTCAACGTGTCCGAGTTCTTATGTTAAAGTTCCTTGTTTGTAGTTGTTTGCTAAAATGAAAAGAAATGTGATTTTTCCGCGTGTTGGTGTAAACAAAAAAGAGACAAAGGAGAAAGTGACGAGGAAAGTGTAAGTGTCACCTAACTTGGTGAAGAAAAGTGTAAATGTCACGTAGCTTGGTGAGTAAGTAAGTGTAAGTCTCACGCAGCTTCGTGAGGAAAAGCGGTGAATGATTAAGGGAATTTCATTTGAAACCGTTCGCATCGTATGTTGCCGCTCATTCTCCTTACTCGCTTGTCTGACCTGTTGAATTTGATTATATACTCTTCAAAGGAATCATGAAGCATTTTTTTGTTTTGTTTGTTTTTTTTTTTGTTTTTTTTTTTTATTGTCGGCGGGAATGCAACTCATTGGTTGAAAAATATTAAATATTTATTTTGAAAGGATTATTTTATTAACCAGAATGATGCGCGGGTCTTCCGAATCAGAAACCATATTTTTGTCATTTGACGATTGACTGTCTTGGTATTTATTTCCGTCTTCGCTCCAAAAAGTATAAGGAAATAAAATCATTTTTATTTTCCTATGTACAAGATACAAGTATAGATTCTGAGGTTGGTACATTCATTTTAGTATTAAAATGGCGAATGCTGGTTCATGGCAAAGAAAAAAAAAGAATAAAATCTTAGACAGAGAGATAAAGTTTGAACATAACCCGTCATTAAAAGTTAGGCAAGCCTCGTTCTAAATCTCTCCTCATTACAAATTTCTTTTTTTATATACCAACAGAGGCGTCGTGACAGATCATCAGCATAATGAAGTCTGAGCTGTACATATTATTATAAAAATCGTCGCACAGTAATTACAGACTTACAATTATTAATTAATGCAGTAAATAGCGCAAGGAATGTGGTCGCAGATAATTGTTCATATCAAATCACGAGTAAATTACAAGCGAACAGACGACATTATTGCTGTCTGTTATCTGAACATCGTCAAGAACTGTCGTCAGTACTGCCAATGATACTGTCGTAATGCAATTAGCATTGTCTGTTGTTGGTCTGTTTTAGCTATCTTTTATTTTTATTTCTTCGCGGGAAGTACTTGAATCAAATTCTTAATAATACATTGACTCAGGCATAGGCCGACCGCAGTCAATATTATAGAATTATTGTGAACTCCATAATCTTGTTGATGGCTCCATAAGATGTGCTACATCAGAGCTACATACGTTTTCAAATTCAAAGTTGTTCTTCTCCTATACTGATTGCCAACCACAGCTAAAGAAAGAGTCCAGTCTGCTCTACTGTTTAACTTATAGCTGGGGATTCAATTTTCTTTTATTTAAAAGCTAGAAGCAGTTGCAGAAAATGACAGTTACAATATGAAATTTCTAGGTCCAGACAGAGCTGGCCATAACAATATGGCCAGCTCTGTCTGGACCTAGAAATTTCATATTGTAACTGTCATTTTCTGCAACTGCTTCTAGCTTTTAAATAACAAAAAAGGAAAGTAGAAAAGTAGATAAGGAAAGTAGAAAAGTGTGAAATTATTAACTTTATTGTTCCATGGGATACTAGAGTAGACTTCGGAAAAAATAAAGAGTCTGAAAAATTGCCAAGATCTGGCTAGGCAACTGAAGAATCTATGATACTTGAATGTAGAACTAATTCCTGTAGTAACCAGTGCGCTTGGAACACTACCTAGAAAACTGGAAAAGGGCTTACGGAGATTTGGAATTCTGGTAAACATTGTAGATCTCTAGAAAAGGACCATCATTTACTCTGCGAGCATTCTCCAAAAGATTCTTGAGTTGTGAAGAGTTTTGTTGACACCATGCTTCAAGAAGAGAATTTCCATTGACTATATCAATGTAAGACACCAAAATGATAATAATAATAATAATAATTTGTGTTAGTCCAAAATGCAGACTCTGTGATAAAATATCCAAAAACAATTGACCATCTTGTATCAGGTTGCGCGGTATTGGCACCCACTGAATATAAACTTCGACATGAGAGTGGGCTAATAACTGCATTGGAAAATCTGCCACATTCACGGAAAGGAAACTGCAAGAAATTGATATGAACACCACCCAGACTCGGTTACAGACATAGAGCCTGTAACAATTTTATGGGACTTTACAATACACAAATTTGGACAATGAAAGTTAATCGTCCATATATCGTGATTAGAGACTGCAAAGACAAAATGTGCCTTCTTATTGATATGACAGTCCCTGCAGACTGTAATGTATCTTTGAAAATCTTCAAAAAACTATCAAAATACAAGGACCTTGAAATCGGAATCTCAAAAATGTGGTACATGAAGATATCGACAATTCCAAGTGTAGTTGGAGCCCTCGGGTTGATTGTAAAAGATTCCAATAGACCCATTGAAGGGATTCCTGGTAGCCCATGCCTTAAAGAAATACCAAAAAATATGTTCTCACAAGTACAGCCCACACCTTATGAGGGGCGTTATCTATGTAAAATATGTCTGTTTTTTCTCAAAACTGCTCAGTGGAAAACGTCTTGATGCCATTTCTGACCTTAGATCTCTGGTTGGAACCCAGAAAGAAATGAGTATGCACCAGAAATCAAAGAAAATAATAATAATAATAATAATAATAATAATAATAATAATTCTTTGGGATGTTCAAATTCAAAATGTTCACCCATTCCAAGCCAGGAGACCAAATCACGTGCTCAAGAACAAGAAGAGCATTTATCAGTTAGCGGACTGTTTCAGATAATCGCAGAGGGCATTTAAAAGAAAGCGAGAGTTGGGAAATACGTTTTCGTTCTTGCCAGAAAAATGAAAAAACATATGTGGAGAATGAAAGTGATAGTTGTGCCCCTCGTTGTTAGCGTGTTTGGAACAATCCTCAAATGCTTTGCCAAGGGATTGGAATGGCTGACGATTCGAGGCAGAATCACAAGCTTCCAGAAACATTATTATTAAAATCATATCGAATACTGAAAAGAATATTACGGTATTGAGTAAACTTAGTGTGACTTAACACATTAATATTCATTGTAAAATTCAGTATAAATTATTATAATTAAAATAAGGATCAAGTATTAATTATAGGTTTCTAAAAAAAATCCAGAATTAATTATAGGTTTCTACCTATAATGCATTTCGTACCAAAGAAATACGAAGGGAATGAAGATGATTACACACTATGCCCGTTTCTATGTAGGTCCGAACTGGCTCAACTAAAGAATGAAGATCGAAATAGCGATAGAGCCTCGATAGGATGGCAACGTTTCGTCTGTTTAAAAAGGGTTGCAAGGTATAAAATAATTCATCACCCACAAGGCCGCGTAGTTTTTGAGCAGCAAGAACTGGGTAGCACTAACGCAGATATAGCAGCAACACTCCATATATGAAAGCACTTTTGTCATTCAGTCTCCAGCGATAATCGCCAAACCTACATTACGAACACGCAAATACATGAATAATAATAATAATAATCTTTATATGAGGGAGTACTGAAAAATTCTCGGTCCGATCCACTTTCCACATGCTAAGTACACTGAGACAACTCATCCTCCTTCCCTTCGGATTCTATTGGCGAGGAGCTAGTTCCACTCAGACACCTTCATTAGAACTTTGCTTCCGAGAGGATGCTTCCCTGATCACAACAGTCTTAACCTCATTAAGTCTATAGTAAACGTTATCCGTCCTACATATTCTTATAATAAGCACTCCTTGTTCTCACTCTGTACACCTGCACAACATCCTCATTTACTAACCCTCTACTCTAGTGGCTCTTGGGACTTGTACGAACGATAGTATAAAAATATCTGACTAAATCGCACAACATCAGATTTTTAGGGGTGACTTTTCAGAACATCATCGTATAATGAGCGAAGATAGGTTAAATTGATGAAGCTGGTTCTTGACAAAATTACAACCATTTTAAAAACAAAAACAAAACCGTATCCATTTATTATTATTTTTCAAGGCCATATCTTTCTTTCTTTTTTTTCTTTTATTAATCATTTCACCCTAAGCAAAGCAATAATGCCACTAAGACGTAAGGGGTTTCGAGTTCGGGAGGAGAAAATGTGAACACTTTAGAAAGAACCCGAAACCTCTCCCTAAACAGGAAACAAGCAATAAAACTCTACCCACGTTCAAAAGAAAGTGGAGGAATGTGCACGTTGAAACATCGGTTCTCGTTCGATTGCTGAAGTTAAGCAAGGTTGGGTTTGGTCCAGTGGCGGATCTAAATTTTGGGGCCTTGAAGCTTGAACAGATATGGGGGCACATTCACAACTAGCCACAATAGATTTGAGGATCCAACTATCAAAATGGAGACTGACTAGATTCTGGCAGGCTCAACGAACTTATAGCATCCCGCTACCACCTTTTTATCAATATCAATTTTTGTGCAAAAAGTGGATCACAGGGCTTATTCAGCTTAATATATATTTTCAGAAAATCTCAAATTCTAATTGGTCACTTAATATTTAAGTCATGTTCGAATAACATCAACCTAGTTCTTGACCTGACCAAAAAAATAATTCCGCCAAAAAAATCTGTCAAGCCTCTGTGAGCCTAACACGTGACCAAAGTTAGCAATAAATATGAAACGTATTTCATCTTCGACAGAGAGCCGATCGGAATCCTTTGAACTCGTCACACAGTTCCGGGCTTTACGTTAAAGATCCATAACATAATTTCAGCCTGAAAGAACACTCACTCACACAGCAATATTTTATCACGAACAATCAACTCAAGTTTTCCACATTCAACTTGATACACGAATCTTTGTCATACGCCTTCAAGCTCAACGTTAATTATTGCAATTAACATAAACACAGCTTGTTAAGAACCACTTACTCCAACTACAGAATATTCTCTTTGGACAAGTGAAAACAAATCAAAGAGCGACAATTCCGTAAACCTTAATCGTGAACAATATTTCTCTACTTTAAGTACAAACTTGAACTGTTTAATTTTCCTTAAATTACAATAATACCCAAACACACTTTCTCATTACTGTACAGACCATTCAACAACTTATAATCTATTAAACCAGAACTTTGATAACTTTTCAATCTAAACATAAAAGGACGTTTGAACCTTTTTAAACTACCTCTTTATTCCAGTTGCTTGTACCTCTTGTTTATATAAATATTTTATTGTTTCTCATGTTTGTTCTCATTCTATGTTTGTCGAATACTGAATTTTTTATGTGAGAGGAAACTGATCATTTCATCACGCAGCCAACAATTATTAATCCATATAATTTAATCAATTAATACAACCGCCACAAACTCATATAGCTGTGGGTTCAGGCGCAACGAGTCCGCAAGAAAATTTTGAAATTTGAGCAATTATAGGGAAATTTTGAGGTCATATAAAATGGCTATTAGAACATATTCCAAGGCCAGCATTAGGTATTTCAATCCATTGGCTTATGATTCTGTCACTAGAATGGCCTTATTTTAATAACAAACACTTGAAAAACATCTATTTTTTTTTAATTCACTCATTAAAATTACAGTGGAAACTCGACTTGCGAACACCCCTACTTACGAAAAACTCGCCATACGAACAAAAATTTGTTAGAAAATTCGTTTCCACTTACGAATTTCAACTTACGAAATTAAGAATAGGCTTCCCGCCACTGCATTTCAAAGTAGATATTTGATATAAATGTACCATAAATACTTTTTAATATTGTGTAAATATACTGTATTTTATATTTTTATGATCTATATATTATATTATTATATATTTTATATATAATAATATGATACTGTAGTATTGTACAGTATTATGATACTTTATATATTGTATTTTTATACTGTACTGTACTTTACTAAATATTTGCAGATATATTTTATATTGTATTTATATTCTTTTATTTTTATGTTTTATATACAGTGTACATTATTAGTATTGTATTATATTATTATACAGTACATATTTCTATACAGTTCCATCACACTAAATGTATTGTGATGCTACGAGCATTGCATCACCCCGTTAAGTCCTCTTTGTTACCTCGTATAATAAACATGTGTAGTATACGCATATTTGTGATTATATTAGTGTAAGTGTAAAAAAATAATAATGTACATGTACATTACTGTACAGTGCAGTAACATGTAAATTTTATTAAAATTTATTGAATTAAAAGTAGGTAAATGTGAAAATGTTGAATTCGTTTCGTTTAATCTCTATGAAATGTAAAGTGAGTTTTAGTCTAATATACAGTGTATAATCATTGAATTTTAAATCGATATCAATACAGTACAGTAATGTAAAAAATATATAATGTTTAATTAGAGTAACATAAAACGTATAAAATGCAGGTAAAGCGTGTAAACTACACAATAAAATAAACTATGCATCCAGTTCAGTTTGATTTGTACGGTACATTTCATCACTGCAGTTTGTTACTTTACATTTTTCCAGAAAAGTTACTGTACTGTACAGTTTAATGTGTTACTGTAAATATTACTGTACATGTACAATAAATTTAAAATTTTAGTGGGTAATTTTTTCATAATTTTTATAGCCCACGATGTCACCCAAGAAGCTGGTTGCTATTAAGAAGAGGGGAAAATATCCGTGGAAATGAAGGAGATCATTCAGAAGTACAAAGAAGGTAACCTTGTTTCTGACTTTGCCAATCTATACGGGCGTTTAGCATCAACAATTTGCACTATCCTAAAAAACAAGATAAAAAAAAAATGGTTGATGTCGCCAAGGAAGTTAGCCTAATTACCAAACATCATCCAAAACTTCTAGAAGATTATGAGAAGCCGATGTTGGCATGGATGAGTGAGAGGCAGCTACGAGGTGATTCTGTGTCTGACGATATTACATGTGCAAAGGCAAGGTCACTGTATGTGGATCTTATCAGAGAAATGCCAGGCACGTCTTATGAAGATGAAAATGCATTTAAAGCAAACCGAGAAGGGTTTGAAAAAATTTCAAAACAGAACCGGCATCCGCAATGTAGTGAGATATGGAGAAGCTGCGAACTCTGCTGCCTTGTTTTAGAGGTGTTTTGAAATGACCGAAAATACAAACTTGACCTTAAAAAATTTTTAGAAGGATCACTTCAATATCCTAAATTGTTTAAATATCATTGATAAAGCCTGGGAAGGAGTCCCAGTGATATATTTATTTACAATATTTGTGTATAATCTTTTTTTTAAAAAATACATTAATTTTGCATAAGATACGATTTTTATATCAATATGGGGTGGGGGCTTGCGAGGAATTAATTCAATTTCTATTATTTTAAATGAGGAAAATTGTTTCGACATACGAAATCTCCAGTTACGAATCCACTCCTGTAATGGATTAAATTCGTAGGTCGAGGTTCCACTATAATTGCTTCAAGGGTCCCCTGGGATTAGGAGCCGTGAAGCTTAAGCTTCATTAGTTTCATAATAGATCCGCCTCTAGCTTGGTCTGTACTCGGGTGGGAGACTATTGGAGAATACCAGACGCTATAGGCTACGTGACAGGCCTAGCAAGCCGGAGATGGATTAAATCTCGTTACTTACACTGCGAATGTGAAGCTGCTTCTGGACTGACAAGTCGCAAGACCTACCTGCAGTTGGGTGGGAATTGAGAACTATTCAAGAAAACTTACGAGCGAACTCGACATATTTCTATGATTTTCAAAGAAACGAGAGACGACGTTTTAGTATCGTTATGTCAACAGAAAAAAGCATCAGAAAAATGATGTTGAAAGTCGGTTGTTTATGACCCGTGTAATGACTTACTGGTAGAACCATCATAATTGTTTTTTTTGTTTTTTGTTTTTTTGTTTTTTTCTGTTCTATTGGTATTTGCTCACATAAAGAATAAGTTAATGGTGTTACCACATGGGAATTTTTATTTATTTTTATTTTTATTTTTTTATATCTGTTTTTTTTTTTTCATTTATTGTTTTATTTATTTATTTATTTATTTATTTTTGCTTGGTCGCTGATAAGCTATATAATATGTAGTGATAAAGTTATCGGCTGCCTAAAACGTCACCAACAAATACTGATGAAAAGCAGTTCTACGACTGTAGAGTTTCTTTGTAATTTCATCTCCTTCCTCTCTCTCTCTCTCTCTCTCTCTCTCTCTCTCTCTCTCTCTCTCTCTACACGCACACACACATGTATATATATATTCCTCTCTTTTTTTCGTTTCATTTATCTGCTTATAACTAAAGCATGCAATACAGTCTATAAAAACATGGCTTTTGCATATGCAAACTATCATCATTATCAAATGCCACAAAGTTTCTTTTTCTTCTTCTTTTCTCGTATTACAGAGGTTAGGAACATTTTGTCACATAGATATTTTGGGAGAAAATTAATGTGCGTTCACTTTCACACAAATACACTCGGAAAAAGATATGAATCTGTAGATGTTAACAAAACTTATCAGTGTAACCCGGATATAAAAGAAACCCGGATATAAGAGAGATTTTATCTGGTCCCAAATTAGAGCCATACTTACCTAAACAAAATAGACAAAACCCGGATATAAGAGAAACCCGGATATAAGGGAAACCCAGATATAAGAGACTTCGTCTCCTGTCCCGACAACTCTCTTATATCCGGGTTACATTGTATATAGAATAAATTCTTTTTTATTATTACCCGTATTTTAAAGATCTGAATAGCTATTATAAAATGACTTCGTTGTCAAGCTTTTTGAATTTTCCTATACTTGTATTTTGATTGGTCATTCTAGCTTTTGTAACAACGTTTTCCCCTTGTGAAGGATCATAATTAATTTGAAACTTTTAAAACCATTTATTTTACATTCAACATCATCACTTGATAAGACACCGGGGGTGTTGAAACAAAATGACTATTTTTGTAGTGATTTTATAACATATTTATGTTATAAACTTTTTTTAAATAAATAATTATATCTGCTTTACTTTGCATTGAGCACTTTTTAAGAATAGTAATTGTTGGTTATTGGAATTCATTCCGTATACACCAATCATATACTTGGATATTAGCTCCTATTACTGTCGAGCACTATCTATTCTATTTTTATACTATGGATAGAATCAATTTCGGAGTATCACTTAAGAACATTCCCATCACGAACAAAAGGGATTATTTCGTCCATTTAACTCAGCAAATGGAAAACCTTATCAGAAGAATGAGATGGAAAGCTTACTTCTTTCTTCAAGACAAGGAACCATTGTGTGAACGCGAAATTTATGGTTTTAAAAGCTTAAAAACGGCACCAATTATTAAGCAATTATCTGCTTTTGAAAATGAATTAATGGATATCGTCAAGGAATTATATAAATATAAAAATGCTTTCCAAAAAATCTTGAAAGTATTGTCAAAGATATTAATAAATCTGGTGATATATATGTTAAATCCGACAAAACGGCTAACTTTTATAAGTTATCACCTAAGGATTATGAAACATTAGTTAAAGATAGTCTAACCAGAAGCTACAAAAAAATTGATACAAATATCTTCAACCAAATAGATAAGATTAACAGTATCAGTAAATCAATTACTGATAAACTACAGATTAGTGATCGGGTCAGTAAACTACAAACTAAGGAAGCCTATGTCTTGTTACAAGACCATAAACCCGAATTCAAGACTAAACCATCTACTTATAAACCCTACTAGACCAGAAATCGGTAGAATTAGTAAGACTATCTTGGAAAAGAACCAACCACTCCATAAAAAAACACCCTTGGACTATTACAGTGGATTAACACAGCTGATGTTATCAAGTGGTTTAATAATATCCGATATAAGGGCAACTGTACTTTCATATAGTTCGATATTATCGACTATTATCCCTCTATATCGAAGAATCTTTTCACTTTGGCCTTGGATTTCGCCCGGGAATATTCTAATATTTCTGAGAGTGATGTGGACATTATCATGAAATGCTGAAATTCTGTTCTGATCTACAAGGATGAACAGTGGATCAAAAAAGTCTTGCAAGAACAATTTTGACATTTCAATGGGTTCTTTGGATTCTGCTAAAGCTTCTGACCTGGTTGGATTATTTCTTTTGTATAATTTAAGTGCCTTCGATTGTCTAGATTCTGATAGTGTAGGATTGTATAGAGATGATGGCTTATTAGTTGTTAAAAACTCTACTAAAATTAAGGTAGACCGTATTAGGAAAATGATCCATAGGGTATTTAAGGATTTAGGTCTTAGGACAATAGTTACAACTAATGTTAAACAAGTGTATTTTCTAGACGTCACCCTAGACCTTGCTAACAACACTTTCCAACCATATGTGAAGGTTAATTCCAACCCGATATACGTACATCCAAATTCCAACCATCCCCCTTCAGTTATCAAACATATGCCCTCTTCCATTGGATTTAGAATTAGCACTAACTCTTCTAACAAAGTTGTTTTTAATAAACATCGTGATTTTTACAATTCTGCACTCAAAAATAGTGGATACAAAGATATCACTATTCAATATAAAAACCCTGTTAATTGCAACCATATTTAAAAAAAAAAAAAAAAAAGATCTAGAAAGATCATCTGGTTCACTCCCCCTTTCAATATAATGGTTAAAACTAAATTAGGACGTATATTTCTAAACCTAATCAAGAAACATTTCCCCAACCCTGAAACTAACCCACTTAGTAAAATATTTAATCCTAATACTCTTAAATTAAGCTGTAGTTGCGTTGATAACCTGGAGAACATAATTAAAAAACATAACAACATAGTCTTTAACAAGTATAGGGACTCAAAAAGCTTGATTACTCAACAGGTTACTAACAGCAGTACTAAATATAATAACACGAATAACAAATTATGTAATTGTATGAATCCTAATAATTGTCCACTACAAAATAACTGTAGGATTAGTTCTGTAGTCTATCTTAGTACAATCTCAACTATTGAAAATCCAAATATAAAAAAAAAAATTTACATTGATAGCACCATGAAAACATTCAAGGAATGATGGCGGGGGCATATGCAATCTTTTAATAACAGTGACTATAGGTACATGACTTCATTATCCAAGTATTTTTGAAATCTAAAAGAAAAGAACAAAACACCTACGGTTAAATGGAGATTGATTAAGAAAGCCAGGACATGTAACTCCCTATATGCCCCATGTTACCTATGTCTTAACGAAAAATTTGAAATTATTAGATTTAAAAACAAGGCTGATCGCTTAAATCAAAGATATGAACTAACAGTTAATTGTAAACACCGTTATAAATTTAACTTATTATAGGGGTCGTATACTTTAAATGATAATGATATGTCGCTGTAAGTTTAATAGATTATAACTTTTATTGCCTGATGGTCATCCTGACGATATGAATGTGTATTGTATACCTACATAGTGTTATTCGTTTTTGGGTATGTGTGTGTATATATTTGTCTGTAGGTATGTGTGTTTGTACTGCGGAATGTGTATGTTTTTATATTAGTGTATTTATATGTTGGTAGGTTTTGTATATATATGTATATATATATATATATATATATATATATATATATATATATATATATATATATATATATTATATATATAAAGTAAGAAGGTAAAAAGGAGGAGAAGAGAAGAAGTTAAAAATATTGATGTATATATGTGTATTTGTGTATGTGTGTATATATATATATATATATATATATATATATATGTGTGTGTGTGTGTGTGCGTGTGTGTGTGTGTGTGTGTGTGTCCTGTTATATTGTATATCTAAATTTATATTTACGTATATTTCTGTTTATACGAATGTGTTTTTATATATGTATGTTAGGATACATGTATATTGGTGTTTGTATGTATATGGATGTATGTTTATGTATGTACGTTTTTATATGTCAATTTGGTTGAATGTCGTTGTATTTAGGTATATGTAAGTATATATGTGTACTTGTTATTATAGATAGGTATATTTATGTATATATTTATGTGTATTTATATATATATATGTATATATATGTATGTTTGTGGTTGTATATGTGTATGTTGACATCTATTATATATTAGATTGTGTGTATGTGTAGGTTTGGAAAATTTGGTTTTTTCATTACTGCCACATCAATTAGTCTATGTGTGTATATATGTTTATTTTTATGTATTGGTGTGTGTATATATGTATATATATGTGAGTATGTGTGCATAAATGTGTGTATATATGTGTGTATATATGTATATATATATGTATGTGTATGAGTACTTGTTATCATAAATATGTATACGTATGTATATGTTTATGTTTATATATTTATATGTATGTATTTTTATGTATATATATATATGTATGTATATGTGTGTTGGTTTGTGTTTGCTGCCGCGTGTATATATGTGTATGTGTGTATATACGTATGACTGTACACTTATTTCTGTGGGTAGTTCTTTTTATCTTATTTTCCTTCACCTAATCTTACTTATTATAAAACGCAGATTGTGTGTGTGTGTGTGTGTGTACGTTTATATATTGGATCGGATTTCCTACATTTTTCAACCGATTTCAACAAAACTTCACAGGACTACGTAAAATTACTTTGCGGTGGTTCTGACAGCACCAAAATTGGAAAAACACAATCATTTTTGCACGAAATCAACTTGAAAACACGATTAAGAGGCATTAATGAAAGGGGGACAACTCATATCAAGTTATACTTATTAATATTGAGTTATCGAGTTATACTTATTATAAAACCCAGGTTGGTTGTGTGTGTGTGTGTGTGTGTGTGTGTGTGTGTGTGTGTGTGTGTGTGTGTGTGTATTTATATATGGTATCGGATTTCCTACATTTTTCAACCGATTTCAACAAAACTTCACTTTTTTTTTTTGGCAGGTAGTGTTTCTTATTGTCTTGCACACTTTTTTCTTTATTTTTACATTCAGAATGCTTTAAAAATTCCATTTACAAGACAATTGTTTATAATAAAATTCTATTCATTCGGTAGACTCATAACGATTGAAAACAATGTTTTTTTTGAGTTTGGGTTTGACCAATTCGTAAAAAAAATAAATAAATAAATAAAATTAAAAAATTAAAAAAAACTAATTAAGACATGCGTGTCCGTCAACCTTAAACAATAATCTTTGTCATTTTTATTTTTCAGTCTTTATGATGGTCGATACTTGATCTATCTCTTACTGTTACATCCCGGGGCAACGCCGGGCTCTACTGCTAGTATATAATAAAACTATTATCAAATTATATGATTAAAATATGTTTTTATTGATATTTGTGGGTTTGGAATTTTCGTTTTTAATATATTAAATAATATTATTTTTAACTATTTTTATCTTTGTATATTTGCTTGCTTAAGTTATATTTTAATAAGTGGCTAGCATTTGTTTAATGACACTTTCAGTCTTAAATATTTATTGGTTGTGGTATCTGATTGTCTAGGTCAATGTCTGTGGATGTGTGTACATGTATTTATCGGTGTCTATGTGTATGGAAAGTGCATTCACTTTTAATTGTGTATGTATGTATGTATGTATGTATGTATGTGTTGGTTTTCCTTTTTTTTTTTTTTTCTTTTTTTTTTTTTCATAAAGAGCCGTGTAGATGTTCCCTGTCTCGTCATTTTTGTGTGTATATTTATATAAATATGTCTGGTTGCTTATGTATTATAATCTGATTGTGTTTGTGTTGTTTTACGCGTGAGTTTAGGACCCCATTCACACACTTAGGATTAAAATGTATACATATATTGTAAGAGGACCGGATGACATATTAGCGTCTATTCGAACGTAATTTCAATGAAGAAATAAATTGAATAACATATGTATTTCTTCTTTTCTCCTCAGTAATTTTATACTTTTAAACTTAATAACGATTAAATTTGGATTTTAAAATTGTCAGTTTTTAATTTTAATATCAAATTTTATCATATAATTTAATAATTATTGGTTAGAATAAATTCTTTTTTATATTACCTGTATTTTAAAGATCTGAATAGATATTATAAAATGACTTCGTTGTCAAGCTTTTTGAATTTTCCTATACTTGTATTTTGATTGGTCATTCTAGCTTTTTTAACAACGTTTTCCCCTTGTGAAAACATTTCCTCGTTAATTAATTTGAATTTTTTAAAACAATTTATTTTACATTCAACATCATCACTTGATAAGACACTGGGGGTATTGAAACAAAATCGCTATTTTTGTAGTGATTTTATAACATATTTATGTTATAAACTTTTTTTAAATAAATAATTATATATATATATATGTGTGTGTGTGTGTGTGTGTGTGTGTGTGTGTGTGTGGTAACATCACTTAGCTTCACAGGATTATGGATATGTATCTGGAAAGTGTCTACAGTTCAGTGCTGTTTCTTGGTTACTCAAAGATTGATACAAAGCGTGTTCCCAGAATTCTAGCAGACTACATTGGAGCGGCAGCGAGTTATGGCTTGCCAAGAGCTTTTGGATCCGCACAACGTAAATAAAGGAGTTACTCAGGGGCCAGTGCTTCTGCAGTGGTGATGTAGCGACAGCGGTAACTAACACATGGTTAAGAACGCAGCCAAGAATCTTAGACGAGGTAGGTAAACATTCCCTTATTTAAAGATGGAATACACTCACTGAGAAAGAAGACTATGCTAATGACTACAAATAGGATATTGAAACTTTTAAGGTTACTTTAGTATACTTTGCATGCTTCTACAAATCCTCATCATCGTCATCATGACCGAAGGTGCTCTTAGGGTCATTGCGCTCATGGCCAATTCAATGTTAGCGTAACTTTAGCAAAGTAGACCTAGCGTAGCTTGTCCCTCTCCAGGACAGAGAAACGCCGATGTCCTTCATCTTGAAGGCTCATCTTGGTCACGGACACGTGGCTGTTGATTCCATCTAAGGAACCCTCCGCACTGACCGTTGATTTCAGTCTAGGAAGCCCTACGCCAAGTGATGTCGTGTTATCACCGCTCTGGCTGTATACATAGGTATGGAACCCAATCTATTGTGCTAGATGGCTGTTGACTCTACAAGAAGGATAATCCGGCCTTTGACAGGTCTTGTTTTTAACCCTGCTGGGTGTCTCACCATTCCCATCGCCATAAAAGTATGGCGGGGGAACCGGTTTAGTCCTCTATACCCAACCATACAAAGGGTATTACTAGGTTACACAGTGCCAGTAGCAATCGTAGGATTAAATATTGTGATTAAAAATAAATAAAACTACGAAAAAGGTAATATATGTTCTTCTTTAAAGAATGTATGTGCTTCTTTTTAATCATTTCATCCCAAGTAAGGCGATAATACCACTAAGATTCAAGGGGTTACTGAGAAAAGAAGAGAATTAGAAGACTTTTAGTGAGGAGAAAGGACAATAAGAGAACAGGGTTCAGGAAGATAAAAAAAAATAGCGATTGATGTTACATTTATATTTTTGAAAATTGTAGGTGGAAGGGAAGCAAGAAAACAGAAGAGAGGTCTACAGGCGTGAAAAGAAATAGAATAGAACTTACGGTTACACTTAGCGATTTCAACAGTAAAACGATGAGACCATATTGCCAATCTAGTAGTAGATTAATTTATATATTTATGAAGTTGAACTACCAAGGAGAAGAGATCACTAAGACAACTGCCATGAAAATATTTATAGAAAAGTGTTATGGTCCAGGTTAGGACCAAGGAAGAACAGCACGAACACAAGAGTAGAAATAACGAAGGTATATTACACGAAATAATAATACAAGATGTGGAAGGTGTTAGTATGACTGTCAGTCTCGTTTGGAATGAACTACTATCGGCTCAACTCGATTCCCACTATTATGGTCCAGGTTAGAACCAAGGAAGAACAGCACGAACACAAGAGTAGAAATAAC
This sequence comes from Acanthosepion lycidas, assembly GCA_963932145.1. NCBI lineage: Eukaryota > Metazoa > Mollusca > Cephalopoda > Sepiida > Sepiidae > Acanthosepion > Acanthosepion lycidas. The sequence goes on along the minus strand of OZ010602.1, from coordinate 57,245,876 downwards.
GAAGGTATATTACACGAAATAATAATACAAGATGTGGAAGGTGTTAGTATGACTGTCAGTCTGGTTTGGAGTGAACTACTATCGGCTCGATTCGATTCCCACTGTTATGGTCCAGGTTAGAACCAAGGAAGAACAGCACGAACACAAGAGTAGAAATAACGAAGGTATATTACACGAAATGATAATACAAGATGTGGAAGGTGTTAGTATGAATGTCTGTCTGGTTTAGAGTGAACTACTATCGGCTCGACTCGATTCGGTATCTAGCCATCACCCCACGAGGGTTGCATGTGGCACAAGGCCGAGTTTAACGTGGGTTTCCCGAGCCCGTAGGCTCGGCCAAAAATGCCCGTAGAACCGGTATAAACGGGATCGGGTTGGTCAACCTCCCCGAACGAGACTCTGCCCTTCGACGGAGCCTCGTCCGTATTCCTCTCTGCTCAGAGGCAGAGAGTTCGACCCTCTCTCTTGAGAGGCGTAGTATACATAATGTTAGGAAGAGTTCATTCTGCAGTTATAGGTAAGGACCCATGACAAAAAGATAGAATCAAACCCCCGCAGGGTGGTGGGAAAATGACTGAAGTCGAGATGCCAAGCCTATAACATTAAGATTCTTCTTTGCATTTTATTGAGGATCTCGAGATATATAGTCGGAACGCCAGACTAAATATGATAGCAGTTTTTAATGTACGAACGAATGGTACATTTATAAATGTGCAAGGTGGATTCTGACGAAAAAAATTGTCTGGCACGACACAGTGAACAATATTCCCAACAGAAGGTCTAAAGATTATTCAATATAATCACTCCGCTTCATGTCAGTGGCAAACGTGAGAGCAAGAAGGCACAATGAGTTGCTCTCAGGTGTATGTGAGTGAAACGCTAAAAACGAGACTAATAGATGAATTTTAATTACATTTTATACGCTAGATTTTTTTTAAATGTTTTATTAGTGAATTTCGCGTCTTAGACGTTCACTGCGAAATAAATCTGTTAAAATGGGTGTGAACTTAACTTGTCTCGTCTTTGTTTTAGAGAGAGAAAAAAAAAAGATACGATAATCCTTTTATGATTATTTTTCTATAGCGGTTAGAACAATAGCTTGCAAACCTTTGCATGACCATGTCACTCATCATACAGGACACCTTTGTTAGAATCTTAAATTTCTTTGTCTCTCTCTTCATATTTAAATTTCAAAACCTTTCGACCCCACCTTTACTAATGTATAGGACACAAAGAGCTACTTATATAAAATGAGCCCCAAAGCCTATTGGAAATGTTTGTTTACTTTTCTTTCTTTCTTTTCTTTTTTTTTTTTTTTTTTTTTTTTTTGTCAGCTTTATTGAAATTCTCTGTTTCTTTTCACATTTATTCTTCTTACTTGGTTTCAGTAAAAGAAAGAAAGAAAGAAAGAAAGAAAGAAAGAAAGAAGTGTTTAACGTCTCTTGCTAATATCTCATAAATAATGGACTATTCTGTTTTGATCGCGTGGAAAGACAAAATACTTATCAGAGACGCTCCTTGGTTTCAGTGCAAGAAAGAAAGCAAGCAAGAAAGAAAGACGTGCTAAACGTCTCCTGCTAATACCGCATAAATAATAGAATATTTCGTTTTGATCGCGTGAGAGAACAAAAGATATATCAAAGACACTACTTGATTTCAGTGAGAAAATGAAAGAGCGAAGAGAAGATAGAAATGCTTAACGTCTGTTTCAGTGAAATGGAAAAAGTTGACAATTTCAAATCTGTTCCTGAGGGTCGTTATTTTAAGAAGTAAGGGGGGTACGACCCTCATTCATATTTATGATTGTTATTGCAATATTTTGTTAAAGTTGTTAAGCTCAAATATTTAACGATGCAATAGGAGAAATTCTACGTATATTTTATTGTCATAGAACTCGTCATGAGCTTATTCAATCATTAACTAAATAATTAAGATCCATCAGAAATTTAAAATAGGAAAGCCGTGAAATTTTCACGGGTTAAAACAAGTTTATTAGTCTTAAAAGAAAATATTTCATTTTTAATTCTATTTTTAAGATTTTTTTATCAGTTAGCCTATAATACAACTCTCAATATTACAAAGTAGGTTCTCTACAAACGGTTTTTGATTATTCAGGAAGTTAAACAGTTTACGCAAGGTGAGACGGCGGTGTTAATCGATTGCAATTCTCCAATCTGTGCAACCATCTAAGAAAAACGATTTCTATATTTTTTTTATTTAATTTCCCTGTTTTACGAAATTTATTCTTGCCGATACGGTAGTCGAAATATTATTAAAGGCAGTTTCAAAATATACAGACTAGGTCAAATTTATGTTAACATATTAAATCATACATTGTGAAATGGACAAAGTCCGACAATTATTTTAAGGCATTTTTATGTTTATACATTCTTTTTATAGATACAAATATTTAAGTAAATGCTCTGTTTTATAATAAACAGTATTAAACAACATTAACCGGTTTGAATGTCCGAGAAATTTTCATAGAAAATTTTCGTCCTCCGATAGGAATCGAACCTGTATTCTATACGGAACTGTCATATAGCCTGACGTGCCCTTAACCGTTTCAGCCACAGAGGTCGATTTTACTGTCTTTAAATTTCAATCCTCCATGAATCTCTCACGTACATTCATATCTGCTCATGGCGTATGAAATGTAAGAAAATGACGTCACACATTATGAAATGGACAAAGTCCGACAATTATTTTAAGAAATTTTTATGTTTATACATTCTTTTTATAGATACAAATATTTAAGTAAATGCTCTGTTTTATAATAAACAGTATTAAACAATATTTACCGGCCTGAATGTCCGATAAAATTTCATAGAAAATCATCATGCACATATGATATATGTTTTGTGAATAAATTATATCTTCCATTTACGTGTTGACATAATTTTGATTAACCTTGTATCTTGTAATCTTCACAAGGACCTTCAGCACATGTTTGTGTTTCTACGTGTAGCTTTTTTAAAGAATTCAAAGTATTATTTGCATATATATATATATATATATATACATACATATATATTATAATTTTATCATATAGACAAAACACAGTTTACTCACTACAAAGATGCAACTTCGTTTCGGTGCATTTCAATTGCACCTCGACTGGTGAGAAACAAAAATGGTTATGAACAATTCCGCTTGTAAGCAAGACGTATGTGAAACGTCACTTCCTTTTTTCCATTTGTTTGGGAAAAAATATACATAAAGCAAAAAGGTGACAGAGTGAAACAATAGTCCTTGTTGGTAGTAATTTGGTGAAGGATGGGTAAGGTGTTAAATGATGGCTAGTCTGGAAAGATTCCTTGTTGATAACAACGATCAAAATTTTAGGCACAGAATTTCACAAGCGTCCTAAGAGTGAAGGGTGGAGAAGGAAAGATGGAAATAGAAGATAGTAATACGATAGAAGAGGTAGGAGGGATTAATTCTAACACTAGTTATAGTAGAAATTGGGAATGTTTTTTTGTTTCTTTGTTTCATTGTTACTTGCAAGCTTCCAACAGTGTGGGGTATCACTTGTACGTCTTCTCTATGCGGTGCAAGTGAAGACTGTTTCATCAGAAGCCTTGAAAGGTTCTGCAAGCTCACCATAGATTTGTCTGTTGTCCTCCTCTATGGCCGCCTTCAGAGCCTCATCACCCAGGACCTGTGACTGGCCACTGCGAGGTTCATCTTAAAGGGACAGAGCTCCCAACCTGAATTTCTGGAACCAATGCCTGGCAGTGCTTTCACTCACGACATTATCCCCAAAGGCGTGACACGTATTCGACGACTGCGGACATCCCCGAACGCACCTATATTGGTCAAGAGCAATGACTCCCACCACACCGCTTTCTCGGCAGCTGACGCAATCATCTACGTATCAGTGATCAGTTCTTTCCACACTACGAATAAAACAAAGACTTTTTTGGTTACCTTATATAAACGATGTTTTGTTTATGTTTTTGCCCCTCCATCTACATATATATAAATCCACCAATAAGAACATTATTTCCGTCTGATGAAGTCGTTTTGAAGGACGAAACGCGTTACATAGGATTTTCGTCATTCAATTAACCCCATACACAGCGCGATTTTTATATGTGAATGATTAACAATGTTGGATTATTAATGTGGATTAATTATGAAGTTGGTTGTTGTATGTTGGCAAACAAAAAAAAGCAATTTATTAGCAACCAGATCTCACTCTTTAGTGATTAGATATTCCGTTGTTATGATTACATTAAATACTTGCTTCAACTGGCACCGCGTATTACCTCGTTTTAACGTAGCAGTAGAATGGCTGATTACTTAGTGTAACGATAATTCGCGTGAATAATATTAGGTTGGTGCAAAAATAATATCCTTTTTTGATCTAGTTTTTAACGTCAAAAAACGATATTATTTTTGCACCAACCTAATAAATATGTTGGATCAGATCGTGTTTTATATTATTATTATTATTATTATTATTATTATTATTATTATTCACCTCCGTCTTTTCTTTCTTCTTTATCAAAATTTTCTTAATTTTATCCTTTTCATCTTATTCACTTATGAGTTATACCACTTGGGTCTGCCAAAAGGTAATCTCTAGGGGGCGCTCTTTAAGTCTATAAATAGCCAATTATATTCTCTCTCTGCCTCATTTTGATCTCTTCAACTCTTGCTTTCAAATTGTAGTTGCACGTGTGTAAAGTGTCCCCCGCTGGAGCACGTTCATCTTCATGCTTTTCTCTCTCTTTTGGCTTTTGTACTCTCTCACGCACCCATACTTACACACACACACACACACACAGCTATTACACACGCTTGTTACACACACACAAGCAAGCACATTCTTATTATAACTTGTTTTAATTTTTTTCCGTTCGTTACAACTGTTTTCACATGTAATTCATTTTGTCACATGCATTGTCGTTTGTTTTATATTGATTATTTAGTTTTTGTTTTTAATTTTTACCTGGACTCACATTGAGTCCGTCAATATTGTTTGCTGGATCAATGTCTCGGGAGCCTGTAGCAGGTTGAATGGCCTCGATTCAATCCATAGAATTTTTACAAATGTGCTAACAAGTAATAAGCAAACAAGAAGAATAACATTCAACAAGAGAACTTACATAAGTAAATGGAATTTATATATGCATAACAACAATTGTATAGACAGTAATTCAGTTGTGTTTGAAATGCTGAAATTTACTTATCCTTGAAATTTTGAGTGAGGAAAATGTTCTTTTTGATACACTGTGAAGTGTATTGAAAAGTGTGCAAATTTGGAGAATTTTAGTGAGATGCATTGTTATTTGTAAGAGAATTAAAGAGTTTTTTACTCACAATGTTATATTATGTGTTTCTGTCCTTGTGGTTGAAGGAGTGAATGTTCGTAGATGTTCGTACGTACGTGTGTTGGTATGTGCGTGTGTGTATCATGACGCTTCATAGCGTTTTCCCCAAAGGGATAAACCCGACCTCTACACTACATCTTGTATGTGAGAGACGGCAAGAGGAAGAAAAAGAAAGAATCAAGATGTCGCTTAATATTTATTTAGTTTTATGTCACGTGACCGGCTCAAAAACTTGTTCAAAAAATCTTGGCGAGATTGCGTAGGCGTTGTATACATTTTTACATTTAACAGCCAATCAGCAATCAGACTTAAATAGAAGCTTCTGTGATCCACTTTTTGCGCAAAATTTGTGGTCGAAAGAAACTATTACATAGAAAATGCATTGGAATCTTTTTCGACTAATCTTTTTCGCTGAATCGAAAATAACAATAATATAATGCAACCAAAAGGAAGCAGAATGCTAAAAGCCTGTAAATATTTACTATCCAAGGTGCTGATTTCCGCAACATAATGGTGACTAAAATTTGCCAAAACATACTAGTACCCCATGATACACTATAATCTTCTTCTTCCGATTATAAAAGTAGGAAATAAACCATATGTTTGCAATATTTATGAAGAATATTGAATTTTATTAGAATTATCCATTTTAAAATTAATTTATTAGAGAAGGTATTTCATCTGTTGAATCGGTTTATTCAAATCATAACATTTGGGTTGTACAAAATATAACAGACATTCGCGGAAGGCCAATTTGCATAGCGACCTAAATGTTTTGAGTAAAAATTAAGTCAATAAAAGATTACCAAAAGACGAAGGAATTCGTCCGAATAAACGTATACAATGAAAAATAGATTTATTCAACAATTCTGCTAGCATTTTTTCCCAATTGTTATTTTAACCATAAAAAAATCTATGTCACCATCTTGCGAATGAGGCTGGAATGATTTACTTATCAAAAAATTTTCATGTCACGTGATTTGCAACGAGAATTTTTTTTAAATGAGCGTTCAAATTTAAAAAAAAATGTCCCATTCGAACAGTTTCTCCCCAAGAACAGCCACTTTGTGGAACGGGCACCCGAGAGGATGCTTTCCTGATCGCTACAATCAAAACATCTTCAAGTCTACGGTTAACCCTTATATTTCTCACATTCTCTCATAAACTGCACCTTTTACTTACTATTCTTGTCGCTCGTACAACCTCCTCATGCAGTAATCCTCAACCTTGAGTGGCTCTTTGGCCTTGAATTCAGTGAACATTAGTAAAAAGGAAAATGACTTACAGATTTTATGGTTGTTTTTCTTTAGCAGCATATCAACCTCTATGGGTTATTTAAGGCCGAAATCTAAATATTTTCTGATATATTTTTAGGGATAGTAATGGTTTTAGGGATACAAATCTTACTAATTAACCTGTAGCTGGGGGAAGAACAGGTGGATTTATACCTTTCCCTTTGTTCGTAAATGAATATAACGAACCCAACTTGAATTGGAACACTGCTTTCCAATTAAAAATTCTGAGGTATTATCCATTACGCCAGCTGCGCATCCAAGATTACAATACGTAGTGATATCAAATGGTCACCCAACTAGATCCAGACTAAACTCAATGTTGCTTAACTTCAGTGAACGTACGAGAACTGGTGTTTCAGCATGATGCGGCTGTAAGCCCTCCGAATTTATAACGCAATGATTGGTTTCACAGTGACATTGGTATTATTAACCAACTGATGAAGACAACGTTTTCAGGATTTATTATAATTATATGGACAATACATCGTGTGAGTTTTTAGTTTTATAATATCCATTCTTGTTAAAGGAAATATATTGACAAGGTATTTTGTGTGTCACATTTTAGCGCACAAATGAAGTGTAACATAGATTTTTATTTATAAATAAATCCAAATGATATAGGCCAAATAAAGACATATTTGATTAACATGTGGTGGCAGTATAACCATTAGCACGTAGCCTTATATAAGTTAGATATGAGAACCATCTTAGGACATAAGACATAAGACATGGCCGGAAAACACTGAGAATAATTTGACATATTAGGTTGGCGCAAAAATAATGACGTAATAATGTCGTTTTCTGACGTTAAAAAATACGTCAAAAAACGACATTATTACGTCATTATTTTTGCACCAACCTAGTAAAAAAAAAAGAAACTGCCATTGAAAGTAATGTTGCGATTCAAGAAAACAGAGCAATAAAATTTGAATAAAAGAGAGGAAATGTCTATGTGAAATAAACATTAGACTCTAATGTTTATTCAGCAATAATAAACAGAATTATTTTTAAATTATTTGTTATGGTCTAGAATGTTGATGATCATTCTAAAAATAACCATGTCATCAGTGATGCTAGAAAAGAAGGATATTTCATCATCTTATCTTCATCTTTCTAAAAATGATCCTTCTACCACAAAAGAGTCAGTGTAGCCTAGGTTACCTATGGTAGTATTGTTGACAAGTAGTAGTAGTAGTAGTACAGAAACTCACGTCTTTGCGAGCAGTCTGTGAAGTTCGAAAACAGATGATTTCAAACGCCATCCTCATAAACGAAATTCTCCGAGCCAAACCAAGTAAGTGTCATGAGTCCTTACCTATAACTACAGAATTAACTCTTCCTAACACTATGTATACTACGCCTCTCAAGAGAGAGGGACGAATCGAGTCGAGCCGATAGTTGTTCACTCCAAACCAGACTGACAGTCATACTAACACCTTCCACATCTTGTATTATTATTTCGTGTAATCTACCTTCGTTATTTCTACTCTTGTGTTCGTGTTGTTCTTCCTTGGTCCTAACCTGAACCATAACAGTAAGCACTGACTTTTAAACACTGAGAACAGTTTTACGCATACACCATACCAATATTCTGTAATTCACATCACAAAAAAAAGTACAAATTCTTGTTATTTATGTCTCAAGTTTTTATTGTTCATATTATTGTTGTATGTTTTTAATTCATTTCATTTTCAATATAAAAAAGAAGAAAAGGATTCCTCCTACACTACAAATACATATAACAGCGGGATAATTACTTTTACAATCAACAAATAATATCAAGTCAGGATTACTATTCCATAAACCCTAACTTACCTGCCCCTGTTACACATTTTAAAATATTTTGTAAAAATCTTTTTAGGCCTGTCATTAGATTCAAATATCTATATGGATACTTGTAAACATGCATATACACACAATCTGAATGAAATTAAAATAGACATCTGTGTTGTAAAAGCTATTTTCCTTTTCTGTCTGGCAACAACGCTTAGGTAACAGGAAAAGCGTATAAGCAATCATTTTCATAACTCCTGTATCTTTTCTGCATATATTTTTTTATATATATTTTAATTTTAGTGGAATTTATTTGAAATTTTACAAATCATTTCGGTAATTGCCGAGTGTGTGTCAAATATGGAACGAGAATGGTTAATTCATAATATTTCTGTATGTTGGTGTGTGGGCTTAACTCCACTTAATTCCCTGAAATTGCTATTAGAGTATGCTCACCGGCACTATAAATACCCTGCGATAATTTTTCGCAGCCTCTTCTTACTTTTTCCGCTTTAATGTCAACATGTAAGTCTCTCGGGGGTAAGCGAGAAAAAATCACGCACACACAACACACGTGCGTACACGCATTTTACTCACTTCACATTTTTTTTCACGTTCTTTTGTTACACACATCAGTGTGTTTGTCATTTATATATCTTTCTTGATAATACATTATCACTTGTTTGTACGTATATATTGGTTCTTGTTGTTTCTCTCCATTTATTCACGTGGACTTGAATACCGAGTCCGCCTTTTTTTGTTGTGGGTATTATTTCTCAACTCAAACAGCGACGTTACTAACGCTCAAAATAGGTATGAATAACAACTATAATTTTAACGTATCTTTGAAATAAGACTGTAAAAAATTCTGGTTGCAGCATTTTTGGTCACGAGCAGTATGAAATCTGTAGCAGGTTGAACGTGTGACTATGGAGTAAAAATCGTATTGGGAAATCCAAAAGACTTAGCGCAAATATTTTTATTCCGCTTCTGATTAGTTGAAAATTGTGTTTTTTTGTTTGTTTGTTTTTTTTTTTGTTTTTGTTTTTTGTTTTTTTTTTTGTTTTAGCCACGTGGTGTTCTCTCTACTGTGTCCGCGTCTGAAGTTATATGACTTGAATTTTTTATCATCTTGAACTGATGTTTACTGTCTATAAATGTTTCACGTATTGGTCAATATCCTTTCCTATATCATAAAAATATTTTAACGCAGACTAAACTAGTGGTTCCCAACCCCTTTTTTTTAGTCATGACCCACTTAAGCATCTCTAAAATCCTGATGCCCATCCTGCGACATATAATTCTTATTATTCACATGAAGGAAACCTAAAAGGTCATTAACTTGGTCTAAATAAGCTTTCAAAGAACATGGTATCCCTGAAAGAGAAAAAATAAAAGAACGAAAGGACATTTAAAGTACCGAGAAAGAAATTGTTTAAAAAATTATATATATATATATATATATATATATATATATATATATATATATATATATGTATGTGTGTGTATGTGTGTGTGTGTGTGTGTGTGTGTGTATAGGGTTAGGTAAATGAAATAACTAGATATTAGTGACCGTATACGCACATGCTGGCGTGCATAGACAGGTAAGCAAATAAATAATTACCAAATTTTGCCAAGAGGTGTAGCCATAATAGTGCTCAACATGGTTAGACAGAGCCAGAAAATATATATTAATAAATATACATATACCTACATTTGGTGTGCAACATAAATTTTGTTGGTTACCCAACTCGTCGACAAGCTATATCTTGTGCCTGACGAGTTGGGTAACTAACGAAACTTAAGCCGCACACAAAACGTAGGTATATGTGTAATTATTAATACATATATATATATATATATATATATATATATATAGTAAATACATAATTACACATGTACATGCATATACGCAAATACTTTTATGTATGCATACTGTATATGCACTCGAACACACACACTCATACTCCCACAGACTCAATAGAAAAAATCACTGTTTATAATTCATTCTTGAATTGCCTCCCTTAAAAATCAAATTGTCCTCTGTGAGGCGTGCATACACCCCACACTGGGAACATTGAAACTAAACTCATTAACTATTATAAACGTATATTGCATAAAGTTCAACATCGTTTGCGCGGTCTTGTGGGTAAATACCAATTCTCCAATCTGCAGTCTCTTTCACCCGGACGCAAACATCGCAAGCCGATCGCTACTTTATCGCTATTTCCATGGCAAATGTTCAGATGACCTCCATTCTTTAGTTCCACCAGTTAAAACCTTTACTACTAGGAAATGACACGCCACTTCCACGGAGTCGAATCATCCTCATTTCCTCCGTATTTTAAATGTAAGGAAGAAGTTCTACTCAGACAGCTTTTTCCCAAAATCTACCAATCTGTGGAAAAGATAGATGTTTCCCTGAACGCTACAATTTTAACCTCTTCAAGTCAAGGTTCATTCGTTCGCTATCCTGCTCCTCATAATATTCACTTCCTGTCACCTCCCCTTTCACTCATATTACACTTCATTCATCATAACCATTTTAACAGTAACTCTCTATCTCGAGTAGCTCTTGAGGCTTGTAACGGGTGACCTTTAGTATAAAAAAATAAATGACACCCCCACTTCCAAAACAGTTATGCGTCTCAAAATACCAATATTCCCAAACTTTCCCCACAACTACAGTTATTAAAAATGTAGGTACTGAAAAGTTCTCAGCCTGATCGGGAAGTCCCTGAAAATATTTTCTCGGCACTTCTTCATAGTCGTTAGGACTGAAGAAATGTTACTATCAAGATTTAGAAATTTTAGATAGATAGTACAGCTACGAGCGGATTCGACGAAACGGTTTTAATCTACGCTACCTTTTCATATTGAGCCTTATTAGGGTAGAGCAATAGAATCTATAAAGTTTAATATAGTGTTGATCCTCGCACGATTTGAAGCACGATGTAAGGAACGCCGTAGGAATGTCTTTGATGCCTTTGACGTGCATTTGTTTTTGCAATCAGTCAACTGTAGTAGGTTGTTTAAATGCCTTGGGTGACATTCTGATGCTTAGCAAATGAGTTCCACGTGAATTTGCAGAAAGGAATAGTAACAGCGTTTAACTCTCTGTTTATCTTTTACTTGCTCAACACGGAAAATGTCATTTCGGGGTTGTAGAGTGAGTGTCCATGGTTAAATGCAATTAAATAACAGAACTGCACAACAAAGTTTGCAATAAGCAGCAACAAGAAAAAGAAAAGAACAAAGGAAAAATAATATAAAGCAAGCAAATAAGATATGCAAGGCAAATTAACAGTAATAAGGCAAAGTAATAGGGCAAAAAGTTTTTAAAAAAATAAGAATTGAGGCTGACGCACAAGAGCAAATTCGGATAAACGAACGTAGCGTTCTGATTTCAAGACAAGACAGATCGGGACTGGGCCTTAGAAAATCGTCAGTGACAATGAAAATTGGATCTATTACGAGAGTCTTTGGAAAAAAGAACACGTGACAGCTATCATTATTTTCATCTAAAGGGAATTTACATAATGGAGATTTTTCTCTGTGTTTGGGGAAAATTAAAGGGGATTCTTTATTATGGCATATCTGAACATACGCCAACTGCTTTTGTCTAATACTACAAGAAGAAATGTTTTAATATTTTTCCACTCGCCCACATAAGGCGTTACTATATCCGTGATTTACTAACACCTTAACACAACAGAAGGAAGGACTAGAGAATAAGTCAAAGAAATGAATTCCAAAAATGAATTCTGCCTGAAAACATTTTATATACAATACTAGAATATATAAATATATCATACCAAAAATGCAATATATATATATATATATATATATATATATATATATATATATATATATATATATATATATGACACATACGCACAAACACGCAGGAACATGCTCACAAACAAACACGCACAAATACATACGTACACAAACACAGGAAAAAATCAACCTGGCACCAATAACTACCGCATAAGTTAATTACATTAAACTTAGTATGAGGATAACACTCAATTAAGAAAAATGGCAGTCATTTGCTGAAACCTTCTGACGACTGAACCAAACGATTACAAAAAGGTTCTTTTACGAAACTTTAAACATCAATCGGCTAAGTGACAAATTTTATTTGTATTAATCAAACTATTTTGACCACTTCCTGTTTAACCATTATTAATTACCAGAATCGGTACAATAAACCACAGTGTCAAAGTACACTTTCTTATCCTATTAAATTTATCGCCGGTATGTAACTTCTTAACGTTTTCTCTATGCATTGGTCATTCTTAATACATTATTATTTGAACATTTCATTAAGCCCTTTGTCTCATATTTTCTTTCCCTTACTTTTTATCTTTCTACTTATTTCGTTATTCGGACTAAACAGGTCTCAAATTTGTTTTTCTTTCTTTTTCTAGTTTCACCCTTCTGGCCTTTAGTAAACCTACAGATGAGCAGGACTTGGTCTTCAGAGTTTTGATGTTTATCTGACTGTCCGAGAGCAGTGATCCGAACCTGCAGAAAACATGCTACCTCATCGATGATAATTCACCGGTTTGCCATTACCATCTCTCGAGCTTGCTGAATCTTCTCATCAGTGGTGGAAATTTTACGGACGTCCTGCTCCTTCGTGTGTCACGCTTCTCCGGCTACTTTTAAACTTCTCATTTGGTCTTTCCTCTTAATAATAAGACAAATATTTTGACTTTAAAACTTTGTTTTTATTAAGTTTGGGATCTTTTTCAGCGTAAAGGTGGAGTTACATAAAAAGCATAATCAAAAATTTAAAAAAAATATCAATAAAAATTTCGGAAAATCCACCTTTTAGAAAGGGTATTGACAATCTTATTTGTGTCCCCGGCCGCCTCAGTCAGGAATCTGTGAAGACGCTCGGATTTTTTTTTTAAATTATCCCGTAAATGGGTAAATTTTCGCGCGGTAATCTAGTCCCGTAAGGGCGGCCGTGCTGTACTCGGGACCTAAGTATGATTGCGGTAGATTTCCGGAAATGTTTAATCCTATTTTTGTAATAAAAATAATTTTTATTTACCTCCTCATTTACGTTGAAAAAGGCCACAAACTTACTAAAAACAAAATTTTAAAATCATAATGTTTATGTTATTATTAAGAGGAAAGACGAAATGTCGGCCGCGCTGTAGCCGAGACACAAATAAAACCCAACTAAGATTGTCGATGTTTCCTAAACGGTAGGTCTTCGGAAAATTTTAATGCTGTTTTTGGAATATTCAAGCTTTTTTACACCAGAAATGATGTTTTTTTTTTAAATTCTGCAATTTTACCGAAAGTACATAAAAGGGTTAAAACTTTAGGTGACTTCAGACAGCCTTTTGGTATGTGAGTATTTACAATTTGTGTGTGTGTTCCTCTACTATATTCACATACGACAATAATCATTTTATGTGAGGCACGATGTAGTAATGGATTGAGGAATCGGAGAGCCGAGTTCGAATTCCAGTCGAATCCATTACATTCACTTACGTGCTAATACCCTTGCGAAAGGTATGAATCCTCTTCTTCTTCCCAACAGCTATAGGTAAATAGCAGGACAAACCGGGTTCTATTGCTTTGGATAACAACTGGCTTACCTCAGAAAGAAATGGCAACCTACTGCATGAAAAATCTGCCTCGTCAGTCATGTATTGAAAAATACATGATCGCCTAAGCGTGTATCATGCATGGTACATGATGTTAATAAAATACGCAAATCCTATCTCCCCTCTTGCTTGTAACCATCCGCTATAATAAAATAAACGTTTTCGGCGCTAAAGCTGAATTAGTCAAATAAAGCTTCATAAGCTTCTACTTAGAGTTGTTGCTGTATTAAAAGGGAGTTCTCACAACCATTGTCTTAATATTGCATAGGATATTCTGTGATTTTTTTTTTTTTCAATTTCAAAAAAGCTATCTCTGCCGGCTGCTGGAACTGATGGCTGGCTTCCATTCTCTCGAACTGCCAACTTTAACAGCAGTACTTGGCTACCCGAGATAGTTCGGATCTTTACTTTCTCGGTAACTTCGACGAACGACTGGACTCTTTTTATTTCGATACTCTCTATCAACGATGTGGACACTCGGAAACTCCTACTCTGTTGTCTCTATTACTCTATTACTCCACACTCAGGATCCCTTGTCTGCTGCTGATTATGTTGCTTCTGGTGCTGCTGATGATGATGATGCTGCTTGAAAGCACTTGGTTTATATTGAGACTCAAGCATGGTCTTGTAGGTGTTCTAGAGATGTGAAATTTCTATTGTTATGACATTTGCTTCCCTTCTCAGTCTCGACTACCTGCCAACACCTATCGAATTCTCAGGAAAAATAAACAAAGAAGATGAAAACCAATAGCGCAATCTCTCTTGGAGTGGTAGTAGTGACCCAATTTTCTGTTTTTAATTTTTTCTAATCAAAGTGTTAATATCACGTTCCGAACTGTTGAATATACATTATTTATTATGGTGGGAGTGAGATGGGAAATAGGTATATAAATATAATCTGCCAAATGGTCGAGATGAATATATTTTAAGTTCCAAGCTAAGTTCTGGCTGACAGTATTCCTTCCCGATAAATGCATTACGCTTGGGGTCTCTCAAAAGTTAGTTTCCCAGCCGGTTTTTGATTTGACACATTAGTTTTACCCAAAAGTACACTTTCAGCGATGTAAACTCAGTCTTGGTTTCAAGCCATTCTGACGCCCGCTCTAATGTTCATTTTTATGGTACTAATTAATATTTTTGAACAGTGGTTTCTTTATTTTAAACTCCCGCTTTAATTAGCATTTTCTTGATTTGTTTCTTTCCCTGCCGGAAGTCACCGTTTGCAACTTTCATGCACCGTCAAAACTTCAAACAAGATCGTCACTTTCTTAAAATATAGCCAACTTTGTAGTATTTATTATATTATTATATTATATTATTTATTATATTTTATATTATTTATTATATTTTATATTATATTATATTTTTTATTGTATTATTTTATTATATGACTTGCTAATGAGGCTCATCTTAGTTGTTACACTCACAACGCGTCGAGTCTGGTTAGTACCTCGATGGGTGACCGTTTGCGAATAACCGGGGCTGTAAGCTTGGTTGTGTGGATGATGTAATGGATGACGGCTCAGAATTATAAATTGGAGAGCCGAGTTCCAATTCCAGTCGTGTTTGATATGCGCAAATACCCTTGGGAAAGGTATGTATCCACCTATTCTTTACCCAGTAAGACTTGTATCACTAAAGCCATTATTAGTTTCAAAAAGAAATCTTACAATCTTGGTCACGAGCAGTATGGAATCTGTAGCAGGTTGAACGTGTGACTATGGAGTAAAAATCATATTGGGAAATCCAAAAGACTTAGCACAAATATTTTTATTCCGCTTCTGATTAGTTGAAAATCTTTTTTTGTTTTTTGTTTTTTTTGTTTTTAGCCACGTGGTGTTCTCTCTACTGTGTCCGCGTCTGAAGTTATATGACTTGAATTTTTTATCATCTTGAACTGATGTTTACTGTCTATAAATGTTTCACGTATTGGTCAATATCCTTTCCTATATCATAAAAATATTTTAACGCAGACTAAACTAGTGGTTCCCAACCCCCTTTTTTTTTTAGTCATGACCCACTTAAGCATCTCTAAAATCCTGATGCCCATCCTGCGACATATAATTCTTATTATTCACATGAAGGAAACCTAAAAGGTCATTAACTTGCTAAAGGTTGATAGTCCGTAAAAAAGTCCGTAACTTGCTAAAGGTTGATAGTCCGTAAAAAAACTAATCAAGCAGTCAATATACTCACAACGTTTTGGCCATTTCAGATGTGTGTCGTCGTACTGGTTAACCTTGTCAAATTTTTGGACCGAATATTGTTTATTCTTCAGCAGATGGTTTCTTATTTCGCAATACCCAGCCTAAGGGAAAATTCGCATTATTAAATACCTTTTCTATCAATACTTTCATGGAAATTGTTGTGATGAACTTTCCTAGTCTTTATGAATTTAAATGTAGCTCATGAGACTTATAGTCTAACAGCACCGTTTCATCATTTTATAGTTGAGTTGACTAGATGTAACCGTAAGTTCTACGCTAATAGTTTTTTCTATCAAACTTCTCGCTTGTGGAACTCTCTTCAGGCTTCTTTCTTCCCAGTCAACTTTGATATTTTAAAGTGAGATCCACCCTGTACAATACCCGAGGGCCACTCGAGGTATGGGGATACAGAGTAAAAGGTACCGTTTATGCAGATAGGTGGGGAAGTTAATGGTTAACCCTGGACTTGAACGAGTTAAGACTGTAATGATCGAAGATGCAACCTCCTTGGTTCCACAGAGCAGTGATTCACGGGAATAAGCTGCTCGAGTGGAACTTACTTCTTAGCAATAGAATACGTATGGAATTATTAGTATAGTGGTATCTGCCACACAGAGTTTACTGACTATTCTGTGTTAGGAAGAATAAAGTTTTAGCCTTCCAGTAGCACACCGATACTAATATTAGCATTAGTGTAGCCATTGATATACTAACACTGAATACGAATATAGAAAGACGAAATACGCGAGCGTAACAAACAAAACATTTAATAAGGCAAACAACTTACGTACATATATTCAAAAGGTTTACATATGTGCCAAAACAAATGATTGTTCATATTGTCCCAAAGGAACGAGGAGGTTTACAGAACGAGAACAAAGAAATAACATACCAACTTTATGGCCTTTGATCGTCTGCAGATAAATGAATAGAAAGTACTTTTTTCTTTCGCTAGGCCGTGCCCATGTTGACCAGTTTCCACGTGTGTGGACACGCTGGTGGTCAGGAAGGTAAAGAGGCCGTTCCTTCTAGAACGGAAGTAAAGACAAAAAGGGCAGAAGAGTTCTACACTCTAAAAGGGGCCAAAACTCTCATGAGCTAAACCCAAGGGAAAACAACTGTGGTCTCCCTACAGAATGATAGTGGTTTGCTACAGTGTAAGTGGCATGGCGGCTCCTAGCTCTGAAGGTTAGAACTGGTGGAACTAAGGAATGTAGTTCGTCTGAGCACTTTCCATGGAAGTAGCGATAGATCAGTGAGGAGATTGCCACATCTCGTCTGTGAGAAAGGGGTTGCAGGGTGGAAAATAATGTGTCACCCATTGTTACAATTTTTGGATACATTATATACTAGTGAGCCAGTCCAAATGACTTGACTCATTTTTTAGTCCACCAATAGAAGGTTAACTAATCAGAAGACGTAGAATATACAATCCGTCGTGTATAAAGGCGGCCATTTTGTTTACTCTATCCGAATGTCCAGTACCAGCTTGTCTGGTGAAGAGGTGCAGAAGGAAGAACTACGCTCTGCTACTTTACCGGGATATGCACTGCGAACCTGAACAACGCTTCCCTACTGTCTTCAAAATATTCACTGCTAACCTCTGGATTCTATACTCAAAGACGACTGCCATCATGAACAACACACATAAGTAAGCGGAGGCGCTTTTGGACTCTATCGAAACTGGAAAGTGAGGACTGGATAGCTCCTGCCGAACTATGACAGCAGTATTTTATTTTAGGCCTGATCTGATTCTTGTAAAGCTAGAGGATAAGCATAAGGAATCAGGAAACTTACTGTAGCTGTACAGAGAACAGGCCACTTTTCCCGCGTCTTTAGCGATGGATCGCATGTACGAGTTCCACTTGGAGTTTGGGGTGAGTTTGAGGCGCAATAGTCACTCAATACACTGAGCCTCCCCGAGAGGACATCCATTCATCGGTCATGGTAGAATGTAAATAATTTGATTTTCGAGGTATTGAATACAACTAGCCAACTTATTTCCCTCCACTGAGATGATAGAGCTAGATCAGACGAGAGATCAGCTACCAATCTTTGGTGATCACGAGCTTTCAGGGGCACCCATATACCACCGTACCATCCGCATGGATATTCACAAGATGAGCTGCTTTCGCTGTTTCCATGACTTTAAGCGTTCTACTAGGATGGCATCTCGCTCACACCCTTTCACCGTCGAAACTGTTAAATGTATCCGTCTCTTCTACACCAATAGCTTCATGTCTCGTAACTCTCGCCTGTGGGACTCCCTCCCTTTTTCCTGTTTCCCTGATAGCTATAATCTCCAAGTATTCAAATGTAATGTCAATCGACGTCTCCAGATGCCTTGATCTATCCCTTATCCTTCTCTTCATCCTTTCCTCTATGACTACTATTTGCTCTCACTCCAACTCTCTGTAACCTCTTGCGTGCTAGTGGCTTCCCGCCTTGCTTGGGGTGAAACGCTTTAAAAAAAAAGTATACTGTTAGGCAGATCATTTATGCAAAGTAAAAAGTGGGTTGTTCCGAGAAGTGAACGACTGCGTTGGTTGCTAGGGCCCCAGAAGGCTGGCCGTTGACAACTACCTTCAGGGACCTATCCGTTAGGGAGGACTTTATAAATGAGAAGACTCTTCCAGTAATTCCATAACTAGAAAGCTTGAGCAGCAAACCTTTATGTCACACCTTGTCAAAGGTCCTCGAAATATTTAATCCTGTGGTCCTTGAGGTGTATTTGTTATCCAAAGCCCCATTGAAAACGTGAGTTATGGTAGGACCTTCAAAAATGTCAACCCTCATCACCTGTCTTCTTAATTCTTCTTTTAATGTTCTCTCTCCTTAAAAGTGTATTTTTTTCTCATAATCTCTGTCATGGGTCCTTACCTATAACTACAGAATGAACTCTTCCTAACACTATGTATACTGCGCCTCACAAGAGAGAGGGACGAATCAAGCCGAGCTTCTCGGTTTGACGGTCGAACACTCTGTCTCTGAGCAGAGAGGAACCCGGACGAGGCTCCGCCAAAGAGCAGAGTCTCGTTAGGGGAGGTTGACCAACCCGATTCCGTTTATACGGGTTCTACAGGTTCTACAGGCATTTTTTGCACGAGCCTACGGGCTCGGGAAACCCACGTTAAACTCGGCCTTGTGCCACATGCAACCCTCGTGGGGGGATAGATACCGAATCAAGCCGAGAAGCTCTGCTTGACGGTCGAACTCTCTGCCTCTGAGCAGAGAGTTCGGGGAGGTTGACCAAACCTATCCAGTTTATACGGGTTCTACAGGCATTTTTTGGCCGAGCCTACGGGCTCGGGAAACCCACGTTAAACTCGGCCTTGTGCCACATGCAACCCTCGTGGGGTGGTGCTAGATACCGAATCGAGTCGAGCCGATAGTAGTTCATTCCAAACCAGACTGAGTCATACTAACAACTTCCACTTCTTTTATTATTATTTCTATTATATACCTTCGTTATTTCTACTCTTGTGTTCGTGTTGTTCTTCCTTGGTCCTAACCTGGACCATAACACTGACACTCAATAATTCCTTGCGGTCTTAGTGGCTTTAGAGTGAAATGATTTTAAAAAATCTACGAAAGAAATAATACTTAAAAACTAACACTCCGAGACCTCCGCCAGTCTTCGGCGTTATACGCCGTGTGATGTTTAAAGCGCAGCGTCCATCGTAGTTTCTGTTGATTCCCTTCATTCCAGTACATTAGGTCTGGGTAGTTTAATAAAAATGGCTATATACCTATATGTAGTTTCTAGATATACAGTAGCGCCCAAAATTAAGGAACAAAATTAAAACTTCGATATCTCAAAAAATATAAATCCAATTTTTCTGAAACTTTCACTAAATGTAGACAATTGTCAATTCATTTGTGCTTAAAATCTGTAAATTATTTAGAATGATACAGATAGAGCTATGATTCATTTAATACTTTACTCAAGTGTTCAAAATTAAAGAACAAATCGGGAAACATGTGGGAATAACGCACATAATCCGAATTTCTGATAAGCGAGATCTTTATCTTAAAGATTGTTTTCATATCTACGTCATTTTCCAACATGGCGAACCGACGAAAAGTTGACAAGTCTCTAAAAGCTGATATTGACGAACTACGAAAGGAAAATCACACAATTGACCAGATTGCTGAACATGTGAAGCGTTCCAAAAGTATTGTGAACCGAATTCTGAAACTGTACGAAAACACTGGTCGCTTAACCAGTCCAATCAAGGTGGGTAGACCAAAGAAAACAACGGCCAGTGAAGACAGGATCTTCAACGCCTAGCATTGAAGCGCCGTTTTCGAACTGCGGCAGGCATTTCACGAGAAATTTCAAATGACATTAATGTGAATCGACAAATCAATGCTTGCAAGAAATAAGGCTTAAGCTGCTCATAAGCAAAAAGAATAAGGCAGCAAAACTGGAATTTGCAAACAAGCGCGTGTTGTGGTCAGAAAAGCAGTAGTCTAGCGAATTTTTCAGTGATGAAAGTAAATTTAATTTAAATTTTCTGATGGAAAACAGTATAAAAACGAATTTGCGAAAGGTTGAGTTCAAAGTTCACCAACAAGAGAGTCAAGTTTGGCGGAGGCAGCCTGATGGCTTTCAGCATGTTTTCAAGTCTGGGTACGTCTCCTTATGTACGCTTGCATAATAGAGTTAATGCTGCTATGTACAAGAATTTGTTAGAAAATGTTTTACCGGTATCACAAAATTCTGGGTTTGAAAATCCTGTGTTTATGTAAGATAATGCCATAAGACAAACCAGGTTGCTTATTGCTTATCTGAACGACCAAGTAATAAACGTTTATGGATTGGCCAGCTCAAATCTAGACATGACACCTATAGAAAACTTATGGAAGACTTCAGGACAAAATGTCATGGCTAAGAATCCATCAAATGTCAAAGATCTATGGAAAAAATTACAGGAGGAATGGGCTAAAATTACAGGAAGAATGGGCTAAAAATTATAGGAGGAATGGGCTAGAAATTCCAGGAGGAATGGGCTAAAAATTACAGGAGGAATGGGCTAAAAATTATAGGAGGAATGGGCTAGAAATTCCAGGAGGAATGGGCTAAAAATTACAGGAGGAATGATGGGCTAGAAATTACAGGAGGAATGGGCTAAAATTACAGGACGAATGGGCTAGAAATTATAGGAGGAATGGGCTAAAAATTACAGGAGGAATGGGCTAAAAATTACATGAGGAATGGGCTAAAAATTACAGGAGGAATGGGCTAAAATTACAGGAGGAATGGGCTAAAATTACAGGAGGAATGGGCTAAAAATTACAGGTGTAATGGGCTAAAAATTACGGGAGGAATGGGCTAAAATTACAAAAGGAATGGGCTAGAAATTACAGGAGGAATGTGCTAAAATTACAGGAGGAATGGGCTAAAATTACAGGAGGAATGGGCTAGAAATTACAGGAGGAATGGGCTAAAATTACATGAGGAATGGGCTAAAAATTACAGGAGGAATGGGATAAAAATTACAGGAGAAATGGGCTAGAAATTACAGGAGGAATGGGCTAAAAATTACAGGAGGAATGGGCTAAAATTACAGGAGGAATGGGCTAGAAATTACAGGAGGAATGGGCTAAAAATTACATGAGGAATGGGCTAAAAATTACAGGAGGAATGGGCTAAAAAATTACAGGAGGAATGGGCTAAAATTACAGGAGGAATGGGCTAAAAAATTACAGGAGGAATGGGCTAAAATTACAGGAGGAATGGGCTAGAAATTACAGGAGGAATGGGCTAGAAATTACAGGAGGAATGGGCTAAAAATTACAGGTGTAATGGGCTAAAAATTACGGGAGGAATGGGCTAGAAATTACAGGAGAAAGGTGCTAAAATTACAGGAGGAATGGGCTAAAATTACAGGAGGAATAGGCTAGAAATTACAGGAGGAATGGGCTAAAAATTACAGGATGAATGGGCTAAAATTACAGGAGGAATGGGCTAAAATTACAGGAGGAATGGGCTAAAAATTACCTGAGGAATGGGCTAAAAATTACAGGAGGAACGGGCTAAAATTACAGGAGGAATGGGCTAAAAATTACTGGAGGAATGGGCTAAAAATTACAGGAGGAATGGGCTAGAAATTACAGAAGGAATGGGCTAAAAATTACAGGAGGAATGGGCTAAAATTACAGGAGGAATGGGCTAGAAATTACAGGAGGAATGGGCTAAAATTACAGGGGGAATGGGCTAAAATTACAGGAGGAATGGGCTAAAATTACAGGAGGAATGGGCTAAAATCACATGAGGAATGGACTAAAATTACAGGAGGAATGGGCTAGAAATTATAGGAGGAATGGGCTAAAAATTACAGGAGGAATGGGCTAAAATTACAGGAAGAATGGGCTAGAAATTACAGGAGGAATGGGCTAGAAATTATAGGAGGAATGGGCTAAAAATTACAGGAGGAATGGGCTAAAATTACAGGAGGAATGGGCTAGAAATTACATGAGGAATGGGCTAAAAATTGGAGGAGGAATGGGCTAAAATTACAGGAGGAATGGGCTAGAAATTACAGGAGGAATGGGCTAAAAATTACATGAGGAATGGGCTAAAAATTACAGGAGGAATGGGCTAAAATTACAGGAGGAATGGGCTAAAATTACAGGAGTAATGGGCTAGAAATTACAGGAGGAATGGGCTAAAAATTACAGGGGTAATGGGCTAAAAATTACGGGAGGAATGGGCTAAAATTACAGGAGGAATAGGCTAGAAATTACAGGAGGAATGTGCTAAAATTACAGGAGGAATGGGCTAAAATTACAGGAGGAATGGGCTAGAAATTACAGGAGGAATGGGCTAAAATTACATGAGGAATGGGCTAAAAATTACAGGAGGAATGGGATAAAAATTACAGGAGGAATGGGCTAGAAATTACAGGAGGAATGGGCTAAAAATTACAGGAGGAATGGGCTAGAAATTACAGGAGGAATGGGCTAAAATTACATGAGGAATGGGCTAAAATTACAGGAGGAATGGGCTAGAAATTACAGGAGGAATGGGCTAAAATTACATGAGGAATGGGCTAAAAATTACAGGATGAATGGGCTAAAATTACAGGAGGAATGGGCTAAAATTACAGGAGGAATGGGCTAAAAATTACATGAGGAATAGGCTAAAAATTACAGGAGGAATGGGCTAAAATTACAGGAGGAATGGGCTAAAATTACATGAGGAATGGGCTAAGAATTACAGGAGGAATGGGCTAAAATTACAGGAGGAATGGGCTAGAAATTACAGGAGGAATGGGCTAAAATTACAGGAGGAATGTGCTAAAATTACAGGAGGAATGGGCTAAGAATTACAGGAGGAATGGGCTAAAATTACAGGAAGAATGGGCTAGAAATTACAGGAGGAATGGGCTAAAAATTGGAGGAGGAATGGGCTAAAATTACAGGAGGAATGGGCTAGAAATTACAGAAGGAATGGGCTAAAAATTACAGGAGGAATGGGCTAAAATTACAGGAGGAATGGGCTAGAAATTACAGGAGGAATGGGCTAAAATTACAGGGGGAATGGGCTAAAATTACAGGAGGAATGGGCTAAAATTACAGGAGGAATGGGCTAAAATCACATGAGGAATGGGCTAAAATTACAGGAGGAATGGGCTAGAAATTATAGGAGGAATGGGCTAAAAATTACAGGAGGAATGGGCTAAAATTACAGGAAGAATGGGCTAGAAATTACAGGAGGAATGGGCTAGAAATTATAGGAGGAATGGGCTAAAAATTACAGGAGGAATGGGCTAAAATTACAGGAGGAATGGGCTAGAAATTACATGAGGAATGGGCTAAAAATTGGAGGAGGAATGGGCTAAAATTACAGGAGGAATGGGCTAGAAATTACAGGAGGAATGGGCTAAAAATTACATGAGGAATGGGCTAAAAATTACAGGAGGAATGGGCTAAAATTACAGGAGGAATGGGCTAAAATTACAGGAGTAATGGGCTAGAAATTACAGGAGGAATGGGCTAAAAATTACAGGGGTAATGGGCTAAAAATTACGGGAGGAATGGGCTAAAATTACAGGAGGAATAGGCTAGAAATTACAGGAGGAATGTGCTAAAATTACAGGAGGAATGGGCTAAAATTACAGGAGGAATGGGCTAGAAATTACAGGAGGAATGGGCTAAAATTACATGAGGAATGGGCTAAAAATTACAGGAGGAATGGGATAAAAATTACAGGAGGAATGGGCTAGAAATTACAGGAGGAATGGGCTAAAAATTACAGGAGGAATGGGCTAGAAATTACAGGAGGAATGGGCTAAAATTACATGAGGAATGGGCTAAAATTACAGGAGGAATGGGCTAGAAATTACAGGAGGAATGGGCTAAAATTACATCAGGAATGGGCTAAAAATTACAGGATGAATGGGCTAAAATTACAGGAGGAATGGGCTAAAATTACAGGAGGAATGGGCTAAAAATTACATGAGGAATAGGCTAAAAATTACAGGAGGAATGGGCTAAAATTACAGGAGGAATGGGCTAAAATTACATGAGGAATGGGCTAAGAATTACAGGAGGAATGGGCTAAAATTACAGGAGGAATGGGCTAGAAATTACAGGAGGAATGGGCTAAAATTACAGGAGGAATGTGCTAAAATTACAGGAGGAATGGGCTAAGAATTACAGGAGGAATGGGCTAAAATTACAGGAAGAATGGGCTAGAAATTACAGGAGGAATGGGCTAGAAATTACAGGAGGAATGGGCTAAAAATTGGAGGAGGAATGGGCTAAAATTACAGGAGGAATGGGCTAGAAATTACAGGAGGAATGGGCTAAAAATTACATGAGGAATGGGCTAAAAATTACAGGAGGAATGGGCTAAAATTACAGGAGGAATGGGCTAAAATTACAGGAGTAATGGGCTAGAAATTACAGGAGGAATGGGCTAAAAATTACAGGTGTAATGGGCTAAAAATTACGGGAGGAATGGGCTAAAATTACAGGAGGAATAGGCTAGAAATTACAGGAGGAATGTGCTAAAATTACAGGAGGAATGGGCTAAAATTACAGGAGGAATGGGCTAGAAATTACAGGAGGAATGGGCTAAAATTACATGAGGAATGGGCTAAAAATTACAGGAGGAATGGGATAAAAATTACAGGAGGAATGGGCTAGAAATTACAGGAGGAATGGGCTAAAAATTACAGGAGGAATGGGCTAGAAATTACAGGAGGAATGGGCTAAAATTACATGAGGAATGGGCTAAAATTACAGGAGGAATGGGCTAGAAATTACAGGAGGAATGGGCTAAAATTACAGGTGGAATGGGCTAAAAATTACAGGATGAATGGGCTAAAATTACAGGAGGAATGGGCTAAAATTACAGGAGGAATGGGCTAAAAATTACATGAGGAATAGGCTAAAAATTACAGGAGGAATGGGCTAAAATTACAGGAGGAATGGGCTAAAATTACATGAGGAATGGGCTAAGAATTACAGGAGGAATGGGCTAAAATTACAGGAGGAATGGGCTAGAAATTACAGGAGGAATGGGCTAAAATTACAGGAGGAATGTGCTAAAATTACAGGAGGAATGGGCTAAGAATTATAGGAGGAATGGGCTAAAATTACAGGAAGAATGGGCTAGAAATTACAGGAGGAATGGGCTAAAAATTACCTGAGGAATGGGCTAAAAATTACAGGAGGAACGGGCTAAAATTACAGGAGGAATGGGCTAAAAATTACTGGAGGAATGGGATAAAAATTACAGGAGGAATGGGCTAGAAATTACAGAAGGAATGGGCTAAAAATTACAGGAGGAATGGGCTAAAATTACAGGAGGAATGGGCTAGAAATTACAGGAGGAATGGGCTAAAATTACAGGGGGAATGGGCTAAAATTACAGGAGGAATGGGCTAAAATTACAGGAGGAATGGGCTAGAAATTACAGGAGGAATGGGCTAAAATCACATGAGGAATGGGCTAAAATTACAGGAGGAATGGGCTAGAAATTATAGGAGGAATGGGCTAAAAATTACAGGAGGAATGGGCTAAAATTACAGGAAGAATGGGCTAGAAATTACAGGAGGAATGGGCTAGAAATTATAGGAGGAATGGGCTAAAAATTACAGGACGAATCGGCTAAAATTACAGGAGGAATGGGCTAGAAATTACATGAGGAATGGGCTAAAAATTGGAGGAGGAATGGGCTAAAATTACAGGAGGAATGGGCTAGAAATTACAGGAGGAATGGGCTAAAAATTACATGAGGAATGGGCTAAAAATTACAGGAGGAATGGGCTAAAATTACAGGAGGAATGGGCTAAAATTACAGGAGTAATGGGCTAGAAATTACAGGAGGAATGGGCTAAAAATTACAGGTGTAATGGGCTAAAAATTACGGGAGGAATGGGCTAAAATTACAGGAGGAATAGGCTAGAAATTACAGGAGGAATGTGCTAAAATTACAGGAGGAATGGGCTAAAATTACAGGAGGAATGGGCTAGAAATTACAGGAGGAATGGGCTAAAATTACATGAGGAATGGGCTAAAAATTACAGGAGGAATGGGATAAAAATTACAGGAGGAATGGGCTAGAAATTACAGGAGGAATGGGCTAAAAATTACAGGAGGAATGGGCTAGAAATTACAGGAGGAATGGGCTAAAATTACATGAGGAATGGGCTAAAATTACAGGAGGAATGGGCTAGAAATTACAGGAGGAATGGGCTAAAATTACAGGTGGAATGGGCTAAAAATTACAGGATGAATGGGCTAAAATTACAGGAGGAATGGGCTAAAATTACAGGAGGAATGGGCTAAAAATTACATGAGGAATAGGCTAAAAATTACAGGAGGAATGGGCTAAAATTACAGGAGGAATGGGCTAAAATTACATGAGGAATGGGCTAAGAATTACAGGAGGAATGGGCTAAAATTACAGGAGGAATGGGCTAGAAATTACAGGAGGAATGGGCTAAAATTACAGGAGGAATGTGCTAAAATTACAGGAGGAATGGGCTAAGAATTACAGGAGGAATGGGCTAAAATTACAGGAAGAATGGGCTAGAAATTACAGGAGGAATGGGCTAGAAATTACAGGAGGAATGGGCTAAAAATTGGAGGAGGAATGGGCTAAAATTACAGGAGGAATGGGCTAGAAATTACAGGAGGAATGGGCTAAAAATTACATGAGGAATGGGCTAAAAATTACAGGAGGAATGGGCTAAAATTACAGGAGGAATGGGCTAAAATTACAGGAGTAATGGGCTAGAAATTACAGGAGGAATGGGCTAAAAATTACAGGTGTAATGGGCTAAAAATTACGGGAGGAATGGGCTAAAATTACAGGAGGAATAGGCTAGAAATTACAGGAGGAATGTGCTAAAATTACAGGAGGAATGGGCTAAAATTACAGGAGGAATGGGCTAGAAATTACAGGAGGAATGGGCTAAAATTACATGAGGAATGGGCTAAAAATTACAGGAGGAATGGGATAAAAATTACAGGAGGAATGGGCTAGAAATTACAGGAGGAATGGGCTAAAAATTACAGGAGGAATGGGCTAGAAATTACAGGAGGAATGGGCTAAAATTACATGAGGAATGGGCTAAAATTACAGGAGGAATGGGCTAGAAATTACAGGAGGAATGGGCTAAAATTACAGGTGGAATGGGCTAAAAATTACAGGATGAATGGGCTAAAATTACAGGAGGAATGGGCTAAAATTACAGGAGGAATGGGCTAAAAATTACATGAGGAATAGGCTAAAAATTACAGGAGGAATGGGCTAAAATTACAGGAGGAATGGGCTAAAATTACATGAGGAATGGGCTAAGAATTACAGGAGGAATGGGCTAAAATTACAGGAGGAATGGGCTAGAAATTACAGGAGGAATGGGCTAAAATTACAGGAGGAATGTGCTAAAATTACAGGAGGAATGGGCTAAGAATTACAGGAGGAATGGGCTAAAATTACAGGAAGAATGGGCTAGAAATTACAGGAGGAATGGGCTAAAATTACAGGAGGAATGGGATAGAAATTACAGGAGGAATGGGCTAAAATTACAGGAGGAATGGGCGAAAAATTACAGGAGGAATGGGCTAAAATTACAGGAGGAATGGGCTAAAATTACAGGAGGAATGGGCTAAAATTACAGGAGGAATGGGCTAGAAATTACGGGAGGAATGGGCTAAAATTACAGGAGGAATGGGCTAAAATTACAGGAGGAATGGGCTAAAATTACAGGAGGAATGGGCTAAAATTACAGGAGGAATGGGCTAGAAATTACAGGAGGAATGGGCTAGAAATTACGGGAGGAATGGGCTAAAATTACAGGTGGAATGGGCTAAAAATTGCAGGATGAATGGGCTAAAATTACAGGAGGAATGGGCTAAAATTACAGGAGGAATGGGCTAAAATTACATGAGGAATGGGCTAAGAATTACAGGAGGAATGGGCTAAAATTACAGGAGGAATGGGCCAGAAATTACAGGAGGAATGGGCTAGAAATTACAGGAAGAATGGGCTAAAATTACAGGAGGAATGGGCTAAAAATTACAGGAGGAATGGGCTAAAATTACAGGAGGAATGGGCTAGAAATTACAGGAGGAATGTGCTAAAAATTACATGAGGAATGGGCTAAAAATTACAGGAGGAATGGGCTGAAATTACAGGAGGAATGGGCTAGAAATTACAGGAGGAATGGGCTAAAAATTACAGGTGTAATGGGCTAAAATTACAGGAGGAATGGGCTAAAATTACAGGAGGAATGGGCTAAAAATTACAGGAGGAATGGGATAAAAATTACAGGAGGAATGGGCTAGAAATTTCAGGAGGAATGGGCTAGAAATTACAGGAGGAATGGGCTAAAAATTACAGGAGGAATAGGCTAAAATTCCAGGAGGAATGGGCTAGAAATTACAGGAGGAATGGGCTAAAATTACAGGAGGAATGGGCTAAAATTACAGGAGGAATGGGCTAAAAATTACAGGAGGAATGGGATAAAAATTACAGGAGGAATGGGCTAGAAATTTCAGGAGGAATGGGCTAGAAATTACAGGAGGAATGGGCTAAAATTACAGGAGGAATGGGCTAGAAATTATAGGAGGAATGGGCTAAGAATTACAGGAAGAATGGGCTAAAATTACAGGAAGAATGGGCTAAAATTACAGGAGGAATGGGCTAAAAATTACAGGAGGAATGGGCTAAAATTACAATAGGAATGGGCTAAAATTACAGGAGGAATGGGCTAAAAATTACAGGAGGAATGGGCTAAAATTACAGGAGGAATGGGCTAAAATTACAGGAGGAATGGGCTAAAAATTACGGGAGGAAGGCTAAAAATTACGGGAGGAATGGGCTAAAAATTACAGGAGGAATGGGTTAAAATTACAGGAGGAATGGGCTAAAATTACAGGAGGAATGGGCTAAAATTACAGTTGACGAATTTCAAAATTAATGAAATCCTGTGAAATTCGAAACAACATTTTGCATTTTGTTGTCCAATTATGTTTTATTAAAAACATTGTTTTTTCTTTGATTTTGGACTTGATATTTGAGTAAAAAATGAACTGACTCAAAGCTCTCTCTCTGTATCATAGGAAATAACTTACAAATTTTAAGCACAACTGCACTGCCATTTGTCTACATTTAGTGAAAGTTTCAGAAAAATTGAACTTTTGTAAATTGTATTTTTGTATATTGTATTTTTTGAGATATCGAAGTTTTAATTTTGCTCCTTAATTTTGAACGCTACTGTAGAATAAGATAGATCACACCTAACATAGATAGATAGATAGATAGATAGATAGATAGATAGATAGATAGATAGATAGATAGATAGCACCTTCCGCCGCTGCGGTCTACGTTTAGTGGTCCGGTCCTCAGGTACTTAGAATGGCTTTTTAACCACAGGACTACCTCTGCGCTGGTCAATGCTGACGCTGGTCCAAGCTGGCTGTTGGTCACTGGCTGCTTCAATCCACACTGACTCTGCCCACGCTGTGTTCTTGATGTCAGAACAGTTGAAGATCGAAGGTCGTCATAATTCACAGCGCTGGGTGAAGCCGTGATGGGTGCTATATTAAGGAAGAAAAATATCTTCACGACGAAAAATAAAACGAGAGATTCGTGGGGTTAATCTTTAGTTGGTTTATATAGCTCTTGGTGCAACAAAATTTAACCCTTTCCCAATCAATCTCTATAGTGACACTGAAACTGAGTCTTGGCATCAGGAAATCTAGTGTCAGCTGACGTGGATTTCAGAGGCGCTCGATGCGTGTTCTCAACCCAATGTCTCCGAGCTTCCCAAAGCCATCTGCTTATATGCACTTCGGCCCAAAACTGGCGTGGGGTCGAAGGGTATTCAGTGATTCCCCAATTTTCATTAATTTCAATAAAGGTTTTCTTTGTTCCCTATTTCTGCTTTTTTAATCAACTTTCCAAATTTGGAGAATTATCCACCTTGGTTCTCCCTTAACTTCAACTTGATTCACTTCACATCTTGTGCCGCTGCTATGCACAGGCGTGGCTAAATTCCGCCTCTTCTTCTTTCGCTTTATTCTAACTCTGCCCACTTCTCAGGGCTGACATAACTGTCTTTGTGACAAATCTAATTTTTAAAGTGCGTAGGAGAAAGGGCGTGGTTTATTCTCCTCATTAATTTCAATTCTCTGACTCCTTTCCTGGACCCACCTGTCCAACGAAAACACAAACCAGATCTCCTTCTCATTTTAACCTTAGCGATAGATAAAAATTATTTGCCAATTTGTTTTCGTCAATGAAAATATATTTGTTTACCTAAATTCTCAACAAAGAGACACGCTGTTTTCCATCCTTGGGCCAGTTGCCGTCTTAGCGAAAACATAAACCAGATCAACTGCCTGTTATGACGGATCGATTTTTCATAAACCTAATTCTCGCAGCGGGTTCATTCTCTGTTTTCATTTCTGAATTCATTTTCGCTAACGAAAATATAATTCCCGTTTGCTTCTCTTTTCGCCAATGGCATGTGTTATTCTAATTTCCCAAGAAAGAGATAAAGCCATTTCCCAATTTGCTTTACCCGCATGCC
Organism: Acanthosepion lycidas; assembly: GCA_963932145.1. NCBI lineage: Eukaryota > Metazoa > Mollusca > Cephalopoda > Sepiida > Sepiidae > Acanthosepion > Acanthosepion lycidas. Next base: position 57,214,573 of record OZ010602.1, on the reverse strand, counting down.
AGATTTTTAATAGATAAGAATATAAATTCTTGGTGCATCGTTCCAATTCATAGGGGTGAGGCAAACCAGATGGTCATTGCTTGACTTCCACATTACCAGGAAAAATGTCTTCCATTCTCTGTTAATATCTCTCTTACTTCGAGTTTATATTTCATTTTGGACTTAACCATTTTTTTGTGTAGAATTAATGTTTAACCACCAGCCTCAGTGACATAGATAGATAGATAGATAGATAGATAGATAGATAGATAGATAGATAGATAGATAGAATGGCAATATGCATAGCATAAACGAGACTCGTAACCAATTAGTCATTGGAGTACCACATTTATAGCAGTGAGTATGCCGAAATTTTATTTTTTATTTTTTTTAAGTAATTTTTTTCTTTTTTTTCTTTTTGCAACAATCTATTGCTGGTAATTTATTTACTTTTTTGAATCTATACTATCAATTTTTCTCTAGTTTGAAAGTTCACTATTTTCCCGTACCTGGGACCCTAACATGTGCCAGCATTCGGGGTCAGAGTGGACCTGGGATCAACAGCGATTACGAGATGGTTCCACGCTCTTCAAAACCTCCCGATCAAGCTTTGCTGCTGGATGTAGTTTATCGCCATACGTAGGAGGAACATATTTGTCAGTTCTGGACGAAACAGATAGTCGAACTCGCCCGGCCGATTCCACTTTGCTGCGCTGATAACCGCTATACTACCCACAAATACTGATGACGCAAAATCGTTGTGACTAAAACAGAATATTAAAAAAAAATGAACAGAGCTAAATAACGAAACTAGATTCTCACCTAAAGACATTTTCCAGACGATGCCTACTAAGTTCGGACTAGTTTGACACAAGGCTAACCAATAAACTCATTTGCAGAAGAAATAAAAGAAATAAAGAGAGAGGCCCCAAAAGCTTCTCGGACTAACGTTCTCAGCTGACATGAAGTGGAAAGACTATATTGAATCCATTTCTAGGTCAGCTGCTTAATAAGTTGGTTCACTGTGTTGCGCGAGAATTTTTTTCTCTCCAGAATCTATCTTACATATCTATAAGTCTACCATTTGTCCATGCTTAGGATATTGCTGCTACATATGGTCCGGTGCACCTGATATTTTACCTCGATCTCCTTGATAAAATCCAAAGAAGAATCAGCAACATTATTGATCCTGACGGCTCGGTTTAAGTCACTTATATATGGCTGTACGGTTGCCTCTCTGTGTCTTTTTTATAAATAGTTTCATGGTAATTGTTCGGGTGAGCTCTTTGCCTAAACTCTTTTAATTTAAGCGCAGTACGAGACTGACGTTGAGATCTCATCAATTTACAACTTAGCTGGCTAGATGGAATTGTAACTTCTATAACAGTTTCTTTTCTCGCACTTCTCGCTTGTGGCACTCCCTTTCGGCTTCATGCTTTTCAGCCAAGTTTGATCTGCAAACATTTGAAATCAATGTCAATTGCGCTTTCCTCTTCCCGCTCGTTATTAATGTTTCTGTTCCTAATTTTTCCACACCCTGTAACCCCTTGTGTCTTAGTGGCTTTATTGTCTTGCATGGGGTGATACCGATTTAAAAAAAGGAAAAATAAATGTTGCAAGTTTGTCATTTGAATGTTTTCAATTAGAAGAGCTAGACCTTAAATCAATGAGGAGTAAAAATTTGCTCACTAAAATTAGTTCACATTATTTTCACAGGTAGGGGACAAATGGTTTTCTGGTGGGTTAGCTCCCTATCTACCGTTTAGCGACGGACTTGATGCGCTGACGTCGTAATCATGAGCACGCAGTTACCGCTTTTTTTGTTCCGCGTTAAATGTAAGAAAGTTGTTTTTCATGGTTAGATAAAAAAAAATATTTCTAGTTTATTTCTTTTGCTTTCTTTTTTTTATTATTAAAATAGCTTCATATTTTTCATTCTTTAAAAATTTTGTCTTTAGTATGGACATGACGTACCTCCTACGTCACTACATTCCTCTACGGACCGCTTTTTATTAAAAAAAAATACTACTCGTCATGGTCTACGAAATTTTGATAACTACAAACAGGCGTTCACAAAGATTTGAATTGATTAATTAAAATAAGAAAATCAAGAAAGACCTCTTTTAAATGTGTCTCTTCTTAATCTAATAAAAAGTGGTTCTTTTTATCAAAAGGCATACAACACGATCTTAAGTAATGATTTAATATTGCTTCTATAATTATTAAAGAGGTCTTTTCTACTAATTCATTCCAAACTATTAATTCACTCCCAAATAAATATATATATATATGTATGTATGTATATATTTAAAAAAATTATGCCAAATTCTCCCAGAGCGATGCCCTTCCATTGCACTCCGGTTGGGTTGACCTTTGCGATTGCCCAAATGTGGGCGGCTCGGGTACGCTATTTCTAAGTGCGAGGTCCTCGTCCACGTTCACCCCGATAAACAAGCCAAAAACAGTTGTTTTTTTTTTTCTTTTTGTTTTTTGTTTTTTAAATTGTAAAAAATTCCTTGTAAGTACCTCGAATATCATCCGCACTTACGAAATGTGAATAAATTCCTGATTTTCGGTATTTTTTTCATCCTGAGGGTTAAAGTTGTTGTGAGGTAAGCTAAACAAATTTTGATTTAAAATTTATAATTTCAGAAGAATGCCAAAAACTTAATAAAAAAAAAAAAAAAAAAAAAAAAACTTTGATTTAAAATTTAATTTCTTGGGGTGAATTAATTAATATTTGCGATAAGTAACTTTACATTATTTGTTAGAAATTAACAGAAAAGATCCATTATTTAAATGTTAACAACTAGTTTATAACTGAAACAGTAATAATCATAATGATAATAAAGAGTAAAGACGCAGACGACATGAGTGAATAATAGAGATGAAGAGGCGGGAGAGAGAGAGACGTAACAGAAAAATGGTAGCAGTTGAAAGTTTTCAAATAACTATGTTGAAAACAGTAGTTTTATTTTATTTTATTTTAATTGGCAAAGTAAAAATGGAAACAGTTTGCTGTCAGAATGAGAAGATGATGGATGAAACAAGGAATGAATTGGTGCAGATTTTGTTTTTACCAGTCACATCATAACTTCCAAAACTACTTGTTATGTTTGTTGTTACAGACGGTGAGCTTTTTCGGCTGCTTCTCAAGGCCTGACCCAGCTTTAAGCAATTCCCGCATTAGCAGAACAGGACAGGCTATGATTTTTTTTTTAATTCTACCAACCGGCTTTACTTTAGATTTTAGAATAGTGGATGTGATTTTAAAAAAAAACTTTTAAAAGCGTGTGAATTGCCTTAAGCTAGAGAGGGTGACGGAACGGAAATATGTCGAAAAACCTGAACAAACCAATGTTTGTGTAGGAATTTCATCTTATTGTTAATACATAATGATAAATGTACTATGAAAACTTTGTTTTTAGCTTTGTCAACGTAGTTGCAAGGATCTACGTTCATAATTTTTCATTCGTTTCTCTTGTATGTGTGCGCACGCGCGTGCGTGTGTTTGTGTGAGGCATCAACTCATTTTTTCTGTCTCTGTCAAATCTATCACTTTGTCAAATGCGTCTTCTTTGTCAATTATTCTTCAGGCTAAGTGTTATTAATAATTGTCACAGTTTATTGTTTGCTTGTTGTTGTTTGTTTTTTGTCGTGAAAGTGGGTACATTACCTGTGTCCGTTTTCTTTATTTGTGGTAACTGGATACAATATCACTGATTTCGTAGCAAGAGTGACACACTTTTTTTTTTTTTCTTTTTTTTTTTTTTTTCGTTTTACACATTGTTTGTGAGGACGAAGGGGACTTGGAGCAGCCTAGGAAGACAGGTTGATGGGGGGGTTGGAGTGTTTCCCTCTCAATACTGGTATAGCCTGTGTTCATGTGACTGCTGCTAGTTTTTCACTAGTCTCGGTTAAACAAAAAAAAAACGGAAGACATCAACATATTGAAAGTAAGTAAAAAAAAATAGTTTTGTTCTCAACTTTTTTCCCTATTTTTTTTTTTTTTCACACGAACAATGGACGTAAGAATAAGTTTTGAAAGTTTAAATAAGATTAAATCAGTCCCGTGGTAAGAGACATGGATACGAAGCATAGACTGATTTGTAAGACAATAAAATGTCCTGGTTAATTCTGAAAACTTTTCTGGGAGTTCTGTTGTGTAGGCATATTTTCTTTTCTCGTTTAAAAAAATTAATTCGTCTATTTTGTTTGGAATATTTGCGATAGACAAGAAAATACAATTAAATCGTTCGGATTTTCACTGAAAAGAAAAGCTGGTCAAATCTCGCATTGTAATTTTTTTTTTTTAATAATACACTTTCACTCCACCAGTTTTCTTATTTCTGCTGAACGAACATGGGGAAAAATGCACCATACATATAACATATTCAAATAATAATCGTTTTCATATTTATTTATTTGTTTGTTTGTTTATCCTTACTTTGTGTTTTATTAAGTTACTACTGTGTTTTACTTTCACAAACTCGTTGTATATACGACGTTTAAAATCAACTAAAAGGAAAAAAGCAGTTCCTAACATTAACTTATTGATATAAGGTAATAAATAAAAAATATACTAGGTTTATTTATATATTTGTGTGGAGTACACACTTAAAGTGCATGTGCGTGTGTAACTCCTAATATAATTGTTTTGTTTTTTTGTGTTCTGTTTGTACTTCTTCTGTCTGTACGCGTATTACAAATTATTCGCTGGCTGAATTTAAACCAAAAGCTAAAACAAAGTGATTTATCGTACAATTCAATACATCACTTTTCCCATCTTAATAAATAAAGACACGCTTTTTTACTCGAATACTTACACATATAAATGAGGCGTGTTTAGCGTACCACATCATAATGCTGAATCCATGGAAAAATGTTTAATGTTACATAAATTCCAAATGCAGGTCATGTTACATTTAGAATTTTTTAACATTTAAAATTTCCAGCCGGTCACCAATCTGTTTTTTGTTTGAGTGGTGGGGGTACCCGGTAATGGGTTTTAAAGTTAATAGAGCTGCGGGTGAAACCGTTTCAATTAACAATTCATTTTTTTTAATTTTTTATTTTTAATTTTTATTTTTATTTATTTTTATTTTTTTTTTTTGTGAATTGAATTCTATTTCTAACCCTCAGTTTGGGGTAACAATAGTGACCCTTTGTTAGATTTAAAAATAAAAAAGGAACAATTTCTTTTTTATTATTTAAAATAAAATATTTTTTCTTAACCAGTATGCACGATGGAAGGTGAAATTGTATCGAACGCTGAAAATGTGTACGATGAATTGTTTATGTTGTTTGCAATAATTAGCACACTGAAAGTAGTTCACACCATTTTCACGGGTAGGAGCGGTGAGATGATTTCCGTGGGCAGCTGTCCTCTGACGAAGAGCCTGTGTAATTTCACAATCATGAAATACGTTATGGTCACTTTATTTCTACTTCCCCATGGGTGTAGAATCGGTGTTGACTAAATTTCAAGCCCGACGATATAATTTTTTTTTTTTTTTTTTTTTTTTTTTTTATAGGTGCGTCGATATAGTGCAATGGTTAACGAGCCTGGTCTAGTTGACCATTATTAAGAATTTAAGACTGAATGAGCGAGTTCGATTTTCACTATGAAGTCCATACTTGTGGCTTTGTGATAATGGTATTTAGGTGCATGGTATTTCGAGAGTAGCTTAGTTCAGCATGATTGAAATGAAAACTGAGTAGTGAGTTCGATTCCCAATGTGTGCCTTATACTTGTGACCTTGTATCAAACTAGGATAAGTTTAAATAATAGTAACTGAGTTGTTGCATTGTTCCGGTACTAAAACAGTGGTAAACAAAATGTACACATGTAAATGACGGGTCGTCATTGTGAGCAGAAGTCAGTGGCTGACTGGGACAGGAAACGGCTTGTAAATTTGATTTTTTTTTTTTTTTTTTTTTTTTTTAAGCGTTTCACCCCAAGCAAGGCGGAAAGCCACTAGGACGCAAGGGGTTACAGAAGATTTGGAGCAAGATCAGATAGGTGTGATAGAAGAAAGGATGAGGAGAAAGATAGTGAATGGGGGGGGGGTCAAGGCAACTGGAGATGTCGATTGACATTACATTTGAATAGTTGGAGATTATAGCTCTCAGGGAAACTGAAATAGGGAAGGGAGTTCCACAGGCGAGAGGTGCGAGACATGAAGCTATTGGAGTAGAAGAGACGGCTACATTTAGCAAGTCCTCGGAGCAATTACCATGAAAGTATTTGTAAAAAAGACAGAGAGAGGCGACGGCGCGTCTGTGAGAGAGCGACTGCAGACGAGATGCCAGAACAGGGCCAATTATATTGCATATCCGCCTCTGGAGCTTATCAAGAACCCCGAGGCAAACAGAAGGGGCTCCAGCAATACTCCATGCAAGGACGAATTGTTGATTTGTAGATCTGAAGGATCGATTCCAGGGAGAAAAATTTCCTGGCGCGGCACAGGGAGCCAACTTTCTTTGCGGTGGACGAAGCAATTTACTCAATGTGCCTCTAAAACGAAACTGCTCTCATTTAACCTCAATAGAGAAACTTCCCTGCCCCTTATCAGCATGATGCTCGACTTTACGAGTGTCACACTGCGCCTTCTTGGCCGCACGTTTTCTACTGACCTGAGGTGGAACAACTACATTGAATCAATAGCTGCATCTATCGTAAGGAAAGTTGGTTCTCTGTGTCGTACCAGAAGGTTTTCCTCGTCTGAATCCATCCTACACATCTACAAATCTACCATTCGTCCATGCATTGAATACTGTTGCCATTTATGATCTGGCGCCTCTGCTGTTCATCTCTCGGTTCTCGACAAAATTCAAAGGCAGATCTGCAATGTTATCAGTCCTGACTTGGCATCTCGACTCCAGTCACTTTCTCACAGACGTAATGTGGCTTCCCTCTGTCTTTTCTACAAATATTTTCATGGCAACTGCTCTGACGAGCTATTTTCCCTGGTAACCCCATTCTGTATGAATTTAAGCGTGCTACCAGGTTGGCATCTAGGTACCACCCTTTTACTGTTGAAATAGTTAAATATAATCGCCTCTTCTACTTCAACACCTTCTTCTCTTGCACTTCCCAACAGTGAAACTCCCTTCCTCTTACTTGCTTCCCTGATATTAGGTTGGTGCAAAAATAATGTCGTTTTCTCACATGTGTTAGTATGTGAGAAAACGACATTATTTTTGCACCAACCTAATAACTACAATCTTCAAAACTTTAAATGTAACACCAATCATCATCTTCCGATGCCTTGATCCCCGTTATTATTTTTATCCTCTCCTCAATCCTCCCTATACTCAGTCTTTTTTCTTACTTTCACTCTCTGTAACCCCTTGCTTGAGATGAAATGCTTAAAATGCGAGAAATTAATTATCATCATCATCATCATTGTGAGAGCTGTTTCGACTTGAAGGCCCACTGCAAATCAGTGAGATTTATCATCTTCAGTAACTTTGTAAATATCTCTTCTTAGTCCTTTCCGAACCTCCGTCTTGTGCTAACGCACGAAAATGCTGCAGGTCTTCAAAGCTCTTCAAAGTTTTTACGGGGAAAGTTTGAAAATTTTATTGATATTTTTTCCAGTGTCTTTACCAACTTTTAACGGTTGACAACTGGAGAACTTATTACCTTCTTCGCCAAATAATGAAATGAATAAGCTCACTCTGAATAGTTGGAGATTATAGCTGTCAGGGAAACTGGAATAGGGAAGGGAGTTCCACAGGCGAGAGGTGCGAGACATGAAGCTATTGGAGTAGAAGAGACGGCTACATTTAGCAAGTCCTCGGAGCAATTACCATTTGATGTACACTGAAGCTGACTCTGATCCCTGAACAATAGTGTGTTTAAATTTCATTGTGTTGCCATATCCTACTATGGCAACAGAAAACAACTTCGAGTGAAATTAACAATAAGGATACGGCAATTGAGAGGCCTTGAAAAAGAATGCAATGGAAAGGGAAGTAACATTAATAATGCAAAGTGCTAATAGTTTCTAAAAAAAATGACGTTAAAGGGTAAAAAATGTGTTGAGAACAAATTATTTGTTCGGATTGTTTTCGTACTGGCAAGAAGAATCCAAAGAAGGAAGCTACTTAACCGAAATTGATTTGTCCTTGTTTTACCATACGTGGTTCAGTTTTCATTTGACTGACAGCTGATCCCTAAAATGTCCTCCAATCCGTTTCTAATTGGGGCAAGAAATGGCTTGTAAATTTTAGCACATTCAAAACGAAAATGTTATCTTTTAATCCTCATAGAGAACCATTTTGCCTTCCTTCAACATGGCTGATGCTAACCTCCAGGAGAGCAACTCATTGTGCCTTCTTGATCTCACGTTTTCCACTGACTTGATATGGAATAATTCTAATTGAATCAGTTACTTGATCCACTGTTCGGAAGGTTAATTCAAACAATTTTTCTCTGCAGAATCCACCCGGCCCATTTATAAATCTACCATTCGCCTGTGTATTGAATACTGCTGCCATGTCTGGTTGGGTGCCCTTGTTATATATTTCGAGATTCTTGACAAACTCTAAAGATAAAAAACTGTAATGTTATCAGTCCTGACCTGGCATCTCAACTTGTTACATTCCCACCGCTGTGGTGTGGCTTCCCTCTGTCTTTTCTATAAATATTTTCATGGCAATTGTTCTAATGAGTTTTCCTCCTTAATACCTCGACCGCATGAATGTAAGCGTAGTACTAGATTAGCAATTCGGTCTCATCGTTTTACTGTTGAAATAGCTATCCGTAAGTTCTATTCAAATAGTGTCTCTTCTCGCACTTTTCGCCTTTGGAGCTCTCTTCCAGTTTCTTGCTTCCCTGCTGCCTACAAGCTTTAAAAATTTAAATGCAACGTCAATCGATATCTTCGGTCTTTCCGAACCCTGTTCTTTTATTATCCTTTCTATTCACTAACACCCTCTCATTCTCTTTTATTCTCAGTGACCCAATGCGTCTTAGCGACATTATTGCCTTGCTTGGGGTGAAATTATTAAAATAAAATGTAACCATGTGTGCGATGATAACAAAAACGATGTTTATCTTCAAGTACAAATGCATTTTGAAGGAACCTGTCGAATATAATATAAATATTAAAGAGTAATATTTTTCTCAATGTACCTATAGAAGATACTGGTTTTTAAGATGCTGCTTGCAACTCTCACTTTAGTTATTTTTTCTAAAACGAGTTATATATAAATTGTTATATATTTGATGTGCTGGTATGTGCAAAAGAGAAGGAAATGTCTTAATTTAAACCTCTACTGTCACGCTGTCATAGCCAAATCATGGGAAAGGCTTCGGAAGTAAAACCCGAGGACAAATCCGGAGCCGGAGTCCCCAAGACAGTTCGTTATTATGTTCGACTTCATTCTGGCAACTCCTGTGACGATGTCCGTGTCAAACTGTATTGGACTCTACCTCTCTCTTGGACAACATCGGTGGCGCGGAGAGGGGCACCGCTGGTGTCTCATAAAAACCTGTCCAGTTCCGCGCCCTGGAGTGCACACTCCAGCATCACCTTACCTCGACGGCAAAACACGGGAAGTAACAGTCTACTAATGAGAGGATTCCAAAGGTCCTTCTGTATGGGGAACTGGCTACCGGCAAGAGGACACTTCGCTTTACAGACGTCTGCAAAAGTGACATGAGGGTGATGGACATGGACATCGAGAGGTGAGAAGACGTCGCCAATGATCGCTCATGCTGGAAACGCGATTTTACACCGAGGGCTAGAAGAGAGAAGAAACGGGGGTTTGCCGCCGGAGTGAAATGTGCTCGAATGAAAGAAAACAACACAGTGATCTCGGGCAAGAGTGTCTTCACATGCATTCGTTCCAATTGAGACTGTCACTCCTTTTGGGGACTGTACAGATATAACAGATGCTGCGCCGTTATCAGCAGCTAAGGCATAATTTTAGGGTGCAGATCTATGGCCCCTCGAGACCAACGGATGCCACATACATACGATATGTGTGTGTGTGTGTGTGTGTGTGCATACGTGTATTCTTACGTGTAAACCATATAACTTGAGTACTTTCACCACAACTCAAGATGTTGACATTCCACACCACTTCAAACAAAAAGCCAGGAAGGAAACCCCCATCAAGAGCAATAAAAGTTACAGGAATTGAGAAGCCTATTTTCCTAAAAAAAAAAAAAATACTTTAAGAGAAAGATTTTATGAATTTCACTCGAAAATTTCACTGGCTGCTCGGTCAATACCGAATGTTTCTTTATAAGTAAACGGCTCATATTACCATTATCATATTTACGAGTGTATTTTGTATGAATGTGTTTTTTATTATTTTAATCAATTCACCACAAGCAAGGTGATAAAGCCACTATGATGCAAGGGGCTACTGGAAGTGAAAAAAGAAAAGAATTTAGAAAGAACCGAAAACCCAATCCTAAACAAGAAACTAGGGATAAACTTCTACTCCTGTTCTAAAAACCGGGGAAACGTGTGAACCGGACGATAGGCAAACCTATCTACTCCTACTGAGGAAATAAATAAATAAGTAGTATAAATTTCAGAGTGTATAGAATATTCTTAATGAAGAAGTTCTCCAGCTTTAATTTTATATCGTTAATAACACACCATTTCCTGAGACATGTACCAATTGGCAAGATGTTATTCTTCTGAAAACAAACTTAACAATTGTCAACGCCTCTGTTTCTAATTAACGTGTATTTCCACGTATAAGGCGACCTTTAGAGAAGACGAGGTAAAAAATTACAGCTAATCTTCATGAATTTATCCTATACATGTCGTAAAAGACGACTGCTTATTGATTATATACAAATGATGTTACTGGAAATGTTACTTACTGTTCAAAATAAGCGAAATACAAAACGATTTTATATCATGTTTTTCCAACCCCTAAAAGGTAAACCATTGTTTGTTTTTTTTTACGTTTCATCATATGATCTCTTGTGAATACTGATTATTCTTCTTCTTTTCCTATATCTAAACAGTTACAAACAGCCTGGTGTACTCATGGCCATTTACTTATACTTCATGGATAATTACAAAATACCGCTAATAACAGTGCGATAATGTATGATAATTGTATATTCCATTGCTGTGAACGCAATCATAAATCGATGTTTATATTTTCTCAGCTGAGCTTGCATGGATACAAGTTGATTTCATTGATATAGAATTATTCTTCGAATAGGCAATTTATTATTGAGCTATGCTAGTAATATATAAGGTAGAAATTGTTTTATTACGTTTATTATCAGTTTATTTGATAATGTGAATCTATCCATATACGTTATTGGTTATCGCGCCGAGGCCGGTGTTAGCCTAGCGACAAACAACACTCAGAATTTAAGGTTTCTTTTATAGAATTGTAGTATAAGATCCCCCCATTTTTAAGGGTGATTTTTTTTTGGGGGGGGTGGTTAAAGGCCGTCTTATACGCGGAAATATATGGCATTTGTTATAATGGTTACGACGGCATGTGCATTCCAACAAAGATTTATATCTCTCTTTAAACGCGTCGAATGTAATACACATTTATAAACATAAATAAATAACACTAACGAGTCACGTGATAAATGAAGGAAAACGGAAAGTGTATTTATAGTGATTAAGGTGCGGACGCTATACGGGCCACATTGACATTAACGGGAATTTTATCAAAATTTTTTCTATTTTTTTATACATTTCAATTGTATTAGGTTGGTGCAAACATAATGACGTAATAATGTCGTTTTTTGACGTTAAAAAATACGTCAAAAAACGACATTATTACGACATTATTTTTGCGCCAACCTAATAACGCTTAGTAATGTTGTCTCTTTACCATTCCCCTCCCACCTATTTACACAACTCGTTAGATAGGTCATTTTCTGTTTTTACTCTGTCCCCCTAGCCGTCAATATGTCTTCTGAGTGTCATATTTTTCAAGCCTTCTTTCCTTATTATGCGTCTTAGAGGATTCGACTGTCTTTTTCCCATTCGAATTATAACTGGTCATAATATACGTTCCTTCACCATTACTGTTAATTTATTTATTTTGGCTTTAGGGACATCTGCTCGGTCAATCCTCAATATACCTAAGTCTTTTGATGTTCTGAGGTGCCACCGAGTACTAAGTCTGGTTAGGTTGAACCCGCTACATGTTGGGTTCACCACAGATATTTATTTATTTCCATTTTAGTATTTTTTGTTTCATTTGCCACCACAGTTCCGTTGAAAAATTTGTTTAAAAATTTCTAATACAAATATACTGAATCAACTTTGTTTATCTGTCTCATGCAATATGTTTTTATTAACTTGTGCATATTGTGTTTTGTCCTTTTCATATTTTACTCTAAATAATTTGCGGATTTCCCATATATACATCAACACTTCTTTAAGAGCATATTAAGAAAAAGATTCTTACTTAGTATAAAATTGAAACAGAAAGAATTTTTTTATTTACAATAGTTTATGTAAAGAAGAAAAGTTATCGTAGGGAGTGTTCAAAATATTCTTTTGATTGCGTATAGAAATTTACTAAGTAGTGAAAATTGTTCATAAGAAAGTGAGGACTAACAGTAGCAACATAAGTTATAAAAGTCCTTAGTAGACAGAGAGTAAAGTGTCAGTAAAGTGTTCAGAAAAGTCCTTTGAAGAGAGAATATAGTGTTGTCAAATTTTTGTTGAGCTGTTCGGAGTTTTGTAGCTCGATATAATAGTGGAGATGACTATTTGTTGAATGGAAACAGTTGCAAATGTAGCGATATCAGTTGTTAGCTGATATCTTGTTAAGGACACATATGCAAGATGTTACAGAAATCATTTGACAATTATCGCCTTGACAAAGGAGGTCAGCTGCGTGGAGAGGACCTCCCAAGAATCAGATCAACCGATCCTGACAAAGAAGGTCTTGATGATTGACTTTTAAGGCAAAATATGACAGGACACTGAAGGCTTGTCTCTATAACCCCTATTAGCCTAAACCAGAGGACGTCCTCTGATTTAGGTTGATAGGAAGGTACACACCGCTTAGACCGTTCGCCCTCTCAACTCGCCTCACTTTTCCTCCCTCGCTTACAGTCGGCTCTAACGGGAAGGTTGCAACTGAATAAAATTTGCCGACTGCTACAATTTGGCTTGCTATTTGGAGTAACGATTATTTTCCTTGTATTAAGCCACAGGCGTTCGACTAAAAGAAGTAGCACCATGCGGACGAACCTGGTGTCGAGCCTAAGCTGCAACGCTACACCGAATGATTGTCACTTGTGAAAAGCTTTCAGAGGTTGGTACTGCTTTGTAAAATTATAATTGAAGCAAGTGAATTTTCTTCAAATTAAAGAAATTTCGTCTGGTTGTGAGTTTGTTTCCGACAAACATGTTGAATATTTTCTGGTTCTTTTTCATTTATTTTAATGTTGTCCCAGAGTTCATTGCAAGTCACTGGTAACTCAGAACACAGTGACCTCTTTTCTCAACACGCTGCTAAAGTTAACTGTTCTACTGACTTCCATCTCTCCCTGAATACCTGAATGGAATCTCAACGAATAGTGATAACTGACTGATACCTCTTTAACTGTAAACTACTTTCAAAAATTGTCTCGGGTTCGAAATTCTGTTCTTTTTCTTGTCTGGAAATAATCTTGAGAGTAAATTATCTTCTAAGGACTTTTTTTTTTTTAATGTTCCTTTTTTATTACTTTGTGCCAGATATAGTGTCTCCACAATCAGATTCAGAAGCAATGTTTATCAAGAAGGCCCCATACGTACTGGCAGGAGATGTATTCGCTCGATATCTGTCATGGGTAACCTTAGTAAATATGAATGGTCGCGGTATTTCGTCCTACCTTAATTTCTCTTTCTATTATTTTGAATATCTTTTATTTTTTAATCATTTCACCCCAAGCAAGCATGGCAATATAGCCACTAACCACCAAGGGGTTACTGAGGATGAAAGACAATAGAGTGAAAGGAACGGAGAAAATATTACTGAGGAGAAAGAACAATAAAAAGAATGGGATTCAAGGAGGCAGATGACAAGGACTAACGTTGCATTTAATTTTTTTTAGATTACAGTTAAAAGACGGGAAATTGTGGAGAGCCATGACCACCAATGCCCTAAAGGTGACAGAAGATGACGATTGACGTCGCATTTGAATTTTTGTAGATTCAGTTGAAACTGAGTTCCACAGACGAGAAATGCGATTGAAGAAACTATAAGAATAGAACTTACGTTACATCTCGCAATTTCAACGTTAAAATGATGAGACCTCATAGCCAATCTAGTGATAAGCTTAAATTTATGAAGTCGATGTACCAAAGAGGAAAGCTCACCAGAATAATTGCCATGGAAATATTTATAGACGATGTAGAGGCAAATTAGTTTCGGCCATTGGAAGAGAGTTGTCTTCAGTGTTCATATTATAGTGATTTTCCAAGCGTAGCTTAGATGTAGCACAAGACCGAAAGTATGGGGCACCCAGTAAAGATCAAACTCACTACTGCATCGTAATTGTTCTAGCAAGACAAGCTTGCTAATCATTACACCGTCTCGAGGTGCCCATGTTCATATTTTAAATTAACAAAGGAGGTTAAAATGTATTACGTAAAGATTTATTAAACCTGTTTTGTCGTTAAAATCCAGTAACGTTCAAATCTTTTTTTAAGTCATCTCCTGTTTTTTACTTTCAAATTTATAATCATACATACTAGCAGGACTAGTGTGAATTACACTGGTTTACTAATTATTTTTTAATATTGCACTCTCTACTTTGCAACCCATGACCATTCCCAGAAAAGTAAAGTGACATAGTCTCTCTTAAAATGAAATATTCTCAAGAGATTGATGGTCACGAAACATGATTTAACCTCTCGCTACAAACAACCGCCTTTATCCTAGATGGCCCCCCCACGTCCCCCCAAAAAACCCAAATACTCTCTCTATCATTCGTCCTGGGTATGACAATAAACTATATCTAGCCGCAACTCAGGAGGTTTCAAGGAGCGTGGAACCACCTCTTAACTGCTCTTGTTCCCAGGTCCATCCTTACCCGGGGTGCTAACACCTGTTAGGGTCCCAGCTGTGGGCAAATAGTGAACTCCCAAACTTGTGTAAAAAAAACTGAAAGTATAAATTTAAAAAATAATAAAAAAAATTACGAGCAACAGATTTTTGTAAAAAAAAAAAAAAAAAATACTCAAGTTCCCAAGAAAATTAAATTTCGACATTAAACAACCCATAAGTTGATACGTCATTAATCAAATTACTTTGTGTTGCACTCTCTTTTCCTCTCTCTCTCTCTCTCTCTCTCTCTCTCTTTCTTTATGTTTTACTCTCTACATCCCTCTCTCCTTGTTGCCTTCTCAGTATCTCTGATGCCAAACGGGATACACACCATACATAGGTACAAGCGTACTAATATATAGATTAGGTGTTTCTTATTTTAAAGTTATCACGACAATCAATCGGCGTCAAAAAGTATAAAATACTTGTTGCCAAAAGTCTTTGATTCTTCCCATCTCCAAAGGTTCGAATTAATCCACCTCAAGACCAAGATCAGGTACTCCGAATTTTCCCCGTCCATGTTTACAGCCACAACTGTAGGTAACTCAGCCGTCCATATTTTTTTATATTCAAATCCGAACCTCCGAATTTCAAACAATAATAAAATAAAAAGAAAGAAAACCTGGGTATGCCTGTTAAATAAATCATTTATATTTACAAAGATATGTTAATGAATTCAAAAGTCAACAAGGAGTAAAAATAGTCTTTAATTGAGTTAAAGTCTTTGGGTAATTGGTCAAAAGCTGCAGTTTAGAAAAAAAACTTTTAGTAGATGGGCCACAGTCAAAACTGTGGTTGAAAAAGACTGATCGTCAGCAAAGATTCATTGACAGTCTCTGCTGTTGCTGTTGTGGATGATTTGTTTGAATTCGCAGACACATGATCGCAAGTGAAAATTCACTGACCGACTCCACTGGATATGAAGTCGCCGACACATGTTACTTTCATCACATGATGCGGGGAGGTGTAGTTATGTTGCCACATCTTCTCTTGTGTTTGAACAGCTTGGAGACAGTCGCA
>OZ010602.1:57084308-57193320 GCA_963932145.1 Acanthosepion lycidas | reverse complement strand
TATACTTTGTGATATCTAATCAAGTTATTACACATTTTGTAATGACTGCCATCTTGATGTAGACATCCATGTTAAGTCTAATGCTTAACCAATGCAAGCAACGAGTGCTTAAAATGGTGTGTAAAGCTCAGTAAATCAGCTACCAAGACCCAGGCAAACCTTTAGGTAGAGTTTTTGACGATCATGCATTTTTCAAGGTCAGTCAATCCTCAGTTCAAGATGATGGGCATTGAGGGTGATCAATCAGCAGTGAAACACCAGAAAATGTGGGCAAAAATCACATGACTGAAATTGATTATGGGGGCTTACAAGGAAATACTAGTCCAAGAAATTTCCCATAACACCTTGTATGTATACCACATCCTTTTTATATCAATACATTAAAAGGGACATCTGCCACTTATCTTAACACACACAATATATATATATATATATATATATATATATATATATATATAAGGTGCGATGGATAAATTGTCATTTTATATTTTTTCATTTCACATATGCAGGTTATTTGTTTTTGTCAGCTGTACAGTATACTAGGGATAGTTGGGCACCATCTGTGAGAAAAAGAGCACCCTGACACAATTCACTCTGCCAGAAATTTGGAAACGGCGTGCTCTAATGGAAGCTCTAATACAAATGTTTCAAAGTGTTTGGGTGTCAATTTGAAGAAAGTGCAGAGGATTCGGAAAGAGTTGGAGGAGTCTAATGGTGATTATGAAGGTATGCCAGCTCAGAAAACTCATTTTGATAAGAAAATAACTCCTGAATTTGTTGATGAGAGCCTCAGACTTAACATGGATGTCTACATTAAGTGCCTTGAGCAGATAGGGTTTTCCAGCAGTGACCTTCTTGAGCACTATGTCTGGCAACATGACTGCACCTTGCCACACAAGCAAGAGAACCCAGTCATGCCTGTCAGACAATTCCTGCACCCACATCATCCCTTATATCTAGCCACCTAACTCCCCAGACTTCAACCCCATTGATTTTTATGTGTGGAATGCAGTTGAGCAAGAGGCCAACAAAAATTCTTGTAAAACCACAGGTGACCTGAAGGCAAGGATTATGGCAGCATTCACCAACTTAAACAAGGAGACCATCCAGAAGAGTTGCAAGAGATTCTGAAGTTGTCTGAAGGCCGTGGTTGATTTTATTGAATAAATTTACTCTTTAGCATTTCAAGATATTTTTATGTAATTTTGGTAAATATCTGTTAAAATGAGATGTCAGTGTTATTTTCATTTTTGCATAATTTAGACAATTTATCCATCACAGTCATGGGTGTAGTTTTTATATATAAATGTCATTTTGTTTTTAATCCAAAATAATTTCCTAAAACTATAAATGTCATTTTTAGTTGGTACACATGTTTGAATTGCTATCCAGGTTTTGTTTTGTTTTTTTAAATTTCTTACCATTTCAACCAGCCTTAATCCTAGTCCTACTAAAGAAAAAAATCAGGCCTCTCAACAGGAATTGAACCTATATCCCATTTTCCAGAAAGGGCTTAGCAGGCAGAGCATCACCATATTTTTATTCAAAAGACACTTTATTTTTCAATTTAAATACTAACAAATACTGTTAATGTTGTTTTCAAACAAATCAATCTTAGATAAAAGTTCATTAACCCTTTTCAAATTATTAATAAAAAGTAAACTTTAAATATATTTAAACATTTAATTTAATCATATTTTTCAAGCAAAATCTATAGCAGGCCTTACTTCTTGGAAAATATTTGCTATTTATTTTGGAGGGGAATTTAGATTTTTTTCAAGTAAATAAAGTTTTACTCAAACATTACATTAAGAAGCAAACATTTCTCTGTAAACAAAATTACTTTTTGAAAGTAGAAGCAAGATACATTAAGAATTTAGTTTTGAAAGGCATTTATGTTTAAATTTCAAGCTATATTTGTGTAAAAAAAAAAAAAAAAAAAAATCACTAAAATTAGTAGAGACGGGCATGACTTACAGTCATTAATTGTTTTGAATATGTTTTACGAAGTTAACTATATTTTGTTTAAATTTTCAAAAAAGTTTGCTATAGTTTTTTGATTTAATAAACCAATTTAAATTGTTTACTTTTTCATGTTAGTAACAAAAAACAATGAAGTTTATTTTTTTAAAGATTGAATAAAAAAATTATTTTCCATAAGATGAACTAAAAGTATTAAGTCAATAATACACACAATATATATATATATATATATATATATATATATATATATATATATATATAATGACAACTGCCCTTTAGAGTGATACTGAGTTTGTGTTGGGGGTTGAGGTCCTGGTGTAGAAGTCTGTTAGTGTGAAAGTCACCAAAGTAGGTGGTTATCTTCAGATAATGTCCTTCATCCAAATATATACCAATTTATGGACTTTTAAAAATGCATGCAAAGATAATTAATACAAAGATACATATTGCATGTACTGATAAAATTTATATCTCCTAAAATAAAATATACACTGTTCAAAGAGTTCATAAGATCCTATCAAAAGTTCTCAGGTTAAAAGTCTTTAAGTCCTTAGTATATATATATATATATATATAAGAGAGAGAGTCTTTGTTAATGTGTATGCAAGTATTTCTTGGTAGTAATTCTTTTGACTGTGGGATTTTTTGGTGTCCCAAAGCTTGAGGGAGAGCAGATGAAATGCTTTTTAGCAGCTGGTCTAATCGTTTGCCTGATTATCAATATAAAAAAAAAAGTGTTAAAAGGCAATAGAATTGATTCACAAATTGTTCTTGATTGGTTCCAAATTTATTTTGTCATTAATTACTGTAGTTTAGTTTTAGCAGGACACACAAAATATTTGAATAAATAAATAAAATTTTTCAAATAATTATAATTAATACTCTTAAATTTGCTTTGGCGTTTTAATATTCAATTTTGTTTTTAAGTTATGCCTTTATTTACTATAGATGTGAAAATAAATTCAAGAGAATAGAAATTTAAAAAATACATACATGTATAGCATTTCAAAAATATCAGCAGAAGTAAAGACAAATGATAATAATAGAGGATAAGAATTATTACTCTTCATTTTCAATTCTGAGAATTTTGAATGCATTCAAACTTCGCAAATACAAATCAACTTTTTTTTTTACAAAAAGCAGACTTGAGTGATACTGTCTCTTTCATATATATATATATATATATATATATATGAGTGTGTATTTAGGCAGCAATCCTTTCATGCACATTTCATTGAATAGGTCAGACAAGGTGCTTTGATTTATTTATTTTTTTATACAATTTCTCATGCAATCTAATAAGTTTTTTCTTTTCAGATAAATTATATAAAAACTTCCCAAATATTCTTTTTTATCTGAGTACTTTTGGCTATATATTTAGTCATTTTCAAGGTTGAAATATTTTAACTGTTAAATTAAAAATAGTTTGTTGCATGTATCTATTTATGTTTTCATTTTCAGAATCCGTTAAAGATAGTGTGTCCATGTTCATAGTTGATATTATCAAGTGTTGGTTTTTTGTTTTTATTAATAAGGCTTCCATCATTTTATAGCCTTTTTTTGCATGTAGATGATGCAATTATATTAGCGTTGTCAACAAGTATGTTATGAATAGTGTCCGGTAGGTCTCCATGATTATTTAAATGATATCTAATTAAGCTATGGTCAGAAAGGTGTAAAGTGAGTTTTCATGTCAAACATTGTAGTGTGGCCTATATAATTTACGAATTTTGATTGATCAGGAATACAATTCCTTAATTGCATTTAAATTTGTAAATAATATTTGTCCTATTTAATTTTGTTCTAAGAGGTGAATGATTATTTTTAACTATAAGGTTAGAAGTTTTAAATTTATCTAATTATTTTGCTATTGTCAACTGGTGTTGTGCATTTTTTATTTAAAATGTTCTTAATTCTACTTTCATCTTGTTTATAATTTTCATTCATTTGATTTTTATAAAAAATATTAATGTTATTGTTTATGTTTCTATTCTCATCATTGCTATTAGTTACCTTAGACAGATGATACTTAATATGTAAATCCAACAAATGATTAGGAAATCCGTTATTAATAAGCGTTTGTTTTACGTTCTTTCAAGAAAAGCATGCGAGAGGATGAATTATATATGTGTGTGTGTGTGTGTGTGTGTGTGTGTGTGTGTGTGTGTGTGTGTGTGTGTGTGTGTGTGTGTGTGTGTGTATCGTTAATTAATGTAGTTGTTTAGTTTTAGCCAGACACACACAACTGCCCTTTTTTTATGTATAGATTATATTGGTTATATTTTTTACAAGTGTAATCTAGGTTTCTTATCTACATAATTAACATTGCATTTAAAAATTATGCAAAGTGAAAATATTCAATGAAGACTAACACAAAAAAAAAAAAAAAAAAAAAAATTATTAATTCACCACCTGTACTAATTACTCATTAATGAGATATCCCATTATGGAAACTATGCATATTCACATACTGATATGGTAATGCTTCTTGCTAACATAATAGAATATCTTATTAAGTAGAGGTGATAAGGTTCCATGACCAATAAAGTTACATTTTGTTTCATTATGAAAAGAAATCTGTTTAAATAACAACAAAAAGGTCAATTCAAGTTTAAACAACTTTAATTGGTCCCAATAAGATTTTTCCTCGTGTTTCACTTTGTACATTATATATAATAAAAAAAATTAGAAAAAAAAAAAAAAAAAAAAAAAAAAAATCAGAAATGGGGTCAATAAAATCTCCCAGCAGAGTGGCAAGAGGAGTATGAAGGTGGCGGTAAAATTCCCTCCATCAAGCCACAGTCTATTCAAAGCTCAAAGCAGTAATAGAGGTAACAGCAGAAGGCCAGCAATGTCAAAGAAACATATCCAACAAGTGTCTACCATACTAGAAACCAAAAGAGATGTGCATCTTTCTCTATAATGAAACTTATTAATGGAGTGGGAGATTCCTATATATAAAGTCATGAGTCACCATAGGTTTATTCCTTCAATGATCAGATATCATTTTTAATTATAGTCATTTTTGGTGAGATGGAAAAGTACTAGGAGAAAAAAAAAAAAAAAAAAAAAAAAAAAAAAAAAAAATCAAACCTTTATACTCTTAGTATTTTTATTTAAAAGTTTGTATCACTTCACTATATAGTTGTCAAAATTTGTGTAAGTGAAGAATAATTAAAAATGTTTTTTTTTTTTTTTTTTAAATTATTAGTCATTGGAAAATACTTTTTTTTTTTTTTTTTTTTTTTTAAATGTGACAATTTCTTATACAGTGTGCATCAGAAATACCTCCATGATAAGACATTAGCGAGATGAAGACACCATAGCCACTAACATCTTACCATTATTTGGGAGGCATTTCTGCCATGTCCTGTATAAGGGTCTATCATATCTTTCATACAAACTCAAACTGTTTTCTGACAGAAGAGAACAATACACTACAAATCATGAGAATAGATTGATTAGTTTCTACGGTTTATCAACCCTTGGCAGGTTATTTAAAGTCAGAAAATATTTTTAGAGGGGAAGAAAATGATGGTTTAGTGATTCAAGTCTTACCCATAGCTGGGGGACAAAGGGGTGGATTCATAACTAGAGTATTTGTGCATAAGTGAATATAACAAACCAGACTGGAATTGGAAATCAGCTCCCCAATTTTATATTCTGAGTTGTTATACATTACACCAGCCATACATGGTATTTCCAAACAGTGACCCATCTAGGGTCAACGTTGCTTAACTTCAGTGATCATGTGGGAACCGGTGTTTCAACATGTGACCATAGGTCAAGAATCATTAAGAGAATAACTATATAACTCTTACAAAATAGGAACTTTAGATGAAATCAATCTTTCTTTTTTAATGACAGCTTTCTGATAATTCATACTGATGTGGAAATTTAGAATTATATTTACTGTGTCACGCTTCATAGTTTACAAATCAAAAAGGAAATTTTATCAAATATGGTAGTAAAATAATTCTATTTCAATTAATATTGAGAATTAATGTATTATTTTTTTTTCAGGAAATTAATCTGTATCTACACAGGCTCATTTTATCTGATTTAAATAAAAAAAAAAAAACAAAAAAAAAAACAAGTATTTTTATTCCAGAATATTTCTTCTCTTCAAAAGATTTTGGGTGACTCATATTAAAGCTTTTGAATAGTTTTTTTAATATCTGAATAGAAAGATCTGCATATCACATGTGAAAAGGTTTATTAAATACAAAGTGGCATTGTGTTCACTTTGTGAATGTATCACACCCACAAAATATGAAGTAAATTTACTAATAATCTCATTATGGAAGATATACTTCATTCTCTTCAGAAAGTGAGGATATTGAGAGAAAAAAAAGCCTTTAGAGTATATAAAATGACAAAAAAATAAAAAATTTTAAATGACATCTCAATTGATATACATGGGAAGCAAATCCCAACCCCCATCTGCTTTAAAAAAAAACAAAAAAAAAACAAAAAACACATTTAATTTTTGAGACCAGAAAAAAAAGTTTAAGACAGATTTCTTGAAAATTAAATGCAAAAAAATAAAAATAAAATGTTAAAACCCAACAACAGGTCCATATTAACATCATTGGAACAAAACTTCTCATCAGCTCTGGCTACAACCATGAAGATCATAAAACAGTTCCTGGTACTGCAAATAAGCTGGGCAAAAATTTGATTTAGTACATAGACTATCTACTATCAAGATAAAAAAAAAATCCAGTCCTAACAGTTTTACCGTTATTTTTCCCCTCAGAATCATAAGAAGAGCGAGAAAAAAATTACTGTCCAATGCAAGTAATATCAACCATATAATTTAGAAGAGTTGTCATGAACATCACACTTTCATATTAATTTTTTTTCTTGTTCATTTGTGAGTTGAATGACAAATCAAGATTTTTTCTTTTTAATTTTGAAATTCTCACTTAAAATCATTTTACTGTTTAGTTTTAAAATATGTATTACAATATACCTTCAAAAAGGTTATATTATAAATCTGAATTATATTTTATAAAATTGAGAATTCCGACAACATATTGCATGCTAGTATTTTCTTTTGAACAAAGCAATATCAACACAGAGAAAAAAAATTGGCAAATTAAATTTCCCTATAGTTTTTTTTCTCTCATTCACCCCATTTTATTTTTTCTTTGCATAAAAGTTTCTCTTCAATAGAGATTTTGTGGCAAGGAAAAGGATTACAATTAAGATTGTAACCAAGTTATTTTAGATGGCTACAAATAAATATATTATCAATGTCTAAAATGGTTATGCTTTCAAAACTTATGAAAAAAGGTGAAAGCACAGAAATTTCTTTCACTCTTTAGAAAAAGAAAAAAGAAAAAAAAAGACAGAGAGAAAGAGAGACAGAGAGAAAGAGAGACATGGACTTATGAACAATGCTAAAAAAAATAAAAATAAAAAATAAAAAAAATTTTTTTTAAATTTAAAAAAAATAAAAAATAAAAAATAAAAAAATTTTTTTTTTTTTTTTTTAAACAGATACAAAGAAATCACATGGACAAGATATCCATCCCAGATTTATGGCACCCTCTTCAATCAAACAAAGGTGTTAATATATTGTATACTAGCAAAATTAGGTACTTGAAGGAAAATTCTGTTAATTCCAACATTACATCAATCACTTAAAATTCATTGTCCCTCCCATTACAAATTATAGGCTGAAAATTAAACTCAATAACATTTACTATTCATCATCCCAGTCTTCTATCATGAACTTATGCTTTAAAAATTACCTGCAAAATTTTTTATTTTTATATATAATATGAATAAACTACCCATTTTTGTATATTACAATTTCATAACACAAAGATTATCGGCGTAATATTGGGCGGGGGTATAGTTTCTAATGTTGATACGACTGCATGAGGAGACACCAATGTTATTCTGATGAGATATCACAATGAGATTCACTTGGTCAAGGATGTTAACAAGCAAGATTATTTTTCAACCAAATTCTTTAGAAAATAAAATACTATTTTCATTTTTGTTATTTTTAAAATTACTGAAAATAAAAATTCAAAATTTGATTTGCAAACATTTTCACTGAACATTTCTGAATATAAGTAAAAAATGTCACCCTCACAACCATTTTAGCTACAGAATATATGGCAAAATTTTAATTCAAAACAATTGCCAAAAAGGCTGTTACTGAAAATGAATGTCAGATCCAAAATGAAGGATAGAAAAAAGTTTCAATTTACTTTTATATTGATTTGTATAATGCTGAAAATAGATGTTTATATTAAGCCCCAATAAATTTTCTATCAATATGAAAACTGAACAAATAGAGTTAAACAAAAAAACAAAAAATGTCAGTATACTGATGAGTTAGTGGAAAAGCTAATTTTATTCAAACTATACACTCATCCCAAACATTTATAAATGCAATCATGCAATCAGCCTGACCATTATAAACATTGAACAGAATTCACTTTCCCCACAACACTTTAGCTTTCTTCATACTATCATTTAAAAATTGAACAAAGTTTCTGTTCCCAGCATTTTAGGTTATCACCAGAAAAATATAGTGTCCTGCAAAATGACAATCTGGTAAATGATAACTGGAATGTCTAACACACAAGAGAAAAAAAAGTTAAAAAGTTTAAACAAAAGCCTTTAAAATATTTCGTAACCTTTTACAAAAAGGACTGATTTGTATATGAAATATTACAAGAAAAAAGAAGACTGTATATATTTCATATAAACATTTCATGAATCAAATTACAGAAAATAGTTTTAATTTTAAGTAAATAATGCTATATATATATATTATTTGCTTTCTTCTTTCAGAAAATTAAAGCTATTTTCAAAAGTTTGATTCATGAAATGCTTTAATATTAAATTAAGTCTCTAAACTGTCAATTTTTGTTAATTTTTTTTTTTTTTACTTTTTTCTTTCATCTTATTTCCATTTGTTTTTTAAATAAAAAGCACAAAGAAAAGAAAAACTAGTCAAAAATTAACATCATTCAATTAATATTGGACAATACAATTAAAAAAAAATTATAAATGCCCAAAGTAAAACTAATTGCTAGATAAAACAATACAGAAACACCTTTTCTTTCGTTTCTTTGATGTCTCTAAAACCCCAAATCCTAAAATCCAAGCATAGAAAATCTATTTGCAAAGAGAGACAACATTTCAGAACTGCACCATATAGCTGAGGCAGCAGAAGCAGACAAGTGTAATTTATTCATAACCAAAATGACTGACTCATGTTCTGGCTTAAGCACTTTGGCAGTGTTAACATTTACATGGCAACAATGAAGAGGATGATTAGAAAGGGAGAGAGAGAAAAAAAAAAAAGATATATATATATATATATATATATATATATATATATATATATATATATAGCAAACACAGATGAAGATGACGGTAGCAGTTTGGTCAACATCACCAATCAGGTATCCATATTGGCAAGAACACGAGATATCTCAGCACGTTGACTTTGGTTCATATGTTGAGTGATATGGATTATGGAATCCATAGCCACTTCAGGATTATCTTGAATCAGGCTGAAAAACACAAACAGCAACAGTATAAATATCTTGTAGGTATTATATTACTGATATTATATTAAGATTTTAGCCCACTTACTCTACAGATACTCCCTTCACCACACTTGCTTGGTTTTAACCATTTTGTCCACTAATAAATTATTTAGAATGATGGTGTAGGGCAGTCATGACCAACCTTTTCTGAGGAGTGGGCAGCATAAAAGAGCTCATCATAAAGAAATCCACATGCCAAAAATGCAAGGTAATTTTTTTTTTGTTGATAGTATCAGTCATTTTCACTACAGGAGAGAGTTGATTTTTTTTTGAGAAAATATTTTTTCTATAATTAAAAATTTGAAACATTCAATGACCGACATTGTCATTAACACAGTTTTGTGTGAGATATAAGATAAAAAACAAATAGGAAACATTTATCAATCTAACAGGTTTCACTTTTATTAAAGCTTCAGAGATTGAGATAAAACAGACAAAAAGACAAAACTTTGGTATTTTCGGTTTTAATAAAAGTGAAACATCTTAGATTGATAAACATTTATTTGTTCTTTATCTTATCCTGTTGGATTCCAATCTATATTTGTTCTACATATTATCTTTAACTCTCCCTCTCTCTCTCTCTCTCTCTATATATATATATATATATATAGACATGATAAAATAAGAACAAGTAAGAATCCTATCTTAATCTAACATGTTTCACTTTTAATAAAGTTTCATCAGAGATTGAGATAGAAATGAAAAAGTAAGACGCAGAGTACTGTTATGATTTTTGGTTAGTTCTTATTGGTCAGAGATACATGTCACATGTATCTGACCAATAGATAATATATAAATATGTGTGAGGAACATTTTGGATGTTAAAGTGTATGTAAAAGAAACACTTCTTTGTCTAGGTGTATGTTGGACAGTAACGTTAATTCTCGTGTGTGTGTGAAATGTCTATAGATGTCTCACCCTATGTCAGTGAAATGTAGCAAAATGTTGCAGTAATTTATATTTGGTTGGATTTTCTTTTTTATTCTCATGTGGGGAATGTCTGTGGTTGTCACCTTTGTGTGGGTCAGTGAAGTACAGCAAGATATTGTCATAATTGTGTTTTGGCTGGATTTATCATTAACGGATTTCTCATTAACATATTTCTCACACGTACTTCAAAAAGGATTTGTATATTTTCATTATTTTATTTATTATATGGACATAAGTTAGATTAATGAATAATGGTTCTGTAGAAAGATGGTGATGTGCTGTAATGTTTCGAGCAAGTGTTTATAGTTGGTAGTAATGCTATAAATATTTTTCATAATATTTTCTCCTTAAAGTGTTATGTTTTTTTTGTTTTTTTTTAATTAGGCTGGATTTAGTGAAATCAAAGTTATCTCCCATGTAGTTTCAGTGCAGGAAGTATCTGTTTTTTGTTTTTTTTGGCTATATGAATTTTGTGAGCTCTTTTTTTTAGTGTTGAAGATGAAAATCCTGTTGTTTTGTAGGGAGTAACCTGACAGTAGAAGTGTTAATTTGAAAGACTGTTTTTGATGCCAAAATTGCTGGTTTTTCAGTGGTTTGCTGATAAGGAGGCATTTGAGGCAGCAGGCTTTGTGGTAGAGTGCTCAGTATTGAAGACAGAGATAGAGCGTTATTTTTTTTTTTTTTTTTTTTGAAAGGTAAAATATATTTCTTCTCCAGAGAGAGAAAAAAAAAAAAAAAATTGTTTTCTCTTTCCTAAAGCAAAAGAGGTTTACAAGTATGATCTTCCTTAATGAAAATTGCTAATGGTTTTAAATGCCAAAAATGTTACCTTCGACAAAAGTTTACAAAATTCAAGAAACATTGTATTTAATCATTTTTATGAGTTCATGTAAAAGAGTGTGAGAGAACAAATGAGAATGAAACAAAATACAATTTTAATAAATATTTAAGCTTAAATTAGGCAAGCCATCCAGAAAGTCTTTGCCCATGACTGACATCGGGGTGTATTAAGTAAAAAATTTAAAAAATTTTTTAGATCAAATCTGCTGTTTAAAAAAAGGATGGTTATTTATACAAAATTAATGTTACTGACAAATCAAAGATGGCTTCAAAGATAATCTATTCTAATTTGGAGTCCGAGTCATGTTCTATGGCTTAACCTTTTGCAACTTATTTAAAGCCAGAAAATATTTTTAAATTTTAAGAATTTTTTTTTTTTTTTTTTGATCAATGATTTAGTGATACAGATCTTATTAATTAACTCATAGGTGGGGAAGAAGATGTGGATTCATACCTTTCCCAAGGGTATTTGTGCATAAGTGAATGTAACAAACCCAAATGGAATTGCAACTCTGCTCTTCAATTAACAATTCCAAGGCATAATCAATTATACAACCAGTAGATTCAAGCTGACAGCACCTGGTATTCCCAAATGCTCACCCATCTACGTCCGGAATATCAAATGACTACAGCTATCATTATATTGAAGAACAAATGACAAATTTCAAAGCAGATAATGAAAATGTTTTAAATGATAGAATTGATAGCTAAAGCATTTTTGGCTGAAACTAGTAACGCAAATAAAGTTTTCATGGCATTTGTTGAAGGAGGAGGACTGAAAATTAACTTTTTAGAATTTTCATTTATATAAGTGGGTATTCATTTATTTTATTTTATGTATTATTTATTAAAAAAAAAAAAAAAAAAAAATTTAAAAACTTCAGCATTAATCACAAGTTTATGCCCATAACCCAATTAATGCCTACTGGTCCCATTTCTGGAATTGGTAGACTAAAGTCTAAAGATTCAGTGAAAAGTAAATATCAGTGCCATTTGGAAGAAACATTTATTATTAATAAAAAGTAAAAGCAGCTGAAATAAAAGAAATTTAAAAATAAAAATAAATAAAAAAAAGATACAGGTACAAAGTAGTGGGAAGATAATAAAGTCAAAAATTCTTAAATGATCAGAATACTTTTTTCTTTTAAGTTGGAAGAGTTATCAAATAGGCTGGTTATCAATAGAAAGAAAGTTTAAGCATGCAGAAGAACGACGGAGGAGGGGGAGAGAGGAAACGAGAGAGAAACGGAGGAGGGGGAGAGACAGAGAAACGGAGGAGGGGGACAGACAGAGAAACGGAGGAGGGGGACAGACAGAGAAACGGAGGAGGGGGACAGACAGAGAAACGGAGGAGGGGGACAGACAGAGAAACGGAGGAGGGGGACAGACAGAGAAACGGAGGAGGGGGAGAGACAGAGAAACGGAGGAGGGGGAGAGACAGAGAAACGGAGGAGGGGGAGAGACAGAGAAACGGAGGAGGGGGAGAGACAGAGAAACGGAGGAGGGGGAGAGACAGAGAAACGGAGGAGGGGGAGAGACAGAGAAACGGAGGAGGGGGAGAGACAGAGAAACGGAGGAGGGGGAGAGACAGAGAAACGGAGGAGGGGGAGAGACAGAGAAACGGAGGAGGGGGAGAGACAGAGAAACGGAGGAGGAGAGACAGAGAAACGGAGGAGGAGAGACAGAGAAACGGAGGAGGAGAGACAGAGAAACGGAGGAGGAGGGGAGACAGAGAAATGGAGGAGGAGGGGAGACAGAGAAATGGAGGAGGAGGGGACAAAAAAAAAAAAAACAAGCCTAAAATTAAGGTAAGGGAAAGATGAAATGTAAAAATTGTTGAAGTGAACTAACTTTCTAACTTGTTGAATGACATGGTCTCTTTGTAAACATTTGATGTTCTCAGCAATCGCATTATGCAGGCCATCATCATCCATTTGGTCTCTCAACCATTCCACAACTGCCTTGTCGTTATCCCAGAGATAAGCCTGAAGAAAAAGAATTTTACTAGTATTCCTTCTAAAATTAACTTTATTTCAATAATAGGTTTATGTAAGCAAAATTTATTTAAAAAGTAAAGTTATTTTGTGTAATCTCGCTAAATCAAAATATATTAGTCTCTATGAGATTTCCATTTCATTGGTGTGATACAAAAAGTGTGTAAGGGCATCATTTTTGAAATGAGAAATTTTTTTAAATAGAGCCTATTCTTTGTATCACAACATTGTCAGTCATTTGTAAAAGGATCAGTTTGCTGCTCATTTCAAGAACAGAAAAACATGCAAAAAGGGCATCTCAACAAGCCCTTTTAGAGTGAATAACAATGTCTTGAACATGCTATATAATGTCTACCTACAAAATATCAGATCAAATATATAATACAGAAGAGAAAGAATGCGTATATGTTTGTGTGTGCACGTGCTGGCTATCTTCATATTTAACTTTTAAAAAAATGGATTGCTGTGATTTTCACATAAAATGTCTTTAAAACCAGAAAACCTGCATCATACCACAAGCAAGGTATAACAAAAAAAAATTAGGACTTCTTGAAAGGGAGAAAGAAAAATGTTTTAAAAACAAAATTGAAGACAATATTATGGGCACTTGAAAAAATCCTTTGATAACTAAAAACATTCCAGGATTTGTATGTGAAATAAAAAGTGAATGTAGTCTTTATCACATTAATTCCTAAATAATGATATTGCATTATCAAAATATTTAAGTAGATTCTCATAGTAGACAAAGTTTCTCAAATCTCAAACAGCAAAGAATTTGAATTAACATCAGTCTTTTTAATATGGACAATAATTTTTAACATTTTAACAATTTCATTAAAGAGAAAAAAAAAATTAATTTTTAAATAAATTCTGCAAAGTTTAATTAGGTATTGTTTGGTTGTTGGAAAATACGTATTTCACAAGCCTTCGAATCAAAATGTGATGAATACTTGTTTGAATTTAGATAATTTCCGTGAGGAATACAAACTAATGACACTCCTGCAGTTGTTTAGGGATAAATTATAAATCACTCACATTAACTGTAGATTGGTCCTCAACAAACCATCGCCTCAGCATCGAATTCAACTGGCCATCATGAAGATCTTTAGTAAATTGCAGCATTTTTGATTTCAGCTGACTCTCTAAGAGTCTCCTACGCAAACGCCAGTAGAAATATTCACGGCTTGTCCTCCACTGTACAATATCCTGCAAATAAAAAACAAATTGAATTTATTTGTCTTAATGAGAAACTCAAGATAAGTTATATTAAAAGCAGCTATCAATAAGTGAATGACTTTTCTGTTATAGAAGTTTAAATTAAATTGGCAAAAATTCAGCTATAATAAGTATAATTTTTTTCCAGGCACTTATTAAATATTGTCTGGAAAGAAAAAAAATGCTAATCCAATACTCCCCGATTCAAACAAGAGCCTTTATTGATACATCAAAACTTTTATTCACTAAATTTCATAGATGAAAGTGTTTTTAGAAGATTTTCAGTTGAACAAAGACTTGGTTAAAAAAGAAATACACAGACAGAC
The DNA here is from genome assembly GCA_963932145.1 of Acanthosepion lycidas. NCBI lineage: Eukaryota > Metazoa > Mollusca > Cephalopoda > Sepiida > Sepiidae > Acanthosepion > Acanthosepion lycidas. Next base: position 57,178,452 of record OZ010602.1, on the reverse strand, counting down.
AAAAGAAATACAGACAAAAGAAATACAGACAAAAGAAATACAGACAAAAGAAATACAGACAAAACAAAAAAAAACACAAATAAAAAAAAATGTTAAAAATTTTTTAAATTAAAAAAATTAAAAACTAATGTTTAATCAGATTTTTAGAAATGGTTTTTCAGCACCCCTTCCTTCAGTAACAGTAAATTTTGGTAATTGAATGAGAGGAAATGAAGCAATAAACAAGCTGGTATTTCAGTAGCAACTGCAATCTGGTATAGATTGTCAGTTTGAACTTATTGCTCCCCACTCAATTTACCATGACTCCAATTACATTATTATCTTCACTAACCAAGCTAAATATTTTAGGTTGTTAAGGGAAAAGAATAATTTATGATTAGGAACCAAATTTTTTTTTTCTTTTAACAAAGTTTGTTTTAAAATAGTTTTGCAGTCAAACTGAATATACTTCAGATATTATGAATTAGATAACTATTGAAACCAAACCTATTCTATAATGAGTGTATGAATTATTGCAAGGAATGGACACATACTGTAATGACTTCTTTTTCTGCCATACGTCCAGCAGTGTCATGTAGATCAGCAAATTCAACAGCCACCTGGTGGTAGATAGGGTGCAAGTCATTTTCTCTATTGCTCAACTTCATATCAAGATTACTGCGTTCATCTCGGCTCAGTTCAGGAAAATTTAACTTTTCTACAAGTTTGCCACATTCAGGGTCAATCCGATGGATTGCTTTAACAATGTCTTTTCGCCGGAATTTGATTTCCACAGTTCCTTCTGGTTCAAGTACACCACCCCTGGAAAAATTAACAGAAACGCATTATACTCAAGTCAAGGATTTGGTTTTTAAATAAAATTGCAATTTTAAAGTCATCCATTTAATTGATTGATCAATTGGTTTATTTTCTATGACTTAACCCTTTGGAGGTTATTTAAAGCCAGGAAATATTTTTAGATTGTAAGAATTTTTTTTGGATGTAATCATAGCTGGTGGGGAGAGAGAAGGTAGATACATACCTTTCTCAAAGGGTTTTTGCACATAAGTGAATTTAATGAACCCAACAGCTCTCCAATTAACAATTTCAAGCCATTATGCATTATACCACACATCCAAAGTTATAGCAACTGCCACAATTGAAATATTTTGAACATAATTTTAAGGTTTCAACTACAGATAAAATGTATTATTGATCATTTTGCTTTAAAATTGTATTGCTAGCATTTTTACTATAAATATGTATTTTTATACTTTCATAGCATTTTGTTTGTGAATTCACTATTTGCCCATAGCTGGGATTCTAACAGATGCTACCACCCCAGGTCAGGGTGAACCAGGAAACAACCGCAATTAAGTTGTTCCACGCTGCTCAAAATCTCCAATCTCCCAATCAGCAGCCTTACTGCCAGATGTAGTTTATAGTCATACTCAGGACTACATTTTTATCGAAATGAGATTACAAACAAATGAAGCCTAAATTAAATCTATAATTAATTTTTCTCATTTTCTAACACTCAGTAACCTTTTTGCATTTTAGTGGCTTTATTGCCTTGATTGGGATGAAAGGATTAAAAAAAAAAAAAAAAAAAAAAAAAAAAAAAAAAAAAAAATTTAATTAGAGATGTTATTTTTTTCTTTTTCTTTTAAACCTTACCAATTTAAGAACTCAAAATATGTTCTTACAGTCGACTAACATCCTTTTTACTGAAAATGCTATTTTTATAAGAACCTGATTTTAGCCAAACTGTCACCAAAGAGAATTCTGAACAATACTGATTGATTCTAAGTTCAATTGCTTTTCTATTTTGAGCAGAATTATAAATGGAAAAAAAAAAAAAAAAAAAAAAAATCAGCTGCAATCCTAATCCAATAAATGCAACAAGGAATGTTCTGTAATAAAAATGTTTTACCTGGAAAGCTCATCTGCAAACATTTCAATGTGGGTTGGATTAATAGTGGGATCAAGCACAACCCAAGCACCCCCACGTAGCTCTGCATAAGGAGGAATGTATATAATCACTGGTTTTTTGTACACCCGAAGAGCATCAACAATGTAAGAGCCAAACTTTAGTACTTGGTCGTACATGTCTAGTGAAAAAGAAAAATCAGAAGAATGATTTGCAGGTTTTAAATTATTCAGTTTTAAAGAAAATTACAGAGAATCGAAAAGTCTACTAGAAATTGTGTTTAATATTTCATATATAATAATTATATTTGGAGGGGGAAGTAAGTGAGAGAATGAGAAAAGAGAGAGACATTGTTCAGTGAATTTTTGCACATGGCCAATTAAGATGTCTTTAATCTTCATAATTTTTTGTTAATTTATTGGTTCTACGTTTTGTTTTGTTTTTTTATTACGTCAATCTTGTCACTTCTCATGCTAAAATGTCTGAACTGAAAGAAAGTAAAAATTTATCATTTGAACCCTCCCTCTGCTCAAGATCCTGAATCCATTCCTGAATAACAATTTTCTTCTAACACTCAAAAGTTTAGAGAAATTTATCATAAATCTGCTAGACAGAGACAAAAGAAGAATTTGTAATTAGAAATACAAATCAGTCTTTATACACCATATGAAGCATTCTACAAAAAACAAATTTTTAAATAAAATACTACCTTTCATGCCCCCAGAAAATCCTCTCCAATTGGCAAAGATTATTAATGGTAATTCTTCTTGGTTGAAATCTTTTATAGTCTGAGCTGTTTTGTAGGCTGAATCAGGGAACCATACTTGACCAGCTTGTTGGATATTCTACAGTGAGGGAGAAAAACAAAAAAAAAAAAAATTAAAAAATGTCTAGCATTATGAAATTCAATTTAAAAATTACTATATTTTACTGGCATTATGAAAAAATAAGTTTTAAAATTTTTGTTTAAATTGAATAAGTTCACAAATTTTCAAGTAAAATATGCCTGCTAACTTTAAGAAAAGTTAGGCATTTCATTCTTTGAAGAACTTCATCAAGACAAATATAGATTGATGTTTTGTGTGCAATTTTATACTTTCTGGGTAAACATACGTTTTCTTTATTTTTTTTTTTTATTTATTAGATATATGGTTTATATATAATAAAATGCACTATGTTTTCTTCTATGAATGCAGGAAGCAGCCTAATTTGAGAAACGGATACATTTTTGAAAAGCAGGGCAAGGTTTTATACATCATAATATTTGTTGCATGTTTTCTTGTATTCTTTGCAGACTACAATGTGTTTAACAGTGAGTAATTGACTACAAGAGAAGCACAGTTTTCTGCTTTGAGTAAATGTGTGTAAGATGTGCATATCCAGTTTGCACTATGTCCTGTTTTTGATCAGGTAACATTCTCCATTTTCCAGTTTGACTGTCGACTGATGTACAGTTTGTTTGGGAATATATCCCAAATTGTTTGTCATTTTCTTTTAATGTATTGTGTGATCTTATTTTTGTAATCTATATATGAGAGTCTAATGTTTGTTATTGCCATTTTGGTTGCCTCCTTTGACAGTGCATCAGCTTTTTGGATTTCCATTAATGCCTACATGGCTAGAAAGCCAGACCAAGATTATTATTTCCTGGCATTTTATCAAAGTGATAGGTTTCTAATATTTAATATTATACAAAGGTGGTTTGGAGTTTTTTTCCATAATTGCTTTTAGGCTGGATAGGGAGTCTAAGAATATCATGAACTTTCTGGCTTGAGTTTTTGATCATTTCAATCACCATTTTTATGGCTTGTAGCTTAGACATATTGTTTGGCAACTTGTCTGTTGATGACTGCAACACCTGTTCTGTCCAGGATTTTTTACCCATATCTATAGGATGCTTTATAGTTGCTGTATTTATCTTCCAGTTTTCCATATTTGTTTTCACTCATGTATTTTTTTTTGTTTTTTTGTTTTTTTGTGTCAGGTCTATATGAGGTTCAGATATTACGCATGGATAATATTTATTGTGAATGGAGTTGTCATCAGAGTTTTTGTTCACTTGTTTTAGTGCTTCATTGGGTCAAAGTCCAAATGAGGGAATTTCTGTTGGTCTATTATTTTAAAATTTAATACATTAAGGATTATGTTCTTTGGTATGTTGGGTTAAATTATAGTTCTAGTTCAGAGACGAAAGTGGTTCATTGGCTTCTATATACAGACAAAAGGCACCTAAACTTAGTCTCAGACAAGGCAAAAGAAGAAATTTTATTGAGTAACCTGCACGCAGAAGCAATGTAGAGAAAAATAACATTAAGCATTTAAATTTTGAATTAGTGAATGCTTTAAGATATTCTAAAATCTTATTGCATAAAAGGAATGTATGGAGGACTCTAAGTGATCTAAGTTTTTGGTATATTAAACAAAAGTGAATTAATGTTATATTGTTATATATTTTTATTTTATATTTATTAAATTTTTTAAAAAAATCATCATGAATTAACCATTTTCATTTTAACTTTTTATGTTTAGATGTTAGCTTGAAAAGGAGCATTTCTTTTAAGAATCTAAAGTTATTTTCTATCATAAATACAGCATTTGGGAGATCAAATTGTGGTTGAAATTATTTCTGAATATAACTAATGAATAAGATAAATTGTTACATAGAATATCTATGTTCATAAATATGTTTATTGTAAATTTCTGCAAGTTTCATTAATATATTGTAAAGAACAGTTCATATTGTATATGTCTGCTTCAGAATAATTATTATGGTCATATGATTTTGAACATATCCATAATAATTTAGGATGTAGTTGTAATTAAATTAATTACAAGATTGAATATCTATATATAACTTACATGTGCACAGGTTTAATTTGGGCTCAAACACTGACCATTGGTAAAAATGAAAAATGATACACACCGATAACTAACCCAAGCAGGAAATAATTACATGTATTGACCATGAAGAGCCTTAAATGGATATGTACAATATAAAAGTACAGATGCCATCCCACACATATGTATCTGTAACAGCTGCACTATTTGTACATGCAACAATTTATCTTATATTAAATTAAAATTACTTTTGATTCAGAATCCAAATTTGCAGGATCAGCAGGAATGGTGACTTCAACAGTTCGAGTTTCCACACAAACAACACCTACTGGAATACCACCCAGTCTGAAAGACGGCAAAAAAAGGTTTAAACATTAAAATATCCACATAACTGAAAAGTATTTAATGAAATTTTCTCTACTTGCTATTGTTTTTGTCTTGCAAATAAAATTAAAAAGTTTTAATAAGTTGAAAGATTAATTTCAAATTAAAATTTTTGTCTAAAAGATTAAATTTTTGTTTTAGTATAAATTATTTTCAAAAATTACAAAGCACTTTGGAATGTGTGGGATTAAGTTACATTTTATGAAAAACATGCATTTTTGATTAAAACAAGAATTTTGAAAAATTCAATTATTATTTGCAATAAAACCTTCACATTAAAAAAAATGAAATTTAACACACAATGTGCTAGAAAAACAAAAATAAATACCAGTTTTCTATCCTTTACTACAATACACACCTGGCTCGTCCACAAACTACTGTCTGTGCCCAAGGACGCATGATCTCCATGAAAGAGTCTTTATCAAAAAACCCACTGATCCATGAACCTTTCTTCACTGGAAACAAGGAAAAAAAAATTATTTAAATATGATATTTAAATACACAACCATATGATTGGTTAAGAATTTGCCTTGTATACATTGCAATTTTGTTTTCGTTGTTTAGCAGTGTATCAATTTCTATGGGTTATTTAATGCCGAACCTATTTTGTATGCAATTTTATGGATTCAACTACATATTTTGTACACAATTTTGCACTTCTACCATTTCTTTTAAATGCAGCTGTTTATTTTACTTTTTAGATATAAGGGATATTGAAATTATTATCAGGGGGTTTCATCTCGTGCAGATTTTGTAGCTGAATCTGCTTTGTCATTTTCTCTAATTCCTATGTGGCTTGGAATCCAGCATAGCACTATTTCTTTAATGTTAGATAATTTCTTTTATTGCTGTTATATATATATATATATATATATATATTTCTTTACTGTTAGATAATTTCTTTAATTGCTGTTATATATATATATATATATATATATATATTTCTTTACTGTTAGATAATTTCTTTAATTGCTGTTATATCCGATAAAGAGTCTAAGAATATTATTCATTTTTGTTTCTAGAGATGAAGTGCTAGGTCTATTGCAAAAATGACAATTTCTAAACCGCAATTATAGTAAACAATTACATAAGGACTATAGAATTGAGATGACAATCAATCTAGAATGAAAACTGAATGCAAAAAACAGCTTGAAAATGTATGTGCCTCATTGCACTTGACACACAACTGCTACAGTACGTGTGATGCCCTAATGAGTTACAGAACTCTATATAAATTAAGACTGACAAATTTATTTTCTGAACAAGAGTGGATCAGCTGATCCATCCAGGAGAGTGACTCATTGTACCTTTTCAGACTCTAATGTTTTCAGCTGACATGAAATGGAAAGAGTATATATATATCAAGTGGTAAGTCTGCAGCTAAGAAAGTTAGTTCACCATGTTGGGCTAAACAGTTTTTTTTTTGTTTTTTTTTTTTACCAGAATCTATACAAGTCTACTATTTGTCCTTGCATTGAATATTGCTGCCACATCTGGTTTGGTGCTCGTGCTATATATTTAGAGATTTTTGATAAAATCCAAAGAAAAATCTGCAATGTTGTTGGTCCTGTTCTGGCATCAGTCTCTTTCCCACCACTGTAATATCGCTTCCCTGTGCCTTTTCTATAAATACTTTCATGGTAATTGTTGTACTAAATTGGTGGCATGGTCTCATCATTTTACAATTGAAACAGATTTAACCATAAGTTCTATGCTAACAGTTTACTTGTAAAACTCTTCTTTCTTTCCAGGCAACTTTGATCTTCAAAAATTTAAATGCAATGTCAATCATTATCTTGTCTTCTTTATTCTTGTTTTTGTCCTCTCTCCTTAATAGTGGTTTTTCTCATTCTCTAACACTCAGTAATCCCTTGCATTCTAGTGACTTTATTTACTTGCTTGGGGATGAAATGATTAAGAAAAAAAATTGTTAAATTTAATATATTTATTGGCAATGCAGCTCAGTTTTGAACAATTTTATTTCAATGTTGCCATTTGTCACATACCTTAATTCAAAGGTTTTCCTTATGCTTTGTGAGTTAGTTTCACAAAAGAGGCAGAATGTTCAAATGTTATAATCTTTATTTCAACACCTTAATCATTGAAGTGTCTCATAACCGAGTTTACAGATATTAATCTTTCCTGCAGATGTTAATTGAGATTCTTGACAAAATCCAAAGAAGAATATGCAATGTTATCAGTCCAGATGTGGCATCTTGGCTTCAATCACTTTCCCCACTGCTGTAACAGCCTTCCAGTGCTTTTTCTATAAATATTTTCATGGCAACTATTCAATGAGCTTTCATCTTTGGTTCCTCAATTTTAAGAAATTGAAATGTAATACTAGCTTTTCCATTTATGATTAATAAATATAATTTTTACTTAATAACAATATCACCTAACTGGTAAAAATTAATACAGAATTTTAAGATTTAAGACTTCATAAATTACTCTAAAATTTAAAAAAAAAAAAAAAATTCAAACAATTCTTGTAAAAATTCGTTATTCATCAAAAATTTGTCTATACTCTATAACATATCTTATCCAAAAAAGCAATTAAAATCTTTCCTAATTAAATAGGGTCTTAAATTTATTGCATTTATTTTACAATTCAGCAGATTTTCAGTAACTGTGAGTCCTGTTTTCCTAAAAAGAAATTGAGGATTTAAATTCTCCAAGGAGTGCTGCATATAACTAATATAAACATTAAGCAGTATAAAAATGAATTTCTGGAAATTTCATAAAATAAGAGGTAACAGATGAAAAACATTTTCTGAAAAAGAAATTTCTAAAATAATTTAATTCATTTGTGAATAAGTCTTTAAAGTTTAAAATTTAACAATTATTTAAATTTTTGCAAAAAATATTTCAAAATCAATGAGTTTTTTTATTGCAAAAAGACACTAGACTTTCCTATACTAATCTATGATCTCCTGTTGATGCAAGAAAACCAAAATTTTGAACATTCTAAAAAGGATAAAAATATATTATTTAATAATAACAGAAATCCTTTGGTCTTACATCTTCATAACAAAGATTTTGACAATAAAACTGTTTTTATTAAGCTTGGAATATTTTTTTTTTATCATGTATGCTAATTTCTGAGGATACCTATATATATATTATAGAGGTACTGAAGTAATGGATAGCAGCTTGCATTGAGGAATCAGAGAGCCGAGTTGAAACTCTAGCAGAGTTCATTACATTCAATTACATGCTAATAGCCTTGGAGAAAGGCATGAATCCACCTATTCTCCTTCCAGCTATGGATAACTAACACGACAGACTGGGTCCTATAACACCAGTTCTGCATTTGGCTCTTCCAAAAATGTGGTCAGTTCTGCACAAGCCTTAACCACTAAAATCAAATCACATATGCAGGTCATCTGGCTGTTTGGTTTGAAGAACTGAGTTGCTGGACCCTCAAACGTCAAAAATGTGAGAGTCCTCCATTTATATATATATATATATATATATATATATATATATATATAGATATGGTATTTAGACAGCAATCCCTTTTTTATCCAGGTTTTGTTAAAGACAACTGACAAGGTACTGCAATTAAGCTTTTTATTTTAATTTTTCTTGTGTTTGTACAAGTGTTTTCTTTTCTGGACACAAGGTGTGCAAAAACTGTCCAAAAGTTCTGCATATCCGAGTGCTTTTGCCAATACTTTTAGCCATTATCAAGAATGATTTTATTTTTACTTATAACTGAATGTATGGGTTGTGTGTTTGTATCTAGAGTTATAGGAATGTTTTATTTTCCAAACATGGTCAGCACATTGTGTCCATGTTCATAATGTTATCGAGTGTTGGCTTTTTCTTTTAATCTTTTTTACCTATGGATGAGGTTATTATGCTTGTATTTTCTACTAATATGTTTTGGATGGAGTCTGGTAGGTTTTTGTGTGTGTGTTTAAATAAGTCCTAATTGAGCTATGGTTAGGTAAGTATAACATAAGTTGTCTGGATAGGCATGTAGTAGTGTGACCGATCTAATTATTTATGAGTTTGGTTTGATCAGGAACACATTTTTCGAAGGAGCATTTGAATTCATAAATAATGTATGTGGGTTCTTTGTAGTTTTGATTTTGCAGGTGTTATTTTTTAATGATAAAGGTTAGCTATTTTAAATCTTTCATAATGGATAATTTAATTTTCTTGTTTCGGTCATCTGAGGTCGTGTGTTTTGTGAAGATTCATCTTGCCTATAGTTAATGTGTTTGGCTTTTGTAGAAGATGTTAATGTTATTGTTTTTTTCTATGTTCAGTATCACTAGTTACTTTAGGAAAAAAATAGTCTAATACATTGGACTGATATTTATCAGGACATTTACTTCATATATAATTCATAGATATCATGAAAATATCACTTACTCGTATCAGGCCGTCCATTTAACATCCATCTCGGATCATAACTGGCTTTGGTAGGCATAAAGTCTATAGGACGTTCAACTGGATCAGAAGGGTGAATAATTGGAAGTGGTCCTCCATGATACTGCACAAAAGAAAAATGCATTAAGAAATATTCAATACTGATGCTTTTAAATAAAAATTGTAAAAGAACAAAATGTTTATGTTTTAAATACCCAAAAAAACAAGCTCAATAATAATTTTTTCAATTCATTCTATTAATTAAATGAAATCTTAAGATATTGGAGGGAGGTATAAGACCCAGCTTACTCTACACCCTCCTGGCATCAGTTTAAATTTATATACCCCCCCAACCCATATATTGTAACCATTTTGCTTAAAGTTTGTATTTTCTTGATTTCAGATGAAAAAAAGTTTAACATACCATATATGCTCGAGTATAGTGCGAATTTTTATGATCAGCTTTTTTTCTTTTTTACACAAAAAAAAAAAAAAAAAAAAAAAAAAACAAAAAAAAAAAAAAAACAAACAAACAATGGAAGGGGCATTCACACAATAAACAATCTTTTTTGAAGGGGTTAAAAGTCACATCTTTGGTGACTAGTTACAGTATATACTGGTGCACTTTTTCTAGAGGGTTTTCATGCAAAAAAAAAAAAAAAAAAAAAAAAAAAATTTAGGGGTCACACTATACATGAAGTCAGTTTACACAAGAGTATATATGGTATTTCAATAAAATTTTTGCTTTCCAAAATTACAGCTTATAATTATAGTTTAGATAAAAAAAAAAAGAATAACTTCAAAATGATGCCAGATGTTTAAAGGTTAAGCAGAAATTTATCCTATGACACCAATGTTGCTTTACACTTTTCAGTAATCCTTCACAACTTCCCGAACAGAGTAAAATGAATAAGACTAAGGTATATATGTTTATGACAACTAAACCTTATTACAATTGGTAACCATGGACTATGCAGCAAATAAATCCTGAAAACACTGGACAGTTCTTGTACCACTGACACCACACAAATTTGGGAAGATGCAGCAGGAACAATGCCTCAGAAGTTCCAAACTATTGGCGCAGTTTATGCTTGATGCACATTCAAAGATTTTCCATGTGTATCGATGGTGTCATCATCCAGATCCATAAATTGATACTGGTGAATAACAATGTCACAAGACTATAACCTATGGTTGATTTTTTTGATTCCAGCATAAGCAGCCCAGCCAACTGAAACAATATGGCTTCCATGTTGAATATACTGCACAATTGTCTCTTTCAGTGTCTCTCCTCGCTGATCTGGTACATAGACTAAGAAACACTTTCCCAAACCCAGCTTTAAAGATTTCTGGATAACTCGGGCACCACAGGTTGTTTTGAAGACCTTTTTAGCTATTATGAAGTTAGATCCTTTTTATTCTTAGTGGAGATTTGTTTAATGAAACTAATTAAAAAATACTTCAAGTTAAAAAAAAAATTTCATTTTAATAGAAATCAAACTTTTCCAGGTAATCCTTCACTTAAGCAGCATAAAATAAACTGCTATTCCCAGAATGACATAAAATCAATAAGACTAAGGTATATATGTTTATTACAATTGAACATTATTACAACAGGTAATGGTGGACTATGCCACAAATAAATGCTGAAAACAATGGACTATTCTTGTACCACAGGATCCACAAGATACTACTGATGAATAACGACGTCATGAGAGATAGCCTATTGCTGATTACCTCAATTCCAGCATAAGAAACCCAGTCATCTGAAACAATTTGGCTTCCAGGCTGAATATACCACACAATCACCTATTTCAGAGTCTCTGCTCACCAATCAGGCACATCAATGAAAAGCACACTTTTCCAAACCTCATTCGATACCACCAAATACCCAATGGCCAGGGTGATATTTATGATGAAGAAACATTTAAAGATACAAGATGACAGATTATTTTATGCCACTTATATGAAGGATTACTGACTTTTCATTGGACAAGGCTGGAGAATTCAGGACCACACTTAATTGAACTTAATAAGAGTAGACTATTTTTATTTTCAGAAATTTATAACAAATAAGTTACTTGAATAATAAAAAACTCAATAACAATTAAGTATATTTAAACAGAACTAAATTATATTAATTTTAAAATGTTTATAAATACACTAGACCACCTATAAATCCACTGGGGGTTCTTTTAAAAGCAGTTCATAATACAAATTGATGAGGTAAGAATATTATCAATTTTATTATTAATTACATTTTCATTTGTATTTAAGGACCAGGAAAGAAAGCTTATAGTTCCATTGGGCTTCATAATTATTAGGTTGGTGCAAAAATAATGACGTAATAATGTTGTTTTTTGACGTATTTTTAACGTCAAAAAACGACATTATTACGTCATTATTTTTGCACCAACCCAATAACACATTGCATGAAAATTTGGAGTAATAGTTTAAAACAAGTGTATTCTTTTCAAAATAAGTATATATTTTATTATACATACTTGTTCTCTCTTCCTCACATTTATTTCAAAATGCATAACAGCAACAAACCAGTGTACATCTATTTATTTATTTACCATCAAGTCACCTTTCAAGTAGTTGTTTACAAAAAAAAAAAAAAAAAAAAAAAAAAAAAACTTCCAAAGTAGTGCAATGATTATGTTGTGTTATGCATATTTAGTTTTATTTAATAATGTTGTGATAATGTATTATGAATGCTTAATTTTTTTTCACACACATAACAGTTGGAATATAATATGCAAGTGTTTCTTTATATATGCAGACTGATATAAGAATGCATATCTAAAACAAATACTGTATTTCATATTAAAAATGATGTAAAAATGGCCCTAACTGAAGAACCCCTTGTGCAATTTTAATGAAATAATTAATTTGGCACTGCACTCAGGAGTTCAAGATACAATATGCTTCTGAAATGATTATAGTATTATGTATTGTTTAAGCTGTATTGTAGGAACACACATACAAGATTAGAGTTTTAATATTATATAGATAATAAGCATCAACAAAATTATCAATATAAAAGAAAAATTACCTTTGGCATATAGGAGAGCCATTGCAATATTTTGTAAACACCTTCAAAATCATCAGTAGCCACATCATGGGATACACCATTGTTGTGCATAATCTGTATACCTCCCAACTGACTATTACTTGTGTAAACCTCTCGTCCCAAAACCTAAAATTTCACAAAAGAAAAGAAAAAAAAAAAAAAAAACAATTAAAGTGTCCTAGCAACATTGCAGCAACAGCACTTTCAGATTGCTTAGGAATATTAAAATTCATTGCTTTTATCTTATTTCCAAGTAATCTCAAATAGGTCAGAGTATAAGAAATATTTTACAGCATATAAATCTCCATAATTTGAAATTAAGGCATTAGTATATCTTTAGTGGCCCAAGTTCTTAGTCTCAAGCCATCTTTAGACCATAATCCTAACTTTCTCTGTAGGAAATGGATTGAGTTCAAAGATTAAATTCCTTTTTGGGAGGTGCAGCTTATATGCCACAAAATAACTATTTTTATCTGACAAATTTTTGAACAAAATGATTTACAAGGGGAAAAAATTGATTATATAAGCCTGATAAATATACTTTAGGATGTGACACTATTTGTTACTGGTAATCATAAGAAAGTTTTTTTTTAATATAAGCAACAATATACTGACAGACGTCTGATAAATAAGAAGGGTTAATGAATAAACCCCATGCAAAAAATTGAAAATTTTTAATTCTCATGTAGACAGCCATCTGAATTGTGTATTGGGGTTTTGAACCATGAAACACATAAGGTTGACATGGATTTGAACTGTGACAGGTCAAATGGCAACAATGATTGACACTTATTACACACAGCTAAAAATACAAATTGGGGTGAATTATATATGATGGGGATTGACATGACCAGCCAATTGATCGGATTGGGCCCCTCCGACCGCCCGTCTAGCCCAGGTAAGGGCCAAAGTGGTGTGTTACAGGATTGCGACCGCTTTACACCTGGGTTACAACCTGCTCAACCACCAGGATCCCGTCCCCAGACATTATGGGTCGCCACCCACAGCAAACAGGTGGCCCCATTGAGGGACTTTTACCCTCTGCAGGGGGGGGGCAGTCAGCATATTCTGATGCCCCACCGACCGGGCAAGAATTGGAGAAAAAGCAAGTGAAGGGGGAGGTGTTATGGTAGAAAGTAAGAAAAAAAAGGGTGTGGGGAAGACAAAAGCAAATGACAAAAAATAAGGTAAGTATAGAGACAAAAGAAAAACAGGGGCTTCTTGTAGAGTTTTATTACTTCACACTGGGTCCTTACTTTATTAAGTGCACCAGCACCTGTCAGAATAATATGGGAGTTCTCCACCTGAATGATTCTTTGTCCAAGACGTACTAAATAGGCACCAATACCTATAGCACGGCAGGTAACCTAAAAATCAACAAAAGAAAAAAAATAAACAATTTTGAAAAATATTAAAAACATAACATTTTTCAGAGCAAAGTAGAGATATCTCTGAACAAGTTTTGCTGAATTCAACCAACAAATTGTATAATTTTTTATTGCATTTTTCCAATGATATAAAAAGATGAAAATTGTATATGAACTGTCAAAAGTTAATATTTTACTCTGTTATTGTTGTTTTAATCATTATCAAAAACTCAGTGCTGTCAGTGTGTTAGAAAAGATTTTGTTGGATACATCCTGGCATTTTTTTTTTTTTTTAATTTTAAATGCTTGAAGGACGAAACACGTCACAAGTAAACATTTTTTTAGATGTTTTGGAAAGAACCATACAGAAAACCAAACAACAACCATATATGCATTAGCAAAAATTCCACCCCCACCAAACAAATACCCATATCTATAAATAAAAGAATTTCAACAAATTCTAGTAGCTTAAAAATATTCAAGTGAAACAAAAAAACATGAATCAGCCCTAAGAAACAGTGGATATTCAAACTAGAATACAAAAACAAAACAATTCAAACAAAAACAGAAAAATAAACATAATTTGGTCCAACCCCACCTACACCAATACAATAAAGACAAAAATATGTAAAATATTCTTTAAAATAATTGACAAGCACTTCCCTAAAAACAGCAAATTATCAATAAAAATACAATCAAAATTAGTTATAGTTGCATGGATAACATGGAGAAAATAATAACTAAGTACAATAAAAAATACTCAACAAAACCAATAACAATTACAAAAATAACACCATCAAATGTCACTGCAGAAACAGAGAAAAATGCCCCCTTAATAAATGTTTAACGAATAACATAATATACTAAGTTATTGTAACTAATAACATTAACACAGATCAAAATGTACATAAGCATCAAAGAAAACACCTTAAAAAGATAGATATAACCACAAAATGCCCTTCTCAAAAAAAAAAAAAAAAAAAAAAAAGACACAAACAATACAACCCTATCAAAATACATATGGAACCAAAAAGAAAAATATCCCCACCAAAATCAAATCGGAAATTATAAAAAGAGCAGCTCCATACAATATTAACAGTAAAAATTGTAAACTATACTTAGAGGAAAAATCAGCAATAATTAGTTTTAAAAACCAAGATAAACTATTAAACAAGAAAAGTGAAATAATGTAGACATATAAATAAATACTTACTTTGCTATCTAAGCACTAATTAAAAATAAACAAATGAATATAATATAAACTTTAAATAAATGAATGAAATAAATATAATTTAAAAAAAAAAAAAAAAAAAAAAAAAAAATTAAATATACACAAAGTCGGGTGTACAAGCAAATACAGCCAATATTGGACGTCAACACAGGTGCATTGATTGATGGACAAGCAGAGAATGTCGTCACAAATTTTCTCACGAAAGTCATCACAATTACATGCATTATTATTGGATACAGTTAAGTAAAACAGTTTTGTCAAAATCATATTTATTTTAAATACTTTTTGACTAGGGTAAATGGAAATATAGTTTGATTAATGGCATGACCACAGCCAGCTAATTTTATATCCTGTTTATGATGCAACTCCCTTAAAATTAGCTTCAAAATTACGTCTTCCTAAGTCACATGATATGCAAGTATATACAGTATTCATGTTAAAAAAATGAAATACAATTTTCCTAACTCAAGAAAAGACTAGAACACTCAAAAATTAAAAAGATAATATATCTAGAGAAAAACAGAAATAAATGACTACAATAGAAAAAAAAAAAAAAAAAGAGGAAAAGAAAGAGGAAAAGAAAAAAAAGAAAAAAAAGAGAAAAGCTAAGGTATGAGTATAAAGTGGAAAAAAAAAAAAAAAAAAAAAAAAAAAAATGAAAGGACAAATAATTGCAACACTACACGTACACACACAAACATTACGGTAAAAAAAACTTGCAATAAGTGTATAAAAAAAAAAAAAAAAAAAAAAAATTGAAAAAAATAAGCAGTCAGTTGCTGATACCCACTGAAGAGTGGACGGACAGGTCAGTCTAAAAAAACTCTGGAATCGGGATGCTGAAGATAACATCAATCAGCTAAATGACAAACATATATATATATATATATATATATATAGATATTATACACACACACACACACACACAAATCATTTTTGAAATTAGAAAGTCACTTAGAGCACTCATTTGGTGTTAACTGAAAATCTAACACAGGTTTCATTAATTTAATATGTTTTAGTAAATCTTTTGAACAGTTTTAGCTATTCTTAATATCATTTAGGCAAGTTAATTCTCAAAGTAAACTGTTCACTGATTTGTTTTGAAATTTAGCTTTATATACTTTTGGAATATGAATCTTCAATATTAGAACAATTATTTCAATATTAAAACAATATAAAGCCATTATTAAAGAAATAAAATATGAAAATTTACTTTCTTTCCTATTCACTCACCAAACTGATTGTGACAATTTCATCATAAGCTTGAGATGTTTCCCCAGCTATCATGCCAGATCCTCGGAGATTTTCTACACCAATTCCATCTTCTCTGCCTGTAAACAAAATGTAAATAAACACATTTGTGTCTACTATAGATTAATATTACAAATTCCCTCAATCTGAAACTTTACTTTCTCTCTTGCTAAAAGAACTGTTTTAGGCTTGGTTGAGACAAAGGATTTCTGATACCTCAGGACAAGTTCTTGCTATTATTCCTGATTAAAATTACATTTATTTACACTAGTTATATTGTTCAAACTGTTCTCATCTTTATTGTCATATTCACAACATTTCAGCCATTGTACACTCCAGCCTTCTTCAGATGATATACATTGGAATTTCAAACCAAACCCTTTAGTCGATAGAGATAGGATAGTTCTAGTTCCACATGCCATGCCCTTTTCTGGATATCTCAGTTTCAGTTAATTCCCTGGAATAAAACAGATTATCCAGAAAAGGCATGACACGTGGAAGTAAAACAATCTACACTGTGGATTAAATAAAGGGTTTGGTTCAAAACTCCAATGCATATCACCTGGAGGAGGCCAGAGCATATAACAGCCAAAACATGAATATGACAATAAAGAGAGGACCAGTTTTTAAAACAAGTCACGATAACTTTTCTTTTTCATTATTTTCTCTTCACATGGAGCACTACCTGCCATCTACAAATTCGAGATAAGTGATCTTTGTCTTACTATTGCAAAAAATGCATGAAACCCTGGGTCTATTTGCCCTCACGGGGAGTTCACCATTCATGTAAATTTTATGGCTTTAGGATTGGTTTGGTTTTATGGCATATCAACTTCAATGGGTTATTTAAATTCAAGATTTGTAAGATAGGTTCGTATGAATAGAATATGTACTTTTTTTTTTTTTTTTTTTTTTTTTTTTAAAAATGTGTTGCTGGTATTTTTATACTTTCATAGTGTTTTGGCCCCTGTTTGGGTGTTAACTATTTGCCCATAGCTGGGACCCTACCAGGTGCTACCACCGCAGGCCAGGGTGGACCTGGAAAGAACAGCAATTAAGAAGTGGTTCAACACTCCTCAAAAACTCCCGATTAGAGGCCTTGCTGCCAGATGTAGTTTATCATACTAGTTCATTCTCTTCTTGGTTGGGGCAAGGACTCTAATGAGTATCCAGCATTAAAGTGATTTTTCTTTTATCAGCAAACAGCTTTATGAGCAAATCTACAAAATAAGTTACAAGTATTTTTTATATTAATAATACCTTCTGTGTTTTTGGTTTATGTATTTCCTCTACGTCCTGGGTATGACGGTAAACTACATCTGCGTCCTGGGTACGGCGATAAACTGCATCCAACAGCAAGGTCTCAGATAATGTTTTCAGAAAAATAATGTTGCCAGCTCAAAGTTTTTGAAACAATAATGTTGCCAGCTCAAGGTTTTTTTGTAAAAAAGTAATGTCGCCAGCTATGCGTTTTTTTATGAAGGAAGTGTTGCCAGCTATACATTTTTTTGTAAAGGAATAGTGTTGCCAGCTATACGTTTTTTGTTTGTTTTTTTTTTGTTTTTTTTAAACAATAATGTTGCCAGCTATATATTTTTTATTCCATACAAAATAGGCATTTAAAATTCATATAAACTGGATTTGGCATTAAATAACCCACAGTGGTTGATATGCCATAAAACTCAAACAAACAAACACATCCTGGGTACGACGGTAAACTACATCCGCGTCCTGGGTACGGCGATAAACTACATCCGCGTCCTGGGTACGGCGATAAACTACATCCAACAGCAGGGCCTCAGATAATGTTTTCGGAAAAATAATGTTGCCAGCTATACGTTTTTTAACATCCTGGGTATGGCGATAAACTACATCCAACAGCAAGGCCTCAGATAATGTTTTCGGAAGAAAAATGTTGCCAGCTATACGTTTTTGAAACAATAATGTTGCCAGCTATACGTTTTTGAAACAATAATGTTGCCAGCTATACGTTTTTGAAACAATAATGTTGCCAGCTATACGTTTTTGAAACAATAATGTTGCCAGCTATACGTTTTTGAAACAATAATGTTGCCAGCTATACGTTTTTGAAACAATAATGTTGCCAGCTATACGTTTTTGAAACAATAATGTTGCCAGCTATACGTTTTTGAAACAATAATGTTGCCAGCTATACGTTTTTTGTGAAAAATAATGTTGCCAGCTATACGTTTTTTTGTAGGGAATAATGTTGCCAGCTATATGATTTTTGTAAAAGATAATCTTGCCAGCTTTACGTTTTTGAAACAACAATAATGTTGTCAGCTATACGTTTTTTATTCCATACAAAATTGGCATTTAAAATTCATATAAACTGGATTTGGCATTAAATAACCCACAGTGGTTGATATGCCATAAAACCCCAACAAACAAACAAACAATGTATTTCCTCTCCATTAACATTTTTTTTTTTTTACAGAAAAAAAAAAAAAATAAATGATAACAGTTTGCAGAGAATAGTAAAGAAAAAAAAAACAAAAAAGAAACTTGAATTTATGTTATATAACTTGAAAAGAAAGATTACTTACCAATTACATCAGTGATTTTATAACGTGCTTCTCCATTGTCTTCTATCAATTCTGCCCGTACAGCATTTGCTGCACTCACTTTCTTAAAGTCATCTGGCCTCAAGTATAGATATTTGAAACCCTAAAATAAAAAGGCATTAACAAAACAAAAGCTATTGTAATAATTTCCAGTACATTTGTCAAATACAAGTGCATCTTTTTACGTTCATTTCTTTATATTTTGGAAGAAATTAAAAATAATGAAATTTTGTTGAAGTTTTGTAACTAATATTTAAAACTTTAGTGCTTACAGCCAAAATAGATCATTTTTGTTGAATAAAAGCAGACTACATAAAAAATAAAACTGGATTGCAAGTTATGTGTAGAGTCACAGCAAAGCAATTATAATACAGATTTTTATATTATTACATGAAAGTGAGTGAAATATCCATGAATCTACTCACAAAAATTATTTTAAGTTTTTAGGTTGATACAAGTTTTAAAAAAGGTGATAACTTTTTTTTTTTTTTATTAATGCACTCAGATGAATATATATCTCATTATTTAGCTTCCAGTATCAATTTCTGAGCCAATATTGAAAGTGGCTCACCTTATTGGGGTCTGCATCATCTTCCCAGGCAACTCTGAAGAGATGTTTTATCTCTTCAGCCAAACCAATTCTGGCACCACTGTTTGCTGCCAAATAAATCCTTGGTAATTTGTAATGACGGGCCAGTTCAGATGCCCCCTAAAACAAAACAATTTATCAAAATCAATATTTACTATTAATTTGCAATGTGCTGAAAGACATTTAATTATCAATACAATACACTTTTTTTAATTAAAGTTTCAAAGTTATTTGTACATTTGGTAATACTAGATTCAGCAAACTACTCTGGTTACAAATTAAAACCTTGCCACATGCCATTTTGTTTATATATTCTATGAACATCAGAAATTTTAGCAATTCCTATAACAATATCTAAAGTGACTGAAAGACAATCTGGTATTCAACGGGTTTTTTTGTATATATTAACACTGATATTTTGCCCACTGAAGCAATTCTATCTGCCACAAAGAAATTTGTTAAAATAGATAAGCCTTCATGATGTATTCTAGAACAACTTGTAAAAAATTTGACAAATAACTTAAAAATGGGAATAAATAAAACAAAAATGGTAAATATCCTGTCAGCAAGAGTTTCCAGACTATTGACACATCTAACACCAACTGTTATAGACTAACGGTAATTTTTTTTTATGCTTGACACTAGTATTGGATTATTACCATTCATTCAAAGCTGAGTTCATTTCATACACAAAAGGGAATGAAAGAATAAGATAACAAGGGCCAAGTTTTCTTAACAACAATCCAAAGAAATTCATTTTCAAGAATTGTTGCTTTTTATAGAAATTAACTTACATGATAAAAGATAGAAAGTGTAAAAACTATTAGGTTGGTGCAAAAATAATGTCGTTTTCTCACATAGTAACATATGTGAGAAAACGACATTATTTTTGCACCAACCTAATATTCTCCCAGATCCCAATGACAATTATCATTGTGAACATTGACAAGAAGAGAATTTTACAGCAATTTACTAAACTTAGATGTGGCACAAGGCCAAAAGAATGTATTTAGGATGGAATTCATTACTCAGTCATAATTAATCTAGTGAGACAAGCTTGCTAACCATTACTCCACATCGAAGTGCACCAAAACAGAAGAGAATTTTATAACTATCCTGATAGAATTTTACAGCTATTTGCTATTAAAAATGTCCCAACATCAAAACCATTTTATTTGATTGACCAATTGGCAATTTAAGCCAAGTTTGTAAATGTTTCAGCAGAATAAGCATGACTATGTATTAGAAAACAAGCAAAAATTAAAAAAAAAAATAAATAAATAAATAAATAAATAACTGCCTTGCTACTTACTTTAAAGAGTAAATCTTCCTGAGGACCAAATGATCCTATTTTGTGAGTGATATCATTGGCTATTACAATAATGTCTCTACCATTGGGGAACTCTGGAGTTTTCAGGGTCATTTTCCAAGCAACCATACCAACCTAAAAAGAAAAATAATATCTAGAAGTTTAAAACAAATACTAAATAAGATTCAAGTGCCATTTCAAGTGAGTTTTATAAACCAATTTAAAATTAAAATTGGTCATCTTTCATAGAATTTTCATGTCTATAAATTTCAATCTATATCCATAACACAAATTTACAAATATTTGTAAAGTTAGCAAAATATATTTTTTTTTAAATCTACAGCCAAAGTGAGTTTTGCTAGTAAAATAAATAAATAAATAAATAAATAAGAATATTCAAATTGTTAATATTGTATTAATAATTTGAATGTTTTTATTTTTAAGTACAAGCAAAAATTTGTATAGTGCAAATTTATATTTTCTTTTTTCACACACAAAAAAGAAAAACTAGGCAATTGCACTATTAACAGGTAATTTTTTGAAGATGTTAAAAATCCTGTATCTACAACAACCAGTTGCAGGTAAATTTTTTCTGGGGGGGGTGTTAAAATTTATACAAAAGATTCAGGGGTCATACTCTACATAAAGTCTGCTTATACAGTATTTTATAATTTATCTCAAATTTTACAATGTACACCTAGAAAAAAAAAATTTTTTATTATTATTTACAGTCAAACCAATATTGTCATCACATTTCTGTCACCTTAACATAAAAATGGCAACCATCTACCTGAACTAATGAACTAATGTTTAATGACAACAGACTAAAGCTGAGGAAAATTCAGGAATTCATCCACAAATTCCATGCTGATACTGCACCTGGAATAAATGGAATATCCTACAAGTTATATAAGAATTGTCCAAACATCCTCAAGTAACTCACCATCCTCCTCCAGCAGGCATGGAAACAAGGTATTGTACCACAAGAATGGTGCTTGGTGGATAGCATTTAGATACCTAACGAAAAGAATGTAAAAGGCATTGCAAATTTCTGCCCCTATCTCACTCTTAAATGTAGAGAGTAAAATATTTTTTGGGGTCCTTGTATGACGGACTTCCTTCTAGGTAACCATTACATAAACACAGCTGTCCAGAAGGCTGGGATATCTGGCTTCCCCTACTGTCTGGAGCATTCACACATTATTTGGAACTTAATTCTATCAGCCAAACAAAATAAAAATGAGCTTCATGTAATTTGGCTTGATCTTACAAATACATATGGATCAGTTCCTCAGGAATTAATTCAAATGTTCCTCGAATTTTTCAATTTCCCTAGTAAGGTTGGGGAAATTATAAAATATTTCAGAGTGGCGTTTATGCAGTTCACTGTTAGTAACTACACCACCAAGTGGCAAGCCCTTAAGGTTGGCATCATGATGGGGTGTGTGATTTCACTTCTTTTCATTATGTCCATGGAACTCATATTACAGGGCACAGCAGACACAGGAAAGGGAGTAGTGACCAAGGAACAAATGGTTCTTCCTCCTTCCAAAGTGTTCATAGATGACAATCACCATTCTGGTCCCATCTAAGATCAGTGCTGTTGAACTACTGCAGCGCTACCATAAGCTCTCTTCACATGGGCAAGAATGAAGGCTAATGACATGATCCTGACAGTCAAAGAGAAGCCAGTGAAAAGCCTTGGACCACTGAAGGAAAATCCACTGACAGATCATCACCAAGATAAAGAGGAACAGAAACTGGCACTAAATGAACTGGAGTCCATCGACAGAACCGATTCCAGAAAACTGAAGGCTTGGTACTACCAACATGGTTTGCTGTCCCATTGCAGGTGTATGATATTATTCCGTCTCACATTCAGCAGATATAGCAGTGTATCAACAAGCGCTTACACAAGTGGCTTGGAGTCCACCCCCACCCATCCGCTGCTTCTCCACAGTGGGTCTCTATACCAATGCCAGAAACCTGCAACCTCCCATCCCCTCATTGGTGGCAGAGTTTAAGGTCAGGAAGGTACGCCTTCACATGACGATGAGAGACTTGACCGGTGAAGTCGTCTGCAGGTTATGGCCAGATATCAAAACTGGCACCAAATGGTTGGCACACAAGAAGCAGAATCCAACCTGTGAACCATAGAGATTATGGGGTTGACCCACACCAATCAAGCTGACCTGGGCAGCATGAGCAACCAGTTTTTCTCTAAACAGGGACCAAAGGGTAAAAGGAGACATGGTGATTGAAGAAATCAAGAATTTTGAGGAAAAACAGAGAACATCTACTGTTGTTTCTCAATCCAAACAATGTGCTTGAACTACAATAGAGTGATATTGATCGAATGAAGCTATCATGGACGACAGGTAGATTGCAGGAAGAATGATACTATGATCTCCTACCAAATGTGATGAACCTCAAGCTGTAGAGGTACACCGACACTGATGTATGCACATTATGTCACAGTAATCAAGGCATTTTACATCACATGCTCTCTGCATGCCCACAAAGAAGTGTGTCCTAGTACAATTAATGGTTCCATGAGAGGAGAACAGGGAGGAGGTGCACAAGTGAAAGAAAAACTGCTACAATCCAACTGCATGGAAAAGGGATGAACATGTCATGTGCTACCTATTGAGGTTGGGTGCCATGGATTCTGAAGCTCAAGATCCAAAATAAATAAATTTAAATAAAACCATGATCACAATACAATGCTACTTCTGACATGAAACACATCTATTTACCTTCCATTCTATGTCATTAATAGCGGTTGCTATGAGCACGTTGTGTTGAAAATCTTGGTTGCAATTGTAAAAAGAAATCGCAAGAAACTGATGCATATACAAAAACAATACCCTGACCAGTAGCAAAAGCTAGCAGTACTGCCTTAGCCACCAAAGCTGTTACCTCCTCTGGTTGGCAGTTGACAAGGGCAGGGTATCACATGTGCATTTACATGTATGTAAAAAAAATTGCAAAAAGGTTTCAGTTACAAATTGCTGAGTGATGTGAAAATGGCATTAAAAGAAAAAAAAAAGAAAAAAAAAAGAAAATACTTCCCAAAATAGAAAGGTCTGTAAACTTACTTCATTCTCTCCGTGTAATCTGTTTTGCATACAAATCTGACCATGGCTGTCAAGTAACAATTCAATGTAACTGAATACTTCTGAAGGGATACTAGTGTTCTGTTCTTTTAACTGATAGACATGTTCCTGCCACAACTTCATCAAGGCCTGAATAAAAAGAAAAATATACAATAAAAAAAAAAAAAAAAAAAAAAAAAAACTATCTTTCCTGTAATAAAACAGACACTCACTTGGAAAAAAATTTTTTATGTTTATCAACCTCAAAAAGCCAAGAAATATTTCAATACAATGATTTCACAATTTTTATAAGTTCTTTTCCAGAATTTTTTCTTTTTTTTCTTTAATAGATTTGATTATATATATATATATATATATATATATATATATATATATATATATATATATATATACACACACTCAAATCCATTAAATTAAGAAAATTATTATTGCAATAATACAGATTTGACAATATGTCGATATAATGAAGACATTTTTTATTAATTGTTTTACTTCAAACAAGGCAATAAATCCACTGAAACAAGGAGTTACCTGGAGTGAAAGAAACCAAGAAAAATGTTATTGAGGAGAAAGGACAATAAAAGAACAGTGTCAAAGAGACAGATGATGAGATTGACATTGCATTTAAATTTTTGAAGATCATAGTTTACAGTAAAGCAAGTAACCATGAGAGAATTCCACAAGCAAGTACAAAAAACTAATAGGACAATCTAGTACTGCACTTAAATTTGTGAAATCAAGGTACCAAAGAAGAAAGCTTATCAGAACAATAAAAAAAAAAATAAATAAATAAATAAAAAGCACAGGAAAGCTATGGCAGTGGTAAAGTGACTAAAGCCAAAATGCTAGGTCAGGACTGATAACATTGATGCAGATTCTTTGGATTTTATCAAGAATCTTTAAAAGCAAAATCTAAAAAGAGAAAAATGAAGATTTCTACCCCGTGCAAAAAAAAAAAAAAAAAAAAAAAAAAAAAAAATCTCCTTTATATTTAATAACTTTCACTTATGGTGGGACACGGTCAAGTGAGATAAAAAAATAAAAAAAATAAAAAAAAATTGAGATACCAATTTCCAGCCTATATAACTTCCATCTTGTTGAATAACAACCATAGATTATTTTTCTTGTAATTGTTCATGCATTTTATTCCAAATTCATAGTCACATTTCATTCTGACTATGCAACGAACCATCTAAGATTTGTCTAATTCATTTAGATAAATCTCAATACTTCTTTCTTGGAAAGTATTGCTAACTCTTAATGCTAAGCTGTAGTGTGTGTATGTATAGGTACCTCCACAAAATTGCTAAAAAAAGAGCATAGCTTGATGAAAAAGACGCCAACCTTGCCAAAAACAAAATTTTATCATCTAAATGCTTATCTTATTAAGAGGAAAGACCAAAGTTTTTTTTTAATTATTTTTTAAAATTTTTTCTTCTTTTTAGAACAATCTAAATTTTGATTAAAAAAATTTTGTTTCTCTTTGTATCAGCAGAACTAGTAAATAACAGAATTTTTAGCAAGTTTTTTTTGGTATAACACACATTAATCTGGAAAATCTTGCCAAAATATAAATAATTGTCGGATGTTAATGAAACTTTCAGGAACTATTCACAGATCAAAATTATTATATGTTTTTTTTTTTTTATTAAAGTCATGGCAGAAATATTTTTTTTAAATATTTATTACCCCCACCATAACTAATTTTATGAAAACGCTAGAAATTCGATCGCATCGGGTTTAGTGATTACAATAATTAAAAGCACAAGGCTTTGAGGAATGCAAATCCTGTTTGTTTTTAATTGGACCCCCCCCTACCTGAAAATCAGCTCTGAATTGTAACATACAAAATTCAATAAAACAAAGATATTATTTAATTTCAAATGCTTTTATTTGCTTTTAGTTGTTTTTATGAATATGGACAATATTTTCTGAAAGCAAAAAATTTTTTCGATGAAAAATGAATTTTTAATACAATTATTTGTTATTTCTTAATTATAATAGATTTTTACATTTAAGTTGTTAAAATATTATAAAATTAGTTAAAACCCGCATCGGGTTTCCTAAGTCTCCTTATGAGATAGATCTTTTTTTTTAGTGTGTTGTAAATTGTATCATTTTGACTAATCAGAAGATCTGCAGCAATTAAAAAATGTGATTTTGTGTTTATAATCGGGTTGTAATTATAAAGTACGGAAGACCAACCAGAATACAATTAAGTTGCGTTATTTGAGTTAAGCATTGTTCTGTGACATCATTCAGGTTGCTAGGAAGAAAGGAAAAAAAAAAAAAAAAAAAGGTGAGAATTAAATTTAGGTGATAAGAAGCCATCATGAACAGGACACTAAGCGATGTTATTTTTCTAACAAAGAAAAGTGGTAAAATTTTATTTTCATTGTCGAGAAAATAAGATACTGGATTTAATCCAATTTATGTTACGGGGCGGAGAATAAGATATAGCCAATCTGCCCATGGCAATGGTGAAAATTCCAGGCTGGTCAAATGGCCTGCGAGACAGAATTCTAAAGAGATAAAAATTAATTAAGCACGCACTGACCGAAAAAACAAAATACCCGCGCGACCTTCCGCAGGGTGCTGGGAGATAAAGATTAATTAGGTCAAGCTTGACCGAAACCAAACTGTCCGTGGAACCACCTCCATGTCATTTGGGAAAAACACCTGTTTATTGTCAGGGCTGGCTATGATAGCAAAATTATTTTATCAGAACAGTTAATTAGCAACAGAATGCAAATACGTCGAATTGACCACCCACTTGTTTGGCAAAGGTCCCGGGTGATAAAGTTCAAGTGACATTTGACTAAGATAAGAGTCTAAGGTTTGTTGTTGGGCAGAAGGAAAGAAAGAGAAAGAAAAGAAAAAGAAAAAAAAAAAATCACACCCACGCTGCTGAGCGCCCATTGGCTGGATGGTGGCATGAGCGTTAGGCAGAGGTAATCATGTGAAGAAGGAGGGGAGGCCTGTTGCGCCCCTCTGAAGGGATAGGGTGAGATGCCACTGTGAGAGAGAGGGGAAACCCGTTGACACCCTCTGAGGGTATGGTGAGATACCAATATGAGAACAGAAGAAGGTCGGAAGACGAAAGACTTCCAAAAATGGAAAATAAATTTTCCTGACCAAAAACAAAGAAGTGGATTGTGGATTTAGAATTATCAAGGAACCTCAAACCACAACAGGCCCATCCCGGTTTTGGTCGGCATCCATATAAGCAGAGTCGCAGCGAGTGAAAAGCAGTACCAGTTCAAGTTCCAGTTGAGAGGCAGTTGAGTGAAGATCGCAGTTGGAGTTGCACCTGCCTCGCAGATAGCTGACTTGAAAGATTCCAGGCATCACGACTTCAACTTCTAGCCAAGAACAATTTATTTTTGAAGAACGACTTAAACTTGTTTTGGTGGTATGAGTCTTACGAATATCGCCTGAAGATACACCAAGAACCAGTTTCTTAAAGAACAAACAACTTAAGATGTTAAGACCCGCCTAACAAACACAAAGTGTCACGAATCCATATAGCAGGTTTGGGAGAAAGACGCAGTCCTGTATTCAGCAACCAGACATAAAATATTGTTATCCTTTTTTAACACATTTGAACTTTGAGTTATTTTATTTTCTTTTACATATACTTGTGCGGTGTTACCCTTGATCGAACTCGGCTTGCATTATAGCCCGGCGACTGATTGATTTCGTCTGTCTAAGATCAAATCACAACATGGGTAGGTTAGACTGGAAATCAAAACAGTTACTTCGGTAACCAGACGTTGGAGGCGAACTGGGAACGACAAGACTGATACCAAATCTAACCAGATTTCCATCCGAATCAGCAAAAGGTTAGAACGTCACATTTGGTGCCGCGACTAATACCAAGCCAGTTGGTCACACAGGACAGGATAGCACGACGGACGTGGCCAGGCAGACGTCACATTTGGCGCAGCGACACCGGGGGACATCACAGTTCTCCGCTGTTAAGGCCTTTACTTTTGTGAAAAATGTGTGAAGTTAATTTGATATTTCAATTTCAACTGAGAAGGGTACCTACAAGTATCAGTATCATCTTATGAAATTTATATGATCTTATTTTTATATTAATCTCAGTTATGACATTTTTCCATAAATGAAATATCAAAATTAATAATAAAATGAATGGAAATACAAATAACACAGTAAAATGTAATAAATGTACATAAAATTATAGTATTTTATGTACACTTCTGATAAAATTTCATAAGAAAGGTACCTATAAATTAATTAGATACCTTTATGAAATATGAAATTTAATCTCACTCTTAACAGTTTTATTTTAATTTCTTTATAGTATATTTTCCATAAAGCATCGTAAACGTAAAGGTGAAAGCTAAGTACAAAAAAAAAAAAATAAAAAATAAATATTAGAGCGCTGAAAGTTTTCCTTAAAAATAACAAGGTAAATAATTTGTTCACTTAAAAGTAAATTATTTACTTTTTCTCCTTCCGTAGAACAAATTAGCCTCACAGAATCCGTCAATATGTCATTCATCACCTGTCAAGTGACGCAAAAGTTTATGACCTGCTTTGTTTTATTTTTCAAATTACATCTTTTCGGCGCAGAAACTAAGTTACGGTTGGTTCAAAATATTTTAAGTAAACATAATTTCTGATTTTCCTAAAATAAGTTTTGAAAAAATGATAATTGATATTTAAAAGAATTTCAAATTGAGATTCCCAGTTTTTTTATAAAATGGAAAAAAATTTTGCTGAATCAAAAAAAAAAAAAAAAAAAATTTTTAACAAAAATTTCAGACGTGCTACAAACAATTAGAAAATAGAAAAAAATACCCCCAAAATACTTTGATCTTTCCTCTTAAAAATTAAACATTTAGATAAAATTCTGTTTTTGTCAAGTTTGGCGTCTTTTTCATCATGCTATACACTTTTTTTAGCGATCTCGTGGAGGTACCTATATATTATTAGTAGTAATCTTATAAGAAATTATAGTCGTACGGAAAACCTTCAGTGTTTTGATTTTCAAATAATCAAATCAATACCAAAGGGGGGGGGGAAAAACAAGAACATGTACGTTAGCCGAAAATAATCGTCTTGTATGCAAGTCCAAAGCCCAAAGAAAAAAACCCCCGATACAAGTAGGCAAAATAACTAAAGTGCTCGATACAGTAAGTAGAGCAGACCTAGTTAAACCTAGAGAGCCAGACAAACCTACCAAGGTTTCACCTAAGTGAATCATCAGGGAAGGCTTCCCTGATGATTCGCTTAGGTGAAAGCTTGGTAGGTTTGTCTGGCTCTAGGTTTTTATATAATAAAAATATTTTCAAAATATTACTGTCCATGAGAGACTTCATGATTGCTATTACTTTGAGAAATTTGAAGTTACAGATAAAGTTTAAAACTCCTTCCATATTTATTGAACATGAGGTAGAGGTTTATCCTTGTTTCCTCCATTTAGAATATGGTTTACTGGTTCCTTTCTTTCATGGCCTTAATTATTTAACTGTCCTAAATTTTTGCTGATCTGACTGATCAGTAGTTCATAGCGGGTTGATAGTTTTCTGATTGCTGCATCTCGACTGGTAGTGAGAAGCTTGAACACTTTACTAATGCTTGTCAACAATCACATAATATCAGGGTATTTTACAGTGCTACCATCTTGTTCTTTTATTGTTCTCTCCTTAATGTTTTTTTTTTCTCTTCTTCTCTAACACTCAGTTAGGCCCTTGCTTTTTAGTGGCATTATTGTCTTGCTTGAGGTGAAATGATTAAAAAAAAATAAAGACAAAAATTCATGAATGTTGAAACCATTTCTTAAAGAAAAAAGTTCAACAAAATGAAAAAGCAAAGAAAAATAAATATGTTCTTACCTGTCTAAACATTTCAGGGAAATCATAGACATATGTTGTTCCATTTGATTGAGCTTGAAAACGCTTCAATTGCAAATGATCTTTAGTCATGTATGGGGTACTAATCAGCAAACCATGGAGAGGTCCTTGCTTGGTACCATAACCTTGAAACATCACCTAAAATGAAGAAAAAAAAATTGCACAATTAACAAATATTTCAATTTCTTTAAGGTTCGTAATCTGCTAGACAAGAAATGAAATTACTCACTTGTCCAGTCCTGGCATCAGTAACTTCTCTATATAAAGAAATGTCCAGGTAATAACCACTTTCATTAGTGACATTCAATCGAATAGGGAAACTATTACCACTGGCTTGCAATCTGAAATGAAAAACAAGTTAAATTCAATTGAATTGTAGAGTTACCATTTTCATTCTTTAAAGAGTGAGAGAACAAGAGAGAGAGAGAGCGTGCGCACTAGCAAGAGAGAGAGAGCTTGCGCGCTAGAGAGAGAGCTTGCGCGCTAGAGAGAGAGCTTGCGCGCTAGAGAGAGAGCTTGCGCGCTAGAGAGAGAGCTTGCGCGCTAGAGAGAGAGCTTGCGCGCTAGAGAGAGAGCTTGCGCGCTAGAGAGAGAGCTTGCGCGCACACAGCTAGAGAGAGTGCGCGCACACAGCTAGAGAGAGTGCGCGCACAGCTACTCTGGCTCTTCAATGTTATTCATACAGAGTACAATATTTTTTTTCTTTTTTAAACAAAGTTGAATATGCATGAAATTTAAGTTACCATATTCAATAGAAGAATTTGCACGTCTTATATTTTTACAGGTATACCTCGCCCTATGTCATCAATTGGTTCCAGAGGTCTCGTTTTTCGACCTAAGTCGAAATAACCACACTATAAGCAGAAAATAAGCACTCTCCATTACATATTACAATATTTATGATATGTACATAGAGTATCTTCAATAAAATAATTGATCAGCAATATAGCCTTACACTTAGCATTAGCAATGAAAGAATGGTCTGGCAATTTTTACCAATATAATCCAGTTTCATCAACATTAAAAATCTGTTCAAGAAGAAACCTGTTTTTTTTTTTTTTGAAGATCTTAGCCAATTCTTTAGGAAAATCGGTTGCTGCTTGTTCATCAGCTGATGCACCTTCACCTTGCTTCTTAATAGAGTGATAACTTCTTTAAATCTCATAAATCAGGCTTGATTCACTTTAAACTCTATATTTTTCTCATCTGGGTATTTTTTGTTCAGGTCCTCAAAGACAACGCTTTCACTTGAATTATTTCTTGACTATTAACAGCACACTGATGATTCAACCTATCAATCCAAAGAAAAAGAAGTTGTTCTGACTCTTCAAAGATTTTTCCTCTTATTGATAACAGTATTCATCATCCCTGGAGCATCAGATTTGATATGTACCAAAATCTTATCCTTATTGTGAACAATCGTCGATACAGTTGTCCAACTCATTCCAAAATATGAGCAATTGATATAACCTTTTCACCTTTGACATGGCATTTTATCATAGTAAGTTTATTGTCCAGCATTATAGCATGACACTTAGCACTTGTACTAGGAATTTTCTTAGGAGCCATTGGGGCAAAATATAATGTTACAAATGAATGAGAGAGTAGGTGATAAGCAGATGTATACCATACATATGCCTAAATTAAACTGGATTTCAATTTGACGACACCGCCAAATGGTAGATATTGGAACTACCGTGGAAAACGCCAATATTGAGCTCTTAAAGACTGGTAAATAAGACAACACAGGGTCACAGATGTTTTCACATTTTGTTCTTTAGGATTTATGATAATTATATTAACATTTACTGTAAATGTACGTATTTTAATATGATTTTATATACTTTTATTCTTATTTATTGTACAGTAACATTATTTCATGTGTTTTGATGCTTTTCTAGTGATATTACGACTTCAATATGTGTGGCAGACAGAAGTAAAGTTGAATAAAATGACAAACTTTTATTTTTCCATATATTTTTTTGACAAATGGCGTATAATTGAGAATGGCTTAACTTTAAACGATATAACCCAAGGTATATCTGTATGTGAATTTTTTTAATGTTAAAAATATTACACAATTTTTATTCATACAAAAGCATCACCAATAAACTAAATAGAAGAATGGAAATGTGAAATAGTTGCTTACATTTACAGGTGTGTTTAGTAAACAGTATTTACTGTTCAGGTTTTGTGTTACAGTTTATTAATTTTAATTGGTTGAGTTAAATTCAATGAACCCAAGCAGGCCTCATTAAATTTTGTTCATATAACATTATGAAGCACAGAATTTATTTAAATCAAATTACAGTTGTAAGACAGTTGTAGACCTTGAAAAATTTAGTAAATTAAAAAACCATTTATTATTCTTAACCATTTGGGTAGAAATTTGTTAGCCTGACTTATGTCATTAAAATGATAAACAAGCCTGTTTATTAGTTTCACTTGGATAAATTGAATTTGCCCAAACTAGCCCAAGCAACTTTTGTTCATATAACATGGCTATGATAATGGACAGTAAATTTATTTAAGTTAACATTTAAAGTTATGAAACCAAAAATTAGTGAACTGAAACCATTCTAAATGTTTTTCAAAATCAATAATTTGAACCAGAAATTTTCAGCTTGTGTGACAAATTATTACAAGAATGAAAAACGTTCTGAAGAGATAATTTTTATATATTTGGGTTTATATGAACGCAGATGAAGGTACATATAACTTTTCTAACTCCCCATCCCACCTTATTTCACCACCCCTCCCCTCACACTTCCAGTTGTGCACATATAAAATAAACAAATAAAGCATTAGGAGATTAACTAGCATCTACCACCTGATATGACCTCAATGGTTGAAACCATGATAGCAGGTGCACAAATGATTAATCCTCCTGTATATATATATATATATATATATATATATATATATATATATATATATATATATAAGGTTGGTGCAAAAATAACGTTGTTTTCTCACATAGTAACATATGTGAGAATACAACATTATTTTTGCACCAACCTAATATATATACACACACAGTGACACGCGTAAGTATTGGATACATGTTATTTTCTGTTATAACTCTAGTTTATGTTCGCCATTTTGCCTGATATTTGGTAAGTAATATCTCACAAAGTTATTTAGTTGAATGTGGAAGGAAAATTAAAAACTCATGGTTGAATCCATTTTTTTTTTTATCAAAGTTCAAAATTACCCTATGCAAAAGTATTGGATACATGACACTTTTTCAAATTTCCAATCAAAACTTTGTATTTTAAAAGACTTTAAATATTCAAATTTTCAATAGTATTGGAATGTTATCTCTGGCCAATCAGAGAAGCACACGATTGTTTACAATATAGTGCTACTAATCATCTGACTCTTTGATGTGCATTCTGCAATTCAAGGATTAAAAATGGCAAAAACTAAAGAATTATCCAGAGATATGTGAGATAGAATCATTGAACATCACAAAGGAGGACAAGGTTACCGAAAAATTAGCAAAGAAATGAATCTAGTACTAAGTACAGTAGGAAATATCATCAGAAAGTATAAGAAGTATGGCGATGGTACAGCAAACCTTCCAAGAAATGGACCGAGAAAAATAAATGAGAGTACTTCAAGGCGGATCAGCAGAAATGTGCAAAAAAAAAAAAAAAAAAAAAAAAAACAAACAAACAACAACTCATTACTCGTTATGAAAATTAAAACTGATCTTGAGGGTGCTGGAATTAATGTAAGTAAGAATACCATTTGCAGACCTCTATATCGTACAGGCTTTCATTCGAGATCACCAAAAAAAGTGCCTTTACTGAAAACCAAACATGTCAAAGACCGATTAAAGTTTGTCAAAACTTGTGAAAAGAAAGGTATGCAGTTTTGGGAAAAGGTAATCTGGTCAGATGAAACAAAAGTTGAACTATTTGGAAGGAACACAGCAACAAGTGTTTGGCGAAAAAATGGTACTCCCTTCAACAAGCACAATACCATCCCCACAGTTAAGTTTGGGGGTGCTTCCATTATGATATGGGGATGCTTTTCATTCAAGGGCACTGGTGAGTTACAAGTTATCCATGGTAGAATGAATGGTAGCATGTACAGGGAGATTCTAGAGAAGAACCTTCAGAAATCTGCAACTTTAGGACATGGTCAGAATTTTGTTCTTCAACACAACAATGATCCCAAACATACTGCAAAACTTACAAAGGAATGGTTTGAAAATAATGGTATTAGTACTCTCAATTGGCCAAGTCAGTCTCCTGACTTGAATCCAATTGAGAATTTGTGGAATACTTTGAAGGTTAAAGTTCATAAGCGGAATCCACAAAATATAAAGCAATTAGAGGAATTATGCAAGGAAAAATCCGGTAAAGTAACGGTGGATCAGTGTGAAAAACTCGTGGCCAACTATAGAAAGCAACTGGAAGCAGTGAAACAAAACAGAGGCGACGCAACAAAATATTAAATTGATGTATCCAATACTTTTGCATAGGATAATTTTGAACTTTGATAAAAAAAAAAAAATCAAAAAAAAAAAAAATTAAAAAAAAATGGATTCAACCATGAGTTTTTAATTTTCCTTCCACATTGTAAACAACTTTACGAGATATTACTTCCCAAATATCAGGCAAAATGGTGAACATAAACTAGAGTTATAAGAGAAAATAACATGTATCCAATACTTATGCGTGTCACTATATACATATGTGTGTGTGTGTGCGTGTGTGTGTGTTTGTTGTGTGAGTGTCCATAACTCAAAATATATCTATGAAAGGACAATATGAATAAAGACAAACGGAAGACTTAGCCAACATTTTTCATCCTCTGATCGACTTTATGAAGGAAGATATAAATTTAAGGATTTTATTTTGCCACAAGTATTTATGAATAGAAGTAAAAAATGTCAGTTTTCCAGAATTTTTAAGTTTAAGAACGCAGGTTAACTGAAAGTCCAGGTAAATTATGGAAGATGATAAGTGATGTAATTTAATGTCTAATAAACAAAAGTGAGTAAATGTCGTGAATTTTTTTCATTTTTATAATTTAACTATTTATATTATTTTATTTTGGGATTAATTTATATATTTTAAATAATGGGTTTCGAATTTAACCATTTTCTTTTAATTTTTCAAAATTTTTAGTCATGCATGTTGGTTTGGGAAAAAAGTATTTCTTTTAGGAAAGGCGATATTTGAAAAAAAAAAAAAAAAAAAAAAAAAAAAAAAAAAAATCTGGGATGCAGATTTTTATTTCGGCAATATTTGATAGCAGCACTAAATGTTCTGTTTAAAGCAGGCTCTTTCTCTTTTAAAAAAGTGTGAAATTCTTTAGATCAAAGTTGTGGTCGAATTTATTTCTACGTATGACTAATGCATTGGATAAATTATGTACACAATTTTTTTTTTTTTTTTTCCATGTTTTTTTTTTTTATACCCTAAATATTTGTTGCAAAATAAAACCCTTACATTTGCCTTCATAAAGTCTATCAGAAGATGAAACTCTTCTACTAAGATAAGTTTTCCTTTTGTCTTTATTCATACAAAGTGATTATCTATATTATACACATGCTAAAAAATAGAGATTTTAATAGTCAACTGACAAAAGCAGCAGTTGATGATTCCTTAAAGGTTAATTTACCCACCTCAAAAAAAAAAAAAAAAAAAAAAAAAAAAAAAAGAAGATTCAAACCAACCTGATAGTAAACTTTAGTTCTGAATGCATCACTCGAAGTTTCCATAGACGACTGCCATAGCGCATTACAATATTTCGTACAGTGTCTTCAAGCTGTCACAAAAGAAGAAGAAAAAAAAAAAGGTAAGTGTCAATTTCTTGAGACTATTTAGTACTATTTGTCTTTTAATCAAAGTTGTTAAATTGATTGTAAATCATCTACCTTTATTTCTCATCTGTGATGTGATATACATTAAATGTTTACAATATACAAAACTAACAAAAATCTTTGAAATATCTTGAATGATATTCAAATGATTAAGTGATAAGACTATTCAAAATAAAATTTTGATAACTCGTCAACAGTATAATAAAGGAAGATTGTAGTAATTCAATTTGAAAGTCAATCTAAACTAGTGAATTAATGAGTTAGTTCATGAATTTAGTGACACAGTAATTGTGTTCAATCCCTGTGTCAGGTAGTGTGTATTTGAACTCAGTAGAAATTGATAAGGCAATAACTGAACAATAAGAACAAAACAAGATATCCCTAGATATGGTCAGCAGAACGAAAACAATCTACCCCCATAGATTAAACAAAGGATTCATTTTAATATTCCCTGAAGGCCACTTGGAGTGACAAACACCAAATGAAGGTTAGAGGGCACAACAGTTGAAACACTGTGATAGTAACAAAGGTGATGACAATAGTCTATATGTAAATAATAACACCTCATCCCAGAAAATCAGGCTCTTCATATGAGCACCTTCGTACTTGCTATTTTATACTCTTCATTGTCAATTTGTTGCCCCATAGGTAGTTCTAGTAACAGTCACTCAAAATATTTCTGGTAGAGTATATTGGAAAGGTCACAGGGTTCAAACTATTAAAAGATGCCCTGATGAACCTTAGACATAGAATATTGCCATATTTAGTTTATATTACAGTAATAAGGAAAAAAAAATTTTTTTTAAATCTACAAACTGATCCTCCTTGTCCTGAGAATCATTAATAAAAAAAAAAAAAAAAAAAAAACTAACCTGAACATTTCTCTTAATAATAATTTAAAAATAATTCAGTAGATGATGTTATTTTTATCTATGGTAAATGGATTTTTGGCAATTGTCTTACTCAGTTTCCATCATTCACTATGCATGTGAAAAAAAATAAAAATAAAAAATAAATAAAATAAAATGATGCTTTTATCACAGTCACCCTAGCTTCTTGGCTAAGATCAAAATATAGTATCAATTTAATCTGATTCTCTCTCTACTTCTATCTTCCCTTCTTTCATTTTCTCACTGAAACCAAGTAATGTCTTTTCCCTTCTTTCCAGGTGATCAAAATAACAGTCCATTATGTAGTATTGGCAGGTTGTAACAGACATGCAAACAAAGGCTGGGAGAAACAAGTACAATTATAATAGGATATTCACAACATATTCTTGAATTTTTACCTTAGTTTTTCTGGGGATCCTAGGTTCAAAATGATGTACCTATATAAGTTTGTTTATTATTTAAATCCTTCAACAGTGGTGAACAAATACCTTTCTGGCCCACTAGCCTTATCAAATAGCCCCTTTTATAACTAAATAGTCTAAAAAGTAATATTTCACTTGTTAATGAAAAGAGACAAAAATAAGTTCTTACTTTTCCAGGTTCTGACAGAGTCAAAGTAGGGACAAAATTCAGGAAAATGTGATTGCAATCTGTTCGTTTGGACTGAAAACAAAATACAAGAGTTTTAAGGATTTTTTTTTTTTTATACAAGAGATTATTTTCACATTATGTAATATCAAATGTTGATTATAAGTCAATCCATTAAACTAATTATGACCTTTATAAACTAATGCTATGTATCCCATAATAGTCATTACATATTTTTGTTAATTATTGATGTCACTAATTAAAGGTTATGTTTATTCTCTAGCAACAGTTTTGTATTATCTTTAAACCTTACAGTAGGGAAGGTTTTGTAAATAATGTGCAGTGGAAACAAATATGGAGATATTGAAAATTGCATCTGCTGCATTTTTATTTAGGATTTCTAAAATGTGTGCATGTTCTATTGTTGAATATAATGAACAAGGAATATTTTGTATTAGGTTGGTGCAAAAATAATGACGCAATAATGTCGGTTTTTGACGTATTTTTTATGTCAAAAAACGACATTATTACGTCATTATTTTTGCACCAACCTAATAATTATTTTTTTTTTATTGTCCTTACAATTTTTTTGAAGGCTAAGTGTGTATGTAAAGGAATTTTCTTTAGCTTATATATAAATATTTTCTAATAATTCAACATTGTCTGAACTCACAAAACATTGCAAAATTATACTTCTTACACAGATACCATAATGCC
This sequence comes from Acanthosepion lycidas, assembly GCA_963932145.1. NCBI lineage: Eukaryota > Metazoa > Mollusca > Cephalopoda > Sepiida > Sepiidae > Acanthosepion > Acanthosepion lycidas. The sequence continues at coordinate 57,140,501 of OZ010602.1, read as the reverse complement.
ATATTTGCTCTAACAATTACTACCTAATCCAATATGTACAGTTTTGTGGAGGTTGTGATAAATTTAAAGTCGTTCCCCAATGTTCATGAAATAAAAGTGTTTACATAACTAAACAAAAATGTCTTTCCCTTCTTTCCAGGTGATCCATTAGTTCAACTATTTATATATGTAAGTAAATGGTACATTATGGGTAGATATATATATATATATATATAAGGCACTGAAAAGTTCTTTGCTTAACACTCTTCAAGTTATGACCTAACATCAAAATTTGTTTAGGAACTCTTATGTTAGGCAAAGGTCTGCCTGCTGAATTTATCAAAACTTGTTTTGATAATTAAATTCACCAATTTTGTATTAATTCCATAAAGTTAATATGCTTTTGTTAAAATATATGTTGGTGCAAAAATAAAAATGTTTTGTTAAAATATGTTTTGGTGCAAAAATAATGTCGCTTGCTCACATATGTTACTATGTGAGAAAACGACATTATTTTTGCACCAACCTAATACAAAGCATCTATCATATTATAAATAAACACACAGTTATTCAAAGATAACATGTTATTGAAAAGAAAAATGCTTTAAACATTACACGGATTGAGAAAATATTAATTTTTGGTATTGGTAATTAAAATTTACATAAAATTCTTTTGTATTCCTAAAAGGATTCTGTAATAACAAAGGACAAGTTATAACTGACCAGGAAAAACAAACACTGAAGCTAAATTCAGTTTTATATTTAAGCTTAAATTTGAAAAGGAAACTAAGCATATTTACAGATGGATGGGAAAATGCTACTTCCAAGGCATCCATGGCCTCCAGTAATGTTCGCTCGCCTTCATTTTGCAAATACTCAAAAGAAGCTTCCTGAAGAAAACAAAGAAATACAAATTCAAATCCAGGGAAAGACATTTCCACATATGTAATTCAAGATAGATAAATCAAGGTAGATAGTGTGACTAATTCAAGTGAACAGGGTAGAAAAATTACTTTTTTTTTTTTTAAATTAAAAAAAAAATTTTTTTAAAATAAAACCCACAAATAAATTGTAATAATTACAGTCAAGGTGCATTATTACTTGTAATAATTAAAAAGGCAATTTTCTATGTTGCTATCATTCAAAAAAATATAAACATTTAATTACTGATACACATTTTGTTTCAGATCTGATATCAATTAAAATAAAAGGGTTGATTTACTGTGCTGCTGTTGGAAGAAGATAAAAATTGAAATAAAAAAAGAATAAAAGAGACAAACCTTTGTTACAAGATCCGAGTGCCTAATGATTGAACGGACAAAGAAACGATAGTCTGTAACTTCCTGTCCTTTGGCAACCTAAAACAAAAATTAAATTAGAGCAATTACTTGGTTCATATGGTATAATATATGAGGGTGGGCACTGAAAAATTATCTGCCTGGAGGTGGGGGTGGGGGGATTATCTGCTGTTTGGTCAAATTTTGGGAAAATTAGGCCAAGATCTTTTCAGCACTCCCTCAAACATTGATACATTAATAAGCTTGTAGCCTAATGATTTAAAAAAAAAAAAAAAAAAAAATTTTTGATATAACCTAATATTTTCTGTAGATGAAACATAATACAACAGTAAATCAAAATGGAGTTAATAATTGATCCACTATTACAAAATACAAGTTTTAAGATTACTTAAATAATTTTCTAAGTTAATAAGCTGATGTTGCTACATGCCTTACTTCTTGCCTATCGCAAACTGCGAATTTTTTCTAAGCTCTATACTAAATATTAAATCAGTTACGAAAAAAAAAACTAAACAAAATGAACACAAAACAATCAGCTTTAAAAAAGGACTCATAACTGGAAAAACCAAATGAAAAAAAGAATGTTAAATACTTTTTCACACCCAACCCAGTTCTGCGGAATCAGAATCAACATTGAGTTTAAACAAGCAAATGAGCCAATTGGAGTAAAGTGCCATGCAGATTTAAATTTTTCCCCACTTGTGACGAATGCACCTATCGATTTTTTTGCATGCTAGCATGCTAGTTAACATTCATGTCAGTCAGCTGTTGGCTCTCACGCTGGCCAATAGAATCTTCCTGCCTATTCGTAGCAGCCAGCTATAGGCTCTCACTCTGGCCAGCAGAAAATGGCTGCAAACTACATGAAAACTGCCATAGAAGCATGAAAAAAAAAAAAAAAAATCAATTATTTCCACTATTGATAGGAGTTGGGAAATGCAAAGTTAGTCTTGGCCTTCCCATTAACTTGGAGTATATGCATGTAAATTTTGGTGCAAATCCATCAAAAATTGCGGCCGTGCATTTGTTACACACACACACACACACACACACACACACACACACACACACACACACACATTCTGCCTTTTATAGATAGAGATATGATTAATGTATATTTGGGCAGCAACCTGCCTTTTAAACATCTTTTGTTAAATATATGACAGACAAGGAAAATTTTATTAATTTTTTTTTGTTTTTGCAGAGTCCTTACATTTTGGCATTTTGTGGGGGTGAAAGAGTACAAAAACTGTCCATACCATCCATTGTCCCAAGCACTTCCAGTCACTTCCTTGGCCATTTTCAAAGGAGTTTTGTTTTGGTGTTAGTTTCTCTTCATGTTTTAACTGTTTGAGATGTATTTTTTGTGTTTTAAATACTAGTAAGAGTTTTTATTCCAAACTTTCGTGTGTTGAGTACAGCTGGAATTCAAGTAAGTGTCTATTTTTTTTTTTTTTTTTTTTTTAAACTTTCAGCACACTACTCCCATTGTTAAAAAAAGGTTGATAGTGGAAGAGAGATGTTTAATATACACAGGGCCTCTCTTATGCTTATAAATGTTTCCTATTTGTTTCTTATCCTATCATTCTGTTGGATTCTAATCCATATACAAGTTAAATTACAATACGAAAATGTTAACTAGTTTGAACTCCATTTCTCGTTTTTAGTTCTTACAAGTCAGAAGTTTAGAACAAACATTTTACTCAATATTTGAATTAAATAAAATAAATACAAATAGAATATATTTGAAAGTATTAATTAGGTAATAAATTGATTTCATACCTTAGCTTTTCCTAAATATAAATGCATTTTGTGATTGGCTGTTGGAATGGCCTCCAAATCAAAATTTCTCAATCGGTTGATTTCCAGTTGGAAAGCTAAAGCAGGTTCTAAATGACGATAAATTTTGTCTTCTTCAAACTGAAAGGTAAAAAATTAAAATTTAGTGCCATTACCATTAATAATTCTCAAACTATTAAACAAAATATATTCACAGTTCAAAACGTTACCTTATCAAAACTTAACCAGTCTACAAAATCATACATAAACTTAACCTAAGGATAAGAGAACAAAGACAAATTTTATGTAAAAATATTTTTAAATCATTCATAAAAAATGTTAAGATATATTGAGAAAAAAATAAAATATATTATAAAATGCAGGAGGCTGCAAAAGTAGGTATACAATAAGTATTATAATAGTGGTTCTAGGATTCATTCAATTCATTAAAATATTTATAATAAGTAATAATAACAAATATTTTGTAGGTAAAGTGGAGTATGTAAATGACAGGGACAAACAGTTAACATTTGAGGAATTGATATACGTTTATTATTGATATTTTATTATAATCAATACAACACATTTTGTGTGGAGGTTTTGTTTTCCATTACTGTATACCTACTTTTGCCTTAATAAATTAAAATCTCCAATTCAAATATTTACCTGAAACCTTGCCCGGAAAGTGAAAAATTTAGGGAATTCACACTGAAATATCAATTTTTTTTACAAAGTTTTAATGCATTTAATAGAAAGAATGCAAGTGTAAGAGAAAAGATTTCTGTAAGATATAGATCTATTTTTTTTTTTTTTTTTTTTTTTTTTTTTACTGTATGACAAAATTCACAGGAATAATTTATACAAGGTTTTCACTTCAAAATACTAAACAAGAACATTGCACAATGAGTGAACTTTAAATTTTTATTATTACCACTGATTTTAATTTTTCATAAAATCAGTTAAATATTGTCGAGATTTCAAAATTTAAATTGTTAATTTATCTTATAAAAGTATAAGATAAAGCATATCACTTGGACTTTCAACAAGAGCAACAACTAAAATGGATAAATGCAACTTGAGAAAATAAATGCCAAAATGTCATGCCTTACAAAAAAAAAACTGCTTATACAGAGTGCTGCAAGAAATACCTCCCAGAAATCCCCTTCCACAATGGTGTCTTCATCTAGCTAATGTCTTACCATTAAAATGATAATGGTAATACAGGGTGCTGCATAAATATGTGGCATAAATACATCCCACATAATGGTAAGACATTAGCTAGATGAAGACACCATTGTGGAAGGGGATTTCTGGGAGGTATTTCTTGCAGCACTCTGTATAAGCAGTTTTTTTTTTGTAAGGAAACATTTGGCATTTATTTTCTCAAGTTACATTTATCCATTTTAGTTGTTGCTCTTGTTGAAAGTCCAAGTGATATGCTTTATCTTATACTTTTATTAAGTTAAATCAATTTACAATTATGATATAAGTTTTTAAAATGTGAAAGGTCATTTTAAAATTATTACTTAAAAAAGATATTTTATAATACATAGAAAGTAAATTTGTAGCTGAAATGACAGTTCATCTCAAATACAAAAAAATGGACACTGTCAAAACTTACCTTAAATAAAACCAGGAATGTAATTCTGCGAATTCCCTTTTCATACAAGACTTTTTGCTAGAAATAACAAAAACATTGACTTATTTTTATTTGCACACTACAAAAATTATTCATGTCATCATTGCTAGATTAACTTTAAATACTGATTTCATTGTGATGTATCGCCCATTATCTCAGAAATCCTACCAACGTTATTTGAAACTGACCACATTTTAATAAATTTCTTTTAATCCCAAAACAAGAATAATACTTTATTGTTTGGAGGAGGTTAGGAGGGGGGGAGGCTCACCATTAATATGTTAAAAATCAGAGTAAACCCAATTTCCCAGATGTAAAATTAATTTAACTAATATTTCCTTCATCTGTTGTTCTTTATCAACAACATTTATTATGCTGCAACTATTCTATAAACAGCATATTCTTGAAGTTGATAATATTGTGATGGTGCTGGACCAAATAGAACAAAGACTTTACTAACATCATTCAAGCCATTCATAATAAGGTTGGATTACAAATAAAATTCATTAATTCCTTAGAAAATACTTTGTTTATGTCTCGAGTGTGAAAATAAATGTTACCAGATATGGGCATCAAGAGATCTGAACAAGAGATATGCATTTCATGTGAAATAGTCGATTAGAATGTTATTTTCTATGAAACAGTCGATTAAAATTTAACAAAAAACTCCACCGAATTTCAAATTAATTTCTTCGTAGATTGTTTAAACATTTAGATACAGAAAAAAACTAACCTCCCAAACATGCCCGTTAAAGTAACGCGAATTAACAGCGTCTAAAATTTTGAAAGAAAAACTGTCCTCGTGAAAGTAGTGTAGCTTCTTCCTTTAAAGTCGGTCTCCACCCCTCCACTCCTTAGCCATCTATATCTTGAGACTAGACACAATTCGAACAACATCTAGCCGACACATTGGAGTTAAAAATTAAAAATAAGAATTTGAAATGCTACATATGACACATTCATATCCGCTTTCCCACCTCACTTCCTCAATTTTACGTATACTTGATGAGGTCCGTCAAAAATGTGTGAATTTCTTTTCATTTCAATTTTTGGAAGTAAAGTCTGATGATCCAGAGCCCTGTTAAAGGGGTTTATGGTGAAATAATTTATTACATGGAACCTTAACGTGGTCTGTTTTTATTCAAATTATATATATATATATATATATATATTAATTAATTAATTAACTAATCAATTTCAGTGAATTTCCTGTTTTAGAGACAAAGCATCAAACAAGTTTAAAGTAGATTGTCCTTAATGAAATATTCAGCTATCAGCACCAGGTAGAGTCTTTATTGCCTCTTTAAAAAACATGTACCCCAAATGGAAATGCATTGTTACTTGCATGTCTATTGACATATCTCAAAAGATGAATCAATAATGTAGACTATTGGTTCCACTCCAATCTGTGAATGTATATTTATTGTTAATACAACTAACATGGTACATGGGCAAAGGTGAAGTGGGGGTGACGCTGTTCAACACATTCTATCCTAGACCTAGCTAATCAGATTCACAACTCATTCATTTATTCATTACAATTTGCTCATTCATCAACATTCAATCCACCTTATACCACAATATGTCTTCACAGGGATCCTACAAAAATACCCATGACAAAATTTTCTTCATGTACGTATGTCTTTTTTTTTTCCAATTTTTTTTATAAAAATATAATACTATGAAATGAGGGGGGAGGGAATGACCCCATCCCACCAAAAAAAAATATAACAAACATTCAAACTAAAAGATAACAGACGTTAGTAAGACCCATCCACTCCACAAAAATAAGAGCAGCCACTGTATTCTGCCAATAGACAGAATCAAGAAGCTCACTCACTAACAGGGAAGAATAAAATAAATGGTGGAGTTGGAAATTCAAGGCTGACCCTGTCAAGATGAAAAACAAAGGGGACAAAAAACAAACTTGGGAATCTTGACATTGATCATAACAAAAGAGAATGTCAGAAACAAGTTGGGAATGACACTTACTCACATTAACTAGATAAACAAGACTCTAGCTTAACCGGAGGATATTTCTGTTGGGAAATGGACCAATTGCATCAAAGGGGATTTAAAAAAGAAAATCAAGGATGGCCCCATTCACTCAAACCAAACTAACCACTTTCAACCACCTTTCACTGAAATCTATTGATAAACACTTTCTATCAATTCTAATCTTCATCTTGAGTTGATGTCTAAAGATTCCAACCAGTTCCTGATGAAAATTGCATTTGGATTGCAAGATTCCCTCCATTAGCAAGAACGCGAGAAACACCATTCATTTTATCCCAAAATATGGGGGGGTGACACATTATCATATGCGTATGCAAGATTGATGGATTGACACAAGCCATTGCCAACATAATCCCAGGATGAGTGTGCCTGAGGACAGTTGGAGAAGGTGTGTGAAGCAGTTTCTTCTAGACAAAGATCATACCCATGGCAGTCAGGCAAATCTGCCTAGACCCCTCTAAAGTTTATGTCATTGAGAGATAATTCACTCCAAATCAATCGCTCAGGGTTACTGAGGTAATCCACCACTAGCACCCAAGACCAGAAAGAGTGCAACTATCACTGACAAGCCGAGCCATGCACAGAGTGCATCCTTCATTGATATCTTCCACTACCTCTAGGTCGAGAAAGGTCAGTGGACCAAGGAATGACCTTCAAACCAATCAACACTAAGAAATCTCAACTGATTCTGGGGCTTATGACAACTTATTTTGTTGTCATTCCCAATATGAGAATGACAGCAAAATACTTTTCTCTCTCCAATTTATAGACAGAAGCACACAAATACATGCTGGGATTTCTTCCTAGCCAATAAAATAGACCGGTTCTCAGTTTCATCTGACTCGGTCCCAGTCTGTTTTGAAGTCAGAATGCTACGTTCGCTTGTCTAAACTTGCTCTTGTGCCAACCCCAAAGTTTGTGAACTTTTTGCCTTATTACTGTTAATTTGCTTTATTACTGTTAATTTGCCTTGCATATACTGTTTGCTTGCTTTATATTCTGTTCTTTGTTATTACTCATTGCAAACTTTGTCAGTTGTTTGTTGGACAGTTCTGTCATTTATTTTACATTTAATCATGGCCACTCACTCTATAATTACTTTAGATAATAAACTCATCTATAACATTTTTATGAATGTACAGTCATTCTTACTGACATCCACTATGATTTGAACTGGACTGTATTTCAAGTATCTTCTCAATTCACTAAGTTTTGAAAACTAGATCTCTGGTCACTGAAAATCATTTTTGCAGATTTTCTAGATCAAACTAGCAAATTGGATTACATTTGAAAGCCCAATGCTATTAAATTTTGAATTTAATTTCTGTCCATTAGGAGACACATTTACCCAACTTATTTTAAAAGTAACCAAAAACATTGCATATTCAAATATTCAAAATTTAGCAGCTGGATTTTCCAAAGTAATCAAATCTTACAACATGTCTGCAGACAAAAACTTTGAGATAATAATCGTCATATTATAATAGAATTACTATTAGTTTAGGTTGTAAATTTCCTACCTTCTCTTTGCAGAAATCCTGGAACATCCTTGTAAGTGTTTCATCATCTTCCTTCTTGGAACATTTGATTGCAACATTAATGATATTGATTGGTTCATCATTGTCGGAAGTACTCTACAAGTAAAGGATAAAAAAAGGTCATATTTAAAAATATGCATGTGGATATTTTATAATTTTGATACAAGTTATTGCTAGACTTTCAGAAATAACAAAAACTAAACACCATCAGTAAAACTCATGCAGATAACACTACAGCAAAGTATAGCCAAATAGTTATGTTAGTATTCCAACCAGGAGACCAAAAGTTCAAAACTCACCATGGTCAATTTAAGGTAATTTCTAAATAATATCAGCTTGATGGAGATGATTCTATTTTTCAGCACCATTAGGATTGATTGAGTTTTTTTGGTTTTTTTTTAAGCTTAAAGACAAAACATTTATGATTGTAAGAATATATATATATTTTTTTTTTTTTTTTGCAAGTGAATATTGCATTAACAATGATTTTTTCCAGATACAAGTTCTATTTAACCCATAGCTAAAGGAGATGGATTCATACCTTTCTCAGGTGTATTTGGGTGTAAGTTATAATCCTGACCAGATTTCAAATTGCTGACTTCTCATTCCAAACTGTTACTCATTAAACCACCTGCACATCTTGGCACCCTTGGAAAGTGCCTGAAAACCATACCATGTGTTGACCCAAACCTTGTGAGTGAAATTGGGTAGATAAAACTGATTGGAAGCTGTTAATGGTTGTACTAGCATGAAGTCACAAGTCATTATGACTGAAACTGAGTGCATTGATCTTGTCCAACTGTTTATCCCACACTCTCTCAGAAACTAACTCTGGTTTGCTCAGTATCGTTGCGATATAAACCACAGCTTGGCTCTGTGGGTATTAAAAAAATGCAAGTGTGCCTGAGCAGGGCGTCTGCAACAGGGATTAACCAGCCACCCAAGTATACTGGCATACTCTGATGATGAGTAACCAGATATTATTAAGTGTTAATTATATAGAGCAGCATCTCACACTCAATTGTGCATATATGTTAATAAAAAAATAAAAATTAAAAAAATTAAAAAATAATTGTATTTATTTCCCTACTAAGAAGTTGTAGATATTCAACAATATACTTTCAAGAATAGTATCTGGTCATTCAAGATTAATGCAAGTCAGTTGCTGCCTTCACATTAACAACACTAGAGATAGAGATCTGAATGCATGGTGATGCTGAAAATGAGATATGTAAATGTTATGAGCTACATGACTCTCTATGGTAAACATCTTCACAGATTACATGAATGAAAATTTCCCAGCTTAAATGAACTAAATCATCTTCATATGCTGCATCCCTCCAAGACGTAGGCAATCATGGCTCTCTACAATTCCCTGTCCATTGTAAATCTTAATAAATTCTGTCTTTTTGTTATTTCTTCTAAACCCTGTTCTGCCATCCATTTACTTAAGCTCATCAAGTATGCTCTGCACCGTTTCCCTGTCCCTCAATCTGTCCTGTGAGTATCAAATTTTCCAAGCCCCACTTTCTCATTATATGCTCCAGAAATTTCAATTGTCTTGTCCTGATTATCCTCAGCATCCTTCTATAGAACCATATTTCTCTTGTCTCAAGTCTCTTCCTCATCTTTGAAGAGTGTGTGGGGGAAGGGGGTCCAAACAAAGCACATTCCATCTACTAATGTTTCTAATAAACACCGAAAATATTCCACTTATCAAGCCAATGATCTTTAAACAGTGCAGAGTTAAATGAAAATTTAAATTATCTCCATACCAAACAATTAAAACTTTTTTACTGGTTGTACCATCATAGTAAGTTTTTCTTGTTTTGTTTTTTTTAATTATATATATATATATCTCATTGAATTACTTTCTGAAATATATTAGAACCTTGGCATTAATTACTTTTAGTATACAATTATTTAACATTAAAAAAATATTAGGTTGGTGCAAAAATAATTTCATTTTCTCACATAGTAACATATGTTAGAAAGCGAAATTATTTTTGCACCAACCTAATAAATAAATAAAAGCCTAGCCTAATAGAAAACAAACTTACCTGTATTGATACAGTATCTTCCCTTCCAGGTGTTACATTTTTCTGAGATACAGAAGTATTTTCCACAGCCTCCTCATCGCCAAATCTCTCCATCAAAGTATCAAAATACCTGAGAAAAATAATAGATTCTTCAAGTTTGCTTTACACAGGCTTTTGTCTTTGCTGTCATCAGCTTTTAAAAATGATTTTGTACTGTATTCCTGGTGAGATGTTAACTGGTGTTAAGTCTTAAACAAGTATAACATGAAAATGTGCAAAGCAAAAATAACTAAACATGTTGCATATAACAAAACGAGACACACACACAAAAGCACAAGAGAATACAAAACATATTACTTAAACATGAGAAGAATACCAACAATTAAAAAGAAAACAAAAATTTTCATTTTACATTTATTTTCATCTAATTCATCAGGTTAAAGAAAATATTAGTATACACAATTTAATTTATGAAAATGTTATAAGCACTAAAGTTATACATTTCCAATTTTAGGTCATGCTAATCACTTAGGAGCAGCTGACATGATATCTTGCAAGAAATTTCTTTGTTCCAAGTTTTTATTTTTTCTCTATTGCAGTGAATTGGATATTGATCCAAAATACTTGCTTCTAGGTTGTAATGAAAGCAATCATCATCCTAGAGTGAATGGTGAGTTTTTGTCAATATAACATCACAAAAATGTCCTAATCAAGGCTTTAGAGATATGTATAGGAGTTTCAGATACAGTGATTCCATAAAAAAGCTCTACAGTATGAAGTTTTCCTTAAGGCTGCAAATATATTGCAAACAAGATCTTATTCCATTGTAACTAACAGAAGAATGTAGGAGACACCAGAATTTGCCGGTCATTCATCATTGGCAATTCTTTATTGCTGTTGTTATTAATAAGCATTGGGCCTGATTAAATATCTAAATTAAAGGTAAAATTGAATGCCATTACAATTTTGGGGCTCTAGAGTAAGTTTAACAGTTGAATAAGGTTGTCATTGTAAGGCAATTTCTGTATTTTACTTTTTCATTATTAAATAGCTGAGTATCCAAAGTAGAATATAGGGGATTGTGAAAATGTAGCAGAAATTGGCAGGATTCTTGCAAATTTCTGGATATTGTCTAGAAAATCTCAGCCAGAACTAACAATTTATTAAGTACTCTTCAGAAATTTCTATCCGTGAAATTGCATATAGAGAATAAATCTGGGGTGGGATGACTGTATTTAAAAAAAAAAAAAAAATGCTGGAAAAATATATCTGCCTTATTTCAGCATTGACAATGCTAAAAAAGTATATCAACAGAAACACTAGTAATTTATATCTGCCAACATAATTTGGTTTCAAAGGTTAATACTAGCTACCAAGTAAATATTTTATAAAATTATATACTTATGACCAATCACAGTTTAAATTTTTCAGATATTTCTTTACAGCCAAAGAGAAAATAGTTTCAATGATAATAAAATTCCATACTCTGTAAATTCTGTGAATGAAGAAAATGCAGTCACTATCCCCATTCTTTCAGTCAACATGGAGGAATCCACATGTTCCCATTGCTGCAAATCATCAGCCTTGGACATGCTTCCATCAAACCGCATTACCATCAACCTAAGGAAATTATAAGAGGGGAGAAAAAAATTACAATAATTAGAACATAGAATCTGAAGTTATATTGAAATACACAACAAAAAAAAAAAAAAAAAAATATATTCCTACCATAAAAGTAAAAAAAAAAAAAAAAAAAAAAAAAAAAAAAAAAAAATTATATCCCAAAATAAACACTTGTAGAGATATCAGAACTATATAAAAACCGATACATATATAATGAGTTTTAACAAGATATGTATGAAGTTGCAGATAGTTTTTTTTTTTTCATGCACAGCAGATTATGAACTAGATTTATAACTAGGTTTTTGTTAATATTAAATAAAAGCAAATGTTAGTAGGAAGCTGTAGTAAAACATAACAGCTATATCTCTAATACAATACAAACAAAGTTAAATCAATTTAAATGCATTACCCAAAGTCGAATTTGCCTATTATTCAACCAAATGCTACTGCTACTTTAAATGTAATAAATACTTTATTACAATGAAAAGGTATGTCACAGATTTTACATTATTCTTAAATCATATTTCAAGACAATTTGCCAAATTGGAATATTTCTTTTCTGTAAATTTATTTATAAATAAAAGCCAAAGTGTTAACCACTAACCTGTTAATCAACTAATGTAATAAAAAAAAAAAGAAAAAAAAAAAAAAAAAGTCATTTTATAAATGAAATATCTATATGCTTGGCAGTAACTGTGGAAAATACCAACAAATGTTGTTTTTTTTTAAAGTTTATGCTTAGCTGATTAACTACCAAAATTTTTTAATGTGCATTTTTGGCCCAGACAGGTGAAGTAGGAGTTTTTTTTATTCCTTATGTTTAATTCCAGTAGTTACCATTGTTGTTTTTATAGAAACTAGAACATCAAATATATATGTGTGTGTAAAACATCAAAAAATAATATTGATTAGAAATAATAAAAAAAATACTTTCAAATTAATCATTATTTTTCTACTCATGAATTGTAAAATTACAACAGAAAGGGTCCTTCTTATGGCTAATAATAAAAATCTTTAAAGGCTAAGTGTTGTAAAATATACCTCTGCAAATGAAATGTATGTAAGCAATTCAACTTACAATTCAATTTACAAGGAATAGCATGTAGTGAGTTTAATTTTAACAGATCCCCAAATGGACCTCATGACAGGTAATGGGTTAATGTGAACCCAAGAAATGGATTTAATTTACAAAATCATTCATTTTTTCTACAACTTGAAGAGCTTGCATATTATCATGAAAATAGGACAATAAACCACAATGATATAAATACAAACGTTTTATGTTTTTGCAAAAATATATATATATATATATATTAGGTTGGTGCAAAAATAATGACATAATATCGTTTTTTGACGTATTTTTTAACATCAAAATACAACATTATTACGTCATTATTTTTGCACCAACCTTATAGATATATGTGTGTGTGTGTGTGTGTGTGTGTGTGTGTGTGTGTGGTCACTGAAATCAACACCATGCAGTTTGTTTCCTGCTTCAATGCAATTTTCAGGACGTGTGTCATATTTTGGCCAGACTATTTATATATGCTGGTAGGTGGTGCATTTTGGGTAGTAAAATATTGCATCACTGACCAACATATATAGTTGAGCCAAAACAACACACATGGACTGAAGAAGATTACGTTGAAGCTGGCAACTACATGTCACCACTTGATGTTGATCTCAGCGTTCACTTTTATATTTAAATATGCTCTATCTCTGATATTGAGCACTTTTATAGCATATCTTAAAACTAATATATATATATATATATATATATATACACAAAGATTTTTTTTTTTTTTTTTTTTTTTTTTCATTACAATTAATTTTTATTACTTTAAAAGGTTATTTTTAGTGGACACCATATTTGAGTAGACACTGTTTATTTCAAACAGTATTTATTTCACTATTGGTCTGCATACTAGAGAAAACTTACAAAAATGTACTCTTCAGCAAGATTCAAATCCATGTGCCCCCTTTGCAGGAGGAACCACCGTCTAATCTATTTTAAAGGCAAAATAGAATTGTGCTTTATAATAAAGTTCTTCATAGCCTAGTGATAAAAGCATTCCAGATCAGATGGTTGTTCATTTGACAAAGAGGGATGCAAATTCTTGCCATAGGATACATTTTCTTTGAGTTTTCTTGAGTACGCAGCTCATAAAATAAACAGAGCATCTACTCAAATATGGGTACCCACTAAAAATAACACACACACACACATATATATATATATATATATATATATATATTCACCCACCCCCATCAAGATGGCACTAAGAGAATTCTTGGTTTGGCCCACTTTTCAAATTCTGATAAAATTGCCAAATATCAGATTATAATATTTATAAACTACTAAAGAATTTCATAGAATTAAAAAAAAAAAAAAAAAAAAATTTTTTTGGATATCCTATAAAAGAATTTATGAGCAACTTTTGTTATGAGTAATGTATTGAATGTCCAAATAGGAATATATAAATATAACAAATGGATTTTTGGTTCATATATATGAAGAAAAATATACGGAAAAAAAACAAACAAAAATCCTTATATGCAATTATGCTGTTTTAATGTTAATATAATGTCAACATCGGACATGTTGAATTGATAATGTTAATTATATTTTATGAATATGTCCTGAAGATGGTTTATTAGACCGAAACGTCCGACGTTGACATTATATTAACATTAAAACAGCATAATTGCATATAAGGATTTTTGTTTGTTTTTTCCGTATATTTTTCTTCATACTGTCGGATCTATATCCATATATTTGCTTATATATATATATATATATATATATATATATATATATATACACACACACATTTTGTCTGATGATCATAAATAGTGTGAAACCCAGGGTCACAAACTCACATCAATCCAACTATATATATATATATATATATATATTCCAAAATATAAATAATAATTCAGTTATCTACACTTTATTAATAAAATATCTTTGAATTTTGCATATCTAAAATAGAAAGAATATTAAAATTAACCAGTCAAATATAAAAGTCAACAATTGCAATACAAAAATTTGTTAAATTTAAATTGTTACATTTTGGTGAGAAAGAGAGAATTGTTTATGAGCCATTTACTGAAGTATTTTTGCTCTTATACATTCTTTGGCTTTATTCACATATATTCTCTATCCTGATACAACATATACTCAAAGACAGAAGAAAATACCAGCTGAAAATTGAGTGAAAAACAAAAGGGAGACAATAGTCCAAAACTACATGAAATAATTATTTATCAAAGTTTAACATGAAAGGAATTTTTATAATCTGAAATTGGACAAGAGAAAGTTTAACTCTGAAACTACAAAATAAACTGTCATATTAAAAGTATTAAAATACTACAGCATAATTTAGAATTTTTACACAAAATCATAATTTCTATAGGCAAAGAGAAAAATAATTGACTGTCCAATTATAATACAAATATTTTTATTGAATAACCTAAGTATACAAGAAAGATAACTCAAATTTCCAAATTTTAAAAGTCTAATTTGTATAGCACCCATAAAAACAGAGGTTATGCATGGATTGACATTTCTGCTGAGGAACAGAGTATTTTTGATATAGTTAGGATCAAAATATTACTTCCCAGCCCTTTGGCAAGGATCAGTAGAGTATCTGTGCACTATTCTAACTTGGGCTGAGCAATAAAATCAAAGTAGGAGGCAAGAGAGAAAAATATATTTTAAAATCAAAGTTACAAGGGTAGAGATTGTCCAGACTGAGTTCGAGCGGAACATATTCCAATATTTTATTTCAAATTCAGTTAAAGTAAGCATGTGTGTGTGCGTGTGTATATATATTTCATACACGTTTCATTAAATAATATAGACAAGTGTTGTCTATTATGTAAATTTTTTTCGTAACGTCTGATAAGTTTAATAACATTATCATTGAACATAAAAATTTACATAAAATAAATAGACAACACTTGTCTATATTATCTAATGAAACGTGTATGAATGAAAAGATGCTGCCTAAATACACAAAATATATATATATATATATATATATAAAAAAATAAAAAGAAAGAACAGTAAGATATATAATCCGGTGTTCTTATAGATATTTTTATTTTTACAAAATAGTGCTCAATGTAATATATATATATATCTCATTGTGGTTTATTGTCCTATTTTTCATGATAATATGCAAGCTTTTCAAGTTGTATAAAATTCATAATTTTGTAAATTAAATTCATCTTGTAGGTTCACATTTGCTTGTCATTTATATATATATATATATATATATATATATATATATATATATATATATACACACACACACACACGTGTGTGTGTGTGTTTGACAGAAGCATATGCAAGTTCATCTGCTCATTCAATGCCTCCAAAACAAAACTAGTAACATTTCATCAATCCAAATTTGTGTTAATACCCTCATAGAGGCTCCCTTGCCCTGAATGCCTACTTGGTCTAAAGCTCACTCCAAACCGCAAATGGAAAATTCATACCATCACTAAAGATGCTGTAGGAATTTTCAGTTCCTTGTGTTGTGTCAGAAAATGCCTAACTCCTGCTGCCATGTTCTTCTTTTGCAAGAGTCAGTTCAGACCAAGAATAATGTATTGCTTCCATAACTGAGTTGGTGCTGCCCAGACAAAATTCAAAAGGAATTACACAGCCATATGGGTGATGAATTATTCTCCATCCTGCAATCCTTATCCCACAGATGAAGTGTTGCTCGCCTCTCACTACACTATCGCTATGGAAGAGGTTCAGACAAGTGACATTTCCGAAAGCTCAAACCTTCACAGCTAGGATCTGTCATGTTCACGGTGGCAAATCATCCTCATTCCCTTTGTGCTGCTTTAATAAAGAGCAAGTTTCATTCAGACATTTTCCCCAGAACTTACATTTGGGAACAAACTCCTGAGAGGATGCTTTCCTAACAACTACACTCTTGGTCTTTTCAAGTAAGAGATCAACCAATATCTATTCTACACATCCTCATAACATGCACTTCTTAATCCCTCCTCTCTCTCACTCAGTAACACCCTACCTTGAGTTGCCCTTGGGCCTTGTATTTGGTGAACTAACAGTATAGAGAAAAATGCTACTCACACACGAAACAGGCATATTCATAATTATATACGCATGCATAGTTACGTATAGAGAATCAGCTGTTTTATAATATATATTAATACTTAGTGGCTATGACTAATGATAACACTAGACTTTAATCTCTTAAAGTTAACATGACATTTTATTCAAATCCTAATTTTGTCAATTCCTCTCAGGATATGTGTGGACCCTGAGCCCCTCATCTGAAATATGGACCTTACATTCTTGACTGATACCAGAGACTATTACCCACCCTCCTTGAGGTGGAGGGTTTATAAAAGTATGATATGATAGTTTCCCACGCATACATTCCAGATATAGCTGTGTTGATCACATGGGTCTCCATTTGCCAACCAGCAGGTCATCTATCAGGTCAATACTGCACCAAGCTTCTCTGAAGAACACTGAGTGCAAAGTCTATTCTGGTATGAGTTCTGCAGTGGACACATACTACATAAGGTTTTATTATATAAAATAAAACATGCATTTTTAATTTAGTTTATTTCGTTTTACAGCATATCAACTTCAATGAGTTATTTAATGCCAATGAGATTTTTAGGATAAGTTTGTATGAATAGAATAAGTATTTGAAAGAAATCAGTTTGTAGATCAGGTTTCATTAACATGTTTATTTTCAAGAGGATTTTTGTTGTCATTTTTTTTTTTTTTTTTTTTTTTTCCAAAAATGTATTACTGGTATTTTTACTATAAAATTCTATTTTTATACTTTCATAGTGTTCTGACTCAGTTTGGGGGTTAACTATTTGCCCATAGCTGGGACCCAAACAGGTGCAACCACTCTCTGTCAGGGTAGAACTGAGAACAGCAATTAAGGTTATACCATGCTCCTCAAAACTTCCCAATCAGAGGCCTTGCTGCCAGATGTAGTTTTTCATCATACCCAGGATGTCACAAATTTTTATTTATAAGTAAATCTAAAAGATATAAACTATAAAAACATTTAATTGACACAATGTTGCATATAAAACGTTTTCACTTTGTTATCTTACATGCTAATATATAGGGTCTAACAGGTCCATTTTGCTCAAGAGTGTCCTGTTAGAGGGAAGGGGACCAGATTAAATATATTATGCAAATTAGTTTATATTAGTTTTTGTTAGAAATATTTACAACTTATTTTGTAGTTTAGGATTTTATTTTTGTAAATACAAGGGGAAGTCAAAACTTATCCACAATCTTGTCGTTATGGCGAAAGTTCAGATAATTTGTCTTACCCTCATATTATAAATGATAGGGTTAGTGGATTTTAGGATACCACATGACATTGGTTATTTAATATCTTTTTTTATTTTTTATTAAAGCATCAACATCAACTTATATTAGTTATTTATGCTTGATTCTAAAGTAAGTGAGCATGAATGCCTTGCCTCTAAGTAAGTGATATATCCAGTAGAATCCATATTAACATGTAAAAATGGAACAATTTATTTCAGTATATAGAATATTGCCTTAATTTGTTTCATAGCATATACATCAAGATTTATTTATAAATTTATTAATATTTTTTTTGTTGCACTTTGTATAAAAGCTGATTCAAAACAAGTCACTAATATTTTTATTGTAGATAGATATTATAAACTGAAATTTGCACAATACATAGCTGATACAAAAAGCAGATCTGAAAATTTTACCAACACATTTTGGTTAATAGCAATTTTATTGTGAAAATATTGACTTCCATAATAAAATCTGACAGTTATATTTACTTTAATAAATTTATTTTTACTACACAATGCACTTGACTATTGTACACTTAATGAATCATGTAAATTGATGATTACATTGAAGTCTCTCTATATGAACATAATCTGTTACAAAACCACCCACTGGTTAACCAAATTGTTCATTATGTAATTGAAATACATAAAAAAAAAAAAAAAAGTAACTTTATTCCAAACTCTACCAAAACTCCATAAAAGCATATTAGAAGGAAAAAATTAATTAGCAAATAAATATATATACATAAAAAAAAAAAAAAAAAAAAAAAAAGTATACAGTAATAAAGTATCATTTTTACTGGAAACAATAGCTCTAAGGTCATTAAACACTTTTGCATAAATTATCAATTCACTTATCACCAGCAATTTCCTTTTCTTTAAATCCACGCCAAAAATAATCTTTTTCATCTCTTCAATAAAATTGCTACACGATTTACTAAATTTGTTTAGTCCCTGAGCCACTTGAACATATTGTAATTCCTCCTTGTTTTTCAGTCTGGTGAAGATTAATTTTCAACATTTTGTATTGTACATTGCATTTAGGAATTATTTCCTCCTTAATTTCTATGGCAACCGACTTTCTCAATCTTCTGCTGATCCATGGTTATGATTTTCAGAAAAGATTCTTTTTTTTTTTTTTTTGAATTAATAAAAATATTTTTCAATAGAAAACATGAAAATTCGCAAAGTTCATAGCTTATGATGCAAAATAAGTACAATATGGAGACAGAGTCTGCATTAAGATGCTTCAAACCATTTATATTAGGTTGGTGCAAAAATAATATCGTTTTTTGATGTATTTTTTAACGTCAAAAAAACGATATTTTTGCACCAACCTAATATCAGCATTTTTCAACTGGTGTGCCTGTGCACACTAATGTGCCCTGCACCCCAACAGAAGAGTAATTTATGATTTTTTTTTTTTTTATTCTTATAACAATTATAGGCTGATAAAACATTATAATCTCAAAGTTAGAGACTAAATCTCATTCGTAAAACCTGAACTTTGAAACTTGGGGCGGAATATATTATATATTCTTTTTTAAATAAATATCCTTTAGTGTCTATACTGAAATATTTAATGCTTTTTAAGTAAATAATAATTGAACTATTCCCTAGTTTCTTCACTAACTTGCAAAGTCACAAATATATACAACATTATTTTCAATATCCTATAATATTGGAAAATGCAATTTCAAGAACATAGGCAAAATTACACATATGCACATACAAAAAATGAATTTATTCCACATGAAACACAATCTATTAAATTTTAAAGTATTTTCCAGAGTTTTAGTTATTCTACAAGTGCATCCTGAAGTAAAAAAAAGGGTTGAGAAACACTGACTTATATGCATGCATAGTGTTACAAGTTATTGACATTTCGAAATATGTTCATGAAAATATGTCCTGAAAATTAATATCTGATAATACATTTTGCTTCTAATAGCTTCATCAAATGGAGAATGAAAAAATGTGTCATGTATGTATTTGTGTGTTTAAAATAATTAAATTTTATATTATTTTTCCCAAGCTGGTAGAGAATATAAAACATGTTAGATGTTTTTTTTAAAGTCACTCATTTTCTTTCTCTTTTAGTCTCGAGCAACGCCAGCTTGGGAAAAACAATATAAGATTAAATTATTTTAAACATGCACAAATGCATACACACCCAACACATTTTTCATTACCCATCTGATGAAGCCATTAGAGGCAAAATGCCTTATCGCATTATTTCAGGACATATTTTCATGAACGTTTTTCCAAATGTCAATAACTTATATCACTGTCGGGATTACATACCCAAATTTATTACATGCATGCGTAGTCTACTTATTCAAATTTCAGTTTGTTAAGCAAGTTTTTCCAGAAAAAAAAAAAAATAAATAAAAAACAATTTAGTTCAATTTGTTTAGTGAAATGTCTATATGGGTAACCCACTGTATAATGAATTATTGAGTGAATAGAAAATATAAAATGTATCAGTGTTTTTTTGTTTTTTTTTGTTAAATTAGTTTTCATACATTTTATTCCTTTAAAATCACATACAAAATACAGCTTAGTTACTAGTGTGAGCACTTTTTAGAAACTAATTGAAATTAGCTTAAAATCATTATACTATTAATATTTTCCAAACTTAATTTGTATCTACTTTTACAAGTTGTTTTGATCCTCAGGCATTTAAAGCTTACAAAACAACCTCACTTTTGCTTTTATCTATTTTTACAGCAGACCAAAAGCTTACATTTATTGCAATCATTTACTTTTATTTCTATTTTATAAAATATACAAAGTATAAAGTTTGACTAAACTATACTATGTGGAAAAAAAAAAAAAAAAAAAAAAAATCAAGTTTGCAAATACCAACCACAAAAAACCTAAACAAGTAATTAACAGAGGAGAAAAGTATTAAGACATTACCCATTGATGTATTTGAGGTTTTAGAATGAATACAAAGCATAATTTAGCATGAGTGTATTTAGTATTGTAACAATACTCTTTCTTGGTTGACTGTACTCTGTTAGAATAAACTATCAATTTGTACCCTGTCAATTCAAGTTGTATAGAATGCAGATGAGGGAAAAAACAACTAGAAAGAACTCTTAATACAATGACATCAGAACTAAAGTTATTACTTTAAATAAATCTAAAATGTCAGATGAAAGTATTTCCAAGTAACTGCAAGTTCCCAGATCATTTGTACAGTTCAAGTCTACTCATGCTCTAAGGTAAAGACAAAAATAAAAAAAAATATCCAGAGCAGCAGATGTGTTAAGAACCCATAGATAAAAAAAAATAATAATCAAAGACTATATATTAATGCCTAAAGTTTATAAAAAAAAAAAAAAAAAAAAAAAAAAAAGGATTACTATATAAAAGGATTCTCATATAAAGGGAAAGGTCACAAAGGATTAAAAAAAAAAAAAAAAAAAAAAAAAAAAAAAATGAAAAATAATTTTAATAAAAGGTAAAAGATTTTGGAAAGTCTGCTGTGGTCAAAATGAACTTTTTGTAAATGACCAGAACTATGTATTCCAAAGAGACAAGCCTTTAAGCCAGAAAAGGCAATTCTCATTGAAAAACATTGTGGTAGAAGTATTATGCAAATGATTCTGGTGAAGTGGATCAGATTGAAAGAATAGATAAAGAAGATTAAAAATCCTGGAAGAAAATTAAGTCTACAACAAAATATTGCAAACAGTCAAACTTTCAACAAGACTAACTCAAAATAAAATTTTCAATTTTTGTGTAGCTGACTAGATCAAAAAGAAAAATGTTATCACTATCTTGATCTTACCCTCAGAAAATATATGGAAGAGGGAGTGCAGAAAACAACACATCTCAGATTTAATATTTAGTAAGTGGGGGAGGGGATTACAAAAAAAAAAAAAAAAAACACCAAGTGACTGAATGCAGTGAAAGGACACACAATCAAATATTAGATAGGTATACAAATGAATACACCATCTGCCATCTATTGGATTTTTTAAAAAATGTTTTCATAACATTTCAACACATCATTTGAATTATCAACTTCGAGATTGCAAATTTCACAAATACCATCCTAATTAAAAAAAAAGAAAAACTTTTTATATCAAAAGATACTTTGAGGGAATCTTGATAAGTATTTTACCAACTATAAATACACATCAAAACCACTATATTACATCAACACCCTTTATTAAATTCATTCTTAAAAAAAATCTAACATATTTAACTACCTCTACCAGTGTTTATGTAAAAATATCCTCCAAATCAACATGCAAACAATCTCCAAACATAAATAATGCCTACTAGACATACACAAGATATATATATATATATATATAGTTCAATGAAGTCCTAAATGACAAAACACGTAACAAGAAAACTTTTTCCAGTCATACATTTTCCCCTCAATATAGGTGTAATCATTTGAATCCCACATAAATTATACCCATGAACACTGCTTGACAAGTCAAATGCATGTGAAGTCAGTTCAACCAATGAAAAGCAAACAAAAATACCAGAAAATTTTTTTTCCGTATCTCATTCTCTGATGAAGCTTTAATAAAAGTAAAACATGTTAGATTTATAAATGCTTCCTATTTGTTCTTTATTCTATCATTGTCAGATTCTGATCCATATTTGATCCCAATTATTTCAAATATATGTAAACTTTTGGCCTCAGTTTAATTCTTCAGTTTTTTTGCCTATTTAGTGATTTATATGGTTTTTAGTATTCATTCAAAAAAATGTTTGTTATATTGTTTTTCTACAAACAGTACGAGAATATTTCATAAAATTATATACCGAATTTGTTAAAACCCTAACAACTACAAAGTAGTCCACCTGAAAACATGCCAAACAACAAAAATTTAAACATTCAAGTTTCAAATCTAAGAATAATTCATTAAAAAAAAAAAAAAAAAAAAAAAAAATAAAAAATAAAAATTTGAAAAAATTAAATGAAAAAAAAGAAAAAAAAAAAATTCAACATGCATTGATATCTTTAGAAATAGAAGAGAATGAAAGACAGATAAAAATTTTCAGTGTCTTTGGATCCTGGTAATTTACAGTCTTCTAGGAAAATTACCAAAATAAGATTATCCAAATCCAAAAAATTTTCAACTAACAATCTATGATCTAATGTGCAAAACAGTTTAAATAGACAAGATAGAAAAAGGATTAAGAAAAAAAGTTGAGAAAATAGATGATTATATTAAAATGCATATTCAAGCATTTAATGAATTATATATATATATATTTATTACTTAAAATTATTAAAACATTACTTTTAGTGGATACCCATATTTGAGTAAACACTCCATTTACTTATTTATTAAGCAGTATATTTATTTTCATCTACCGGCATGAATATTTGAGAAATATTATTAAAAAAATATATATGCAGTGTGATTTCATGGCCAATGCAAGCATGTTGGATCTATATACTGTTCCTCCTGACAAGGGGGACACAGGTTCAAAATCCTACCAGAGAGCACATATTTTTCTTTAATAAGATTTATTAAATATTCTGGCTAGTAGACAAAAAGAAGTATATTGCTTAATAAATAAATGTACCATCTACTCAAATGTTTAAGTAATGAAATCTATCCAATTAATAAATAAAAAAAAAAAAAGAAAAATCAATCACTTTAGAAATTGAGATAGGCATATATATTAAATAAACACTAAAATAGTTGTTTAAAATCATGTGTTAAAAAAGTGCTCCGTATCAAATAGGAAAAAAAAAAAAAAAAAAAAAAACCTGTAGAGCAATTTAATATTCTAAAATAATAGAATGGAACGCTACCAGTTTCAACTGCCAAGGTCTTATTAGGTGGCTAACTCAGCAAAATCTGATTTTGCCGAGTTAACCACCTAATGAGACTTTGGCAGTCAAAAAACACAGTAGTGTTCCATTCCATTCCCCAACCTATGTCTATATCACCTTACATCAACATAAAACTACCCTTCAAAAGTGTGTAAAATCTATATGTAAATTTAAAACATTTTTTTCACCCTTGGAAGTGCAGTCTGATGAACCAGGTAAAAAATCATATCAAGTGAAATAAATTATAACCAATGGACTCTTAAGATTATCTGTTTATTATTTAAATTGAAAATATATATATATATATATATATATATATATATATATATATATGTGTGTGTGTGTGTGTGTGTGTGTGTGCGTGCCACAGCATATAATAAATAATAATGAATAAGTAATTTATGAAATTTAGCAAAAACAATAGATTATGATTTCTGTTTATGAAATTCATATTTTTGTTGGAATTTTTTGAAGCTTGGAACCTGCAAACTATTTTTCTTTAGATCCAAACTTATTGTTACTATAAACATTATATTTAGTAGGTATACATGTTTGAGTAGATATCTAAGTGAAATTGACATCTACTGGGCTGGGTAGTCAGAAAGTCTTATTGGCAGGTTTAAAGGTAATTTCCCATGATAAAGGGAACATAAGTTTGAAACCAACTAAGAGGTATATTTCTATGCCCAAATGTGTGTCATTTACACCCAAACTTCATTTATTCAAAAATTAAATATTGTTTAAATTTATTAATAAAAAGAGTATTAGTTGGTTATAAAATGATCAGAAAACTTCTAGTCTGGTCCTAAAGAGTAGAAAAATATATAAATTTCTCTAAGTCGAGAGTTCTTGTTTTATTCAGACATCGAGAAAATAGAATTTGAGCAAGGAATGCAATTTTATTTATTTTTTTTTAATTTCTTCTGGCTTGATCACTTCCAATGTTACATCAATGCTACAATGTTATGTACTTAAACAAATACCATACAAATGCTCTTTATGTGAAATAAAAAAGGTGGAAATACCTCAAATTTATAATATTTAAAAGAGACAAAATAAAAAATTTTTAAATCTATGTATCAAATATAAAAATTTGGGAGGAAAATATTGTCTACACACTATCAAATTTTCTGGTTCTGAGCATTATTCAGCAGGGAAGGAATTAACCATTTTAAAATGGTTGACATTTGATTTTCTAAGGAATGGCATTATATGAAATACATTTAGAGAAGCTCAAATAAGGTAGTGTGTTATCTTTAAAAAAAGTGTCTTCATCACACAGTAATAACAAAAAGGCAGGTGATATGAGGAGGGTGTGATGGATTTATTAATGCATGCATAAGCAGCCAATCAGGTGACAAAACCAAATATCACCTGACTTTGGTCTTAGAAGCAATGGTCTAACAATTACCAAAAAATACAAATACATTAATAAAATTTTTAAAATTATGGAAGCTTTCAAGAATTACATTTAATTTTAGATACTAACTTTATTCTTAATATGACTAGTGTAAATCAAGTGATTGCAATAATAATTCTTGTACTAAGAGCCACTACTGGAAATGTATTTACAAGTCCTATTAGTTATAGTTTAGATCAGTGATTACCAACCCTTTTTTTTTTTTATTTTACCCCTGGACCACTTCTAATTTTTTTTTGTGAACTCCCATACCCATTCAATGAAAAAAAGTTTATTTTATTTTTTATTAATAAATAAGTTTAGGAATTGTATTATAGAAATAGTAAATGTATACCTTATTTTGAAGTAAAACTAATTTAATGAAAATAAAATTAACTAAATTCTATGGAACATTTACGTATACTTTAAGTCCCTCTCAGTTTTTATTCAACTTTTACAATCAAAATATCCAGTAGAGTAAAAGGGACGCTAACTTACATCACTTGTTCTTGTTTTCTGCTAGTTTTAGAGTTGTTTTTCTATTTTTTAGCATTTTGATATCAAGTAAATTACTGTAGATATTCCAATATTCCAATTTTCATTTTCACTCTTCCAAGGTGAAATTGCTCTATGGGCCACTAAATATTACCATGGATTCCTAATTTGCTATTATTTGTCTGGACCCCAGTATAGTTACAGAGTTCCAGGGTCCATATGGACGCTAGTTGAGAACCCCTGGTTTAAATATTAAGTTCAGATTTTGTCATTTAACTCTGATGGCTTATAACTCAAAACTCAATTAGTATCCAAGAAACAACTGTAGTACTTTGAAATGTTACTTTGTCATAAAAAGATCTGTCATTAAAATTAAAAAAAAAAAATAAATAAATAAAAAAAATTTCAAGATAACTGAAACGTTCAAAATTCAAGATGACTGAAAAATTTGAGTTAAGATATTTTTTTGAAAGCATAAGGCAGATCATAATGTGTGGCTAGTGCAACATTGGAAGTTGACTTGGCAAGTAGTGGTTCAAGTTCCAACCAAGTGTTGTGTACACTTGAATGAATGCCCTTGGGAAAAAAGCATTATTCCATCACTTCTACCTCTAGCTATGGATTAAATAACAGGAATTGGGTTCTCAAGCTTTAGATGGTAGCCAGTCTAAAAGAAAGAAAATTGCTGAACTCAAAACTAGAGAGAATGTAACAGGAAACCACTCCAGCTTTCCCAAAATAGTCATGGCAATTAACAAATAAAGTAAAGAAATCTGTAGAGTCATGAACGCCAATATCTTGAAGGGAGATGGCATTAAAAAAAAAAAGGCCGATTTTAACTTTTCTTTTAAGAATATTATATTGAGAGTTAAGAGGTAAAGCATGCACATATGGAAATTCATTATATTATGGATTGGGGAGGAGACATTTCTTCCTTTACAATCTTTTAGTTTTTAATAAATTTTTCTGTCAGTTTAAATAATAGAACATATTTCTGTACAATTAAAAAGCCTATAAATTGTGTAAAAATTAAAAGGATTTTGAATGTTCTTTTACAAGGATCAGGATAACAATTTTTTTTTTTTTTTGTTTTTTTTACAACATTGCCATTAAATAAAAAAAAGCAATAAAACAACTACATTTCAGTTATTGTAAAGTTTCATGTTTTGATGCAATTATCCCTAGGGGGAGCAAGGTGGGGGGGGGGGGAAGGCTCCTGTCTGGACCTACAGTTATAACGGCAGAGAACCTCCACTAAATAAAGCATTTCAATATGGTCATTTTTCTTTTTCAAGAATTTAAAGAGAAACATGCTGACAAAGCTTTCCAGGTCCAATAGTTAAAAGAATTCAAATGTAACATATGATGTCATGAAGTCATATATTTTATTTAAACTATGAACAAATGAGGTAAGAAAGAGAGCATAATGGAAGAATGTAAAGTTGTGAAAAGTCAGAAAACAATACAAGGAAAGGACAAAGTTGTCTAATGATTTTAGTGTCAAAAAGAAAAACCATTAATAATATTAGTTCTCACATCAATATAGATCCAGAGGCAGCCATTAGAGGCTGAGTGAATGCTGAAAGCAGGAGGAGGAGGAGGTAAGGGATGAACTGAAAGCACTTACCCTGATTGGTTAAGTCTGAAATCAATAAATATCAGTTAGATGCAATGTCGATGATGAGAATTTTTTTTGAGTGCACACAAAAAAAAGGAAAAAAGAAAAAAGAAAAAGAGGAAAAAAGGCTAAGAAAGATGGAAATAGTAAACAAAAAAATACTAAAATGGAAATCTTGATGTTGCAAAAAAAAAAAAAAAAAAAAAAATTAAATAAAAAATAAATTAATAAAAGAATTTAAATAAAAATATAAATACAAGAGGGAGCTGAAAAGTTATTAGCCAAACCCCTTAAAAATGTTCAACATTTTGACATTTGTTATAATTCTAAAATTTAGAATTATCAATTTGTGATAGTAAGATGGTTAATTGAACTTGAAGTTAAATGCTTTGTCGGCTGAGGACAAGAGGGGGAAAAAAAAAAAGGCAGAACAGCAGCAATCCCTGAAAGTTTCTAGAGACCAATATTACTAACCTAGTCTTGAATACTATCTTGTTCAAGAAGAGTAATGCAAAGCAAACACCTAATCAACAACCAGAAACAGTACACTTTCATTTACCAAAATGTTATTTCCAAAACATTTAAATAACTGATGACAAACAACAGCTACCATCTTCAGATACATAAATATGATTATAACCATAATAAAGGTAATAAACTATCAATCAGCTTTTCCGCTCCCAGCAATAACTAAAACCATTTTTTTATTGTTGGTTCCAAGGTTTGCTCCTTCTGTGGTTGTTGCAACACAGTTAAGCTAACAATTACAAAATATAACATTTTAATCCTAACAAGCTCGACCTCATAGTGATATCACTTTTTCAATCAAAAATGATTACTGAAAATCAATTTCTATTCATTTTATTTATTAGCAGCATTCTTTTCCAAAATATGCAGTAACAAAAATTCAAAAAATTTTTTTCAAAGTAATTTTTACAAAGCAAATGTTCTCATTTCTAATTTTTTTCAAAGATTCTTTCTATTGACAATGACTAAGAAATTTATATTTCTTTATAAGTTGAGATGTGTCATTCAAAAACAAAATAAGACATTGGAAATTAACATGTCGACTGCCAGAGGTCAATTACGAAACCAGACATCAAACACTAAGTTTATAATATGAAACAGAATATTTTTTTTGAGTTGATCTATAGAGAGGTGGTCAAACCGCAGCTCACAAGCCACATGCAGCTCTTCGAGCTTTAATGTACAGCTCATGGAAATATGTTGGCCGAGTTCAATTTTAATCAGTTAATATGAAAGGGTAAATAAGAAAAATTTCAAGCTTTATAGTTATTTACTGGGTATGAATTAAGATCCCATTGGATTAAAACATAAGTTTAATGTTAATATGTAACGAAAACTTGTGTAGATTTTGTTAATGTTTTGTGGCTCTCAAACATCTCAACTTTATCTGTGGCTCTTACATTAAGCAAGTTTGATCAGCCCAGATTTATAGCTTCAGCTGAAGTCTTAGCATCTTTTTCACACTAAAAGTATCACTGAATAAACTCGTTAACAGATGAAAATGTATCTTCATGAGAATACCAAGCATGAGATAACTCATAGTCAGCATCATAATAAAATCTGCCAATTACATGCTATCTCGTGTTTGGCATTTAAGGTGCGAAAGTGTCTTAAATTAAAAAGTTAATTTTTTTTTTTTCCCGAATTTTTAAAGTAAATATATCATCAGGATAAAAGTCTCGCTAAAAAATAAATATAAAATTTAATCTTAAATATGAGTAGCATGTATTTTATTAAATCCAAAAACTAATGTAAAAATAAAGTTTTGAAAATAACATCATCTCACATACTCAACATTTATATCATACAAAATTTACCTACTTGTTCACTGGAATTTGTCTTCTATTAAAAAGTCAGAAATTTACTAGTTGCTCCTAATTTAGGCTTCACGAGAAAATGGAAACAAAAAGGAAACTAATACTTAACATCAAAAAGAGACGGTTGAGATTTCTAGGGCACATAATGAGGTGGGAGGGCTTGGAAAATCTGATACTCATGGGATAGAGTATAACAATGCATAACATCCTTAGTGAGCTCAAGTAAATGGATGGCAGAACAGGGTTTAGGAGAAATAACAGAAATTCAAAGTTTATTAAGAACTACAATAGACAGGAAATTGTGGAGTGCCATGATCGCCTACGTCCTAAGGGGGACATGGCACAAAGAAGAAGCAATACTAAAAAAATCAGTTAATTGCACCAGATTATTTGGGATTAAACAAGATTATGGTCACTAATAACTAGATTGCTGTGGTTAGACTTCAGGCTAAATCTGTCTATATTTCTGAGGTAAGGTATTGTAATTTACACTATTTACATTGTTCAAACTTTTGTCCTCATCTTCATTGCCATATTCACAACGTTTTGGCCATTGTATGCCCCCACCCTTCTTCAGATGATTGGAATTTCAGGCTAAATGTTTTTACTACTTTAATAAGTAGCAATGAATATCATTACAAAGGAAAGACAAAAGATAAAGGAAATATTTGAAGTTGCAGAAATAAAGAAAAATACCTAATTACCAACATTTTAAGAAAAATATTCATACCTATTAGGATGAGATGTGGGCAAGAGAAATTTAAATTCAACCACACACAGGCCATTGGTTAATTCATAGTGACGTAAACACACCAGTTCATATGCAGTATAAGCTCGGCGGACGTACACCTACAAAAACAAAAGCCTAGACTTTATATGCGAACTTTCAATAAATCAGAAAAAATTATTATAATCAATCCAATGAACATCTGGAATTTTGTTTCTATTTCATGAATACATTTGCCACTTATGCAAGATTTAATTTTGGCTTCAACACTGATTTATTCTCTAGTATCACATTTATTTTAATATATAAATTGGAATCTACAAGTTCATGCCTTTTCATTAAAAAAAAAAAAAAAAAAAAAAAAAAAATCAATTATGTTAAATATTTTACTGGTTCTATTTTCTCATTTAAAGTAATTTTCATACCAAATTTTGGTACACAACATAAATGAACACTTATTCAAGAGAACAAAAGTGAGTTTCATTTTGTCTTCAGCTGGTTCTTAAATTTTACAACAGCAAGCCTTTGTGAATTTTCACACACTTTTTTTTCTTTTAAATTATATTCAGTAGATAACCTTTTAAAAATTTGAATATATATCAAAATATTTATCTATACAAACCAGCAGTGTATTTCACCCCACCCCAATATTACCAATATTTTTTGTGAATTGTTTCTCCAGTAATTTTTTTAATTTTTTTCTAATTTAACTGAATAATGTTTTATTCTTAACATCTTTAATAGATGACATCAGTTTTATTTCTATAGATACATTGCATGATATCAAAAACTAAAAGTAAGGACAATGATCCTTAACCTTTATCACTCTGTGATTTTATTTGCAGTACAAAAAGTTTATCGTACCAATGAAGGTAACTGATCACTGAACAATAGTGTGTTTGAATTTAATATCAGGTCATCCCATAAGTTCTGTCCGAATTTTAACTTTTTGTTAAAATGAACAAAATTTAAGGAGTATTTTATAATGTCTAATGGAGCTGAACATTATTTTTATGTTTAGATGCATTTAAACTGATCAAATTTTATTTTAGAGAAAAATAAAATTAAATTTTGTTTGATTAAATACTGCTAACATGGAAGTACCCAAGAATCATTTGAGGCACATAATGCTTTATGAGTTCAAGAAAGGAAACTAAGCAGCCGAAGTGGCTAGAAACATTCACTCAGTTTATGGAGAGGAATGTGTGAATGAAAGAACTTGCAGAAGATGGTTTGCAAAATTCAGAGGTGGAGATTTCACCCTTGAAGATCAAACCGAACGTCCAGTTGAGTTTGATGAAAAGCTTCTTGAAGCAGCCCTTGAAGAAAATCCTGCTTTATCAGTTGAGGAATTGGCAGTGGTTCTCAGTTCAAACCATACAACTGTTCATCGTCATCTTCAACAACTTGGAAAAGTTCCTAAACTTGGAAAATGGGTGCCTCATGAATTGTCTGAAAACAACCTCAAATCCCGAGTTGACATCTGCTCTTCTCTCCATTCTCGCCAACTTGTTTCACCTTTTTTGAATAGACTTGTGACTGACAACGAAAAATGGATCTTTTATCGAAATGTTAAGCATCGTAGACAGTGTCTTGGTAAAGGGGAAGGACCCCAGCCACAAGCAAGAAGGGAACTTCATGGGCAAAAGGTTCTTTCAATCTGGTGGGATCGCCAAGGAATAATCCACTTTGAATTCCTACCACCTAATGCAACAATTAATGCTCAAATATACTGTCAGCAATTAGAGAATTTGAAGCAAGCTTTGAGGAAAAAAAGACCTGCTCTAGTAAATCGAAAAGAGGTGATGTTTCATCAGGACAATGCACGACCCCACACAGCAAGAATCACGTCACAAAAGGTCGAAGAACTTTGTCGGGAGAAAATTCCTCATCCACCTTATTCTCCCAATCTTGCTTCTTCAGACTACCATTTGTTTCGTAGCTTACAGAATCATTTGGAAGAAACGGCTTTTGTAATACAGGAAGAGGTTAAAACTGACATTTGTGAGTTCTTCGAATCAAAGCCAAAAGAATTTTACAGTAATGGAATTAGTAAGCTTGTTAATAGATGGAAGGAAGTCATAGATAGTCAGGGAAAATACATTGTTGATTGAATCTGTAATTAAATTAACATTTGCTCACTTGTTTTCTTTATTCAAAATTCGGACAGAACTTATGGGATGACCCGATAGTTTCTAAGGCAACAGAAAACAACTGAGTGAAATTAACAATAAGGATACTGCAAATAAGAGGCCTTGAAAAAGAATTCAGTGTAAAGTTATAATAATAATGCAGGTTAGTACAGTTAGAAAGAACAATGAATGTAGCCTTTTGCAAAGTCCTGGAAAATTAAGGTTAATATAAATTTCTAAATGGATGAACCAGTTTAAAATTGGCTATTACTTTCCTGTCTTATTGAAATATGAATATAAATGATAAATAAAAAAATTTAAAATGAAAAAAGAAAATAAGCCTACCTCCAATGCTGCTGTTCTCACCAAAGAGTTTAAGTGGAAAAAAAACTCTTGTAGTACATCATAAATAGCAGTTTCCGAGTTAATTAGTTTCTGTAAATTAAAAAAAAAAAAAAAAATTAATAATTAGTAAATATACATTAGAAAACTATGTTAGAGGTAATTTTAAATGAACAAAAAAAAAAAAAAAAAAAAAAAAAATGTTTTTTCATTTATGACTGACAACATTGCAATAAAAAGAAAAACAGAGAATCTCATGCATAAAGACTAGAAAGCTACCCAGGATTTTACTAATTATTTTCTTTTGTTAAATAAAATTTCATCTCATTTTAGTCTATCATATAATAAGGAAGTAAAAAGTAAAATACGAATATGGTTGGGAGACATGTTCCACAAAATGAAACCTTCTTCCTCAGTTTTCTTAACTAAGAACAAATGTGATATATCTGATGGTTTGTTTTGTACAGCTATCAACCTCAATAGCAATTTTTTATATTTCTTTTAATAATAATTTGCTAATACATATCCTGCTAATTGACCCATCCACACAAGTGAATATAATAAACCTGACTGGAATTGAAACTCATCTCTTCAAGTTCCAATTCTGATTATACAGGCTTATTAAAATGAGTTTTACAAAAACATCATAAGCTAGTTCTTGGGATACCAGTGTTATAAACTACTTAATCTTCTTACTTTTTTTATAAATCTGCCATCTTAGTGATAGGACCACAAAAAGACAACTTGAGCATCTCCAGTTTTTGGTTGTTCTCGCTTTATTTATATATCTATCTAGAGAGAGAATAAGAGGTGGGTGACTTTTTTAAGTGAATCAACTGAACATTGTATAGCCAACAGGACATGTGAAATTTGGCTCTGACAGTACTACTCCTGGTCTACTGTACTCACAGCAATATCACATTGAAACACCAGTTCTCATATGATCACCAAAGTTAAGCAAAATAGAGCCTGGTCAATGCCGAGATTGGCGAGTTCTTGAGAATACCAGGTGCTGTATTTGTTTTTGTTTAATGGCATATCAACTCCTAGTGAGTCATCTAATGCCAAAACAAGTAGGGTTGTGATTTTATATTTGTGTATAATTTCATAGTGAAATTAAACCAGGTGCTGTAAGCTTGGATGTGCTGATGGTATAATGGATAGACAAACCGATCTACTCCAACTGATGGAGAAAAAATAAATAATTAGTAAATAAATTTCAGAATTCAGGCAGAGATGTTAGAAGTAAAGAGTTGAAGTAAACTTTAGAAAGAACTGGAAACCCAATCCTGAAAAAGGAAACAAGGGATAAACCTCTACTCCTGTTCAAAAATCAGTGTGGAGTTTGAACTGAAAGGAATCCTGATCCCAACATTATAAATAAAGAGTTGTATAAATTCTTTAGGAAAACAACTCACTTGAAGATTCTCAGGACAGAAATCATGCCCATAAATATCAATGGCAGACAGGAAGATGGATTCCATCTGGTTATGTCGAAGCTCAAATGCTGGTTGGTGAGCTGCTATGAGCACCTAGAAAATAAAACAAAAGAAATTACCAATTTCAACAACTTAATATTTACAGTAAGAAAAAAGTTGAAATTCACAGTATAATACAAGAAAATAACATAATTAGGAATATGAATATACATACTAAAAAGTTTTCAGGATGATTCACTTCCTAAAATCAAATACTGTAAATTGTGGTGTACAAGTCGAGTTTTCTAGCCTTAAAAAAAATCTTTCAAAAACTAGACTTACATGGCAGGTATAAAATGCAAACCTTTACCAAAGTTGTAAACAACTAGGACAGCACAATTACTGTACACTATTTATTGTACGTCCACAGCAGGCTGCCACAAATATATCCCACTAAAACTTGTTTTTGGGAAACATATCTGACATATTAACACAGAAATTAATATAAAATAACACAAATTCAGTATTCTATTAACACTATAGATCACACACATCACCTTCAACAGCTGATACACTAAATAGTGGTGTCACTGGTTGTTCATTTACATCATTGATGCACACGGAAGATGAGTGATAATGTGTTTTACAATAACCTACAATAGGTAGCAGTAATATCAAAAACCTATCTGGTATGATGTGTAATCTATGGTATTAATATTTTATAGGAACCGATGTATTTATCAATAGACCTGACAAATTTTAAATGTTCACTAAGTTATACTGATACAATATACAATACCTACCAGTGTGTGTTGTAGGTTGTATGCAATACAAGGCATATAGAAAGACATTATGGTTAGTGTCACAATATACAGTTAAGAGGTGTGAACTTGTGTAGTTTTGGCACAGGTTATCATATAGTGTAGCCTAACTTCATTTACTGAGAGGCCATAGTTTTGGGTCTCTAGTAGGATACCATTTTATTTTTCAACCTATATAATAGGTAAAGGCCTAACTCAGAATTTTGAGCTAAAACTCTTGAGGTTGGCTTGTACACCACAGTTTACAGCATTACAAAGACCTAATATCAGAATTTGTTTTAGAAGTGTTAAAAAAAGCTAAATGAACAACGTGTCAAATGTGTTGAACTACTGGTTAAATATAAAGAATAACATGTACGGTTCATGGTTCTAGGCGATTCCTTTTGGTCAGGTTGTGAACTTTTCAGTACACACTTGTAATAGCAATAACAATAAGCAGTAGTATTAGATATTTGTAAAATAATGGATTGCAAAATTATTTTGCTTCTAGTCTTTGTAAAGTGATTCAAAAGAATTTTTAAATTATTACTTTGTGGAATCAGTTTGTAGAGTTTACAGAATGGCAAAGAATGAAATCTACTTTAAAATTAGCCATTAATTTTTATTATTTTAATAACAATTTATAAAAAATACAATCATAACTTTATTAAGTAGAATGACAATTTCTCTCAGACTGATTTAAAACAAAATATATTCTCAAAAATAATTAAACTTAGGGTTTGTCCCTCTGTGAAAAAAAAAAAAAAAAAAAAAAATTTAATAGAGCTTTTGTAACCTGTCTTGCACGTAGAGCCACTTTGGCATTTTCTGTCTTATTTAGAGTTGTCAACTCATTCAAAATCTGTGCAAGGTCATCTGTTAATCCAGGTTCTTTGCCACAGAGATGATCCTAGAAAAAGGAGAAAAGTACCACTGTTATCACAGCAAAAGAGAGATCACCGTTATCACAGCAAAAAAGAGATCACTTCAAATATTAAACACTTGTATATTTCCAGCCAAAGTTTATATATATATATATATATATACACACACTTGTTGTACTAAACTATGCACCCTAGTAAAACCAACTGTACTTTGTACCTCCTTATTTGTTTGTAATTATCCCCAAAATTTGGTTGTGCGTCTGTATTGAAGTCAACACCTAGAGGCAACAGTGTTTCATGCGTAAACACAATCATAAGGCCTAACAATTGCATTTTAGCATGAAACAGACTGTCACCTCTAGGTGTTGATTTCAATGATCAGTTATACACACACACGCTCTATATCTGACATTGAGCACTTTAAAACAAATATAGCATACCTTAAAACTATAGATTATTATTATTATATATATATATATATAGAGAGAGAGAAATTCTTTTTTATATCAAGAATTTTAGAGGGGAAAATAATCTATGACAAAGTGAAAAAAGTTAATGCAAAACAAAATAAGCTAAACTTAGAGGAATTTACATGTAATAATTGTCACATGGAATACATATGAGAAACCTCAAGGAATTTAAATAAAAGATTATATACGCACAAAAGCAATCTTTTACAAAACAACACACAACATTAGTTGCTCATTGTAATGAGAGACTATAATTTTGATTTAGAAAATATTATTTTAACTTAAAGAGAAAGCAATTTACTAAGATGAAAATGTATAGAAAATGCTTTAATCACTAGATCATCCAGAGTAAGTTTACATCCAGGTTCTTACATTTCATTTGTCAGATCTTCTATTATGACAATATAGGATATTTTATAACAAAAGTGAGAGTGTTATAGTGCAACACACCTATTCTATAGTTAATAGACTCTCCCACCTATAATAAGTAGGAGTAGTAAGAGTAACGGGGAGTCGCTCAGTCAGTCGATGCTGGACTACTGTCAGTCTATCTCTATCTATCTATCTATCTATCTCTATCTATCTATATCTATCTATATCTCTCTCTATCTCTATATCTCTATCTCTCTATCTCTCTTTTCATATATATATGAAAAAAATGGGGGTGGGCTGAGAGACATTACTTACTATGAGCATGTTTACAAGTTCATTCTTCTGGGCAATGGCAGAGTGAGAAAAGATAGTTGCAGTTACAGCAGCCATGTCATCTTTGTTTCTTTCCCGTACTTGAGCCACACATTTATCATAGTGACCTGAAAAGAACAATTAAAAAGATTCTCATTAGAAGGATTTCACGAATATATAAGGTATATAAAAAGAAGTTAGATAAAATTGATTTATTCACTTTATACTAACTTTTATAAACATAAAAAGAAATTTAAATAAGTTATTAAAATAAATAATTACTCAATTTTCTTTTATAGTTAACTTTTTGAAATTCTACTATTCCCTACCATACATGTCAATATTTTACATATTAACTAAAATTTCATAAAAACAAAGTTGAAATATGCAGAATAATCAGGTAGTATGGTTAAGTGGAATTAGTAAAAAAAAAAAAAAAAAAAAAAAGATAGAATAATAAGAAGCAAACAATATATGAAATAAATTATTACAAATGGAGCCTTAAAGTGGTCTGTTTTTCTTTAGATTAAATTTTATATATATATATAGTGTGTGTGTAGGATGTTCTAGTCATCTGAGGATCAAGAGTGTGTGAAACTTTAGTGACTCAAGCTATCCTTCATAGAGTGTTGATGTGGTGAAGAGTTTTTGCTCTTACTAGATAGTCTAGACTCTGGGCAATTTAATTTACTGCAAAGGTAGGTGTTTGCCTTTTGGTCTGTTTTTTTTTTTTTTTTTTTTTTTTTTCTTTCTTGTCTAAGGTATTAGGTTATTTGGCATTTTGTCTGAATTCAGAGTTTTCCTTTTCCTAGACTGGTTGTCATCTCTAGACAAGAGAACTCCATCTCCGTCAGTCCTGCTATATAACCCATAGCTATGAGGAGAAGAGATGAATTCATACCTTTCCTAAGAGTACTTGTCTGAAACTGAACAAACTCAGCTCACCGATTTTTCAGTCACTAAATATTTCACTACATGCACATCCAAAATTGTCAACAAATCTAAAATATTAATTTTCAAAATCATTAAGTATTTTTAGTATTAAGAGATAACACACTGCACAAGTAGACATCTTGAAACTTAAGTATACTAATAAATAATAGTTACTAAAATTGAATCTAACCACTGCTTCAAAACATCTATCAGTATGCCAGAGTTATATATTTTAAAGGTGAGCAAAAAATTACCATGTTGAAATTGTGTTTCAACTTGAACGTAACGTTTCAATAAGTCTTGGACAACAGATTTCATGTGACCTCGTATACCATTTCGGTACCTGGAAATAAACAAAAAATAAGGTTAGAAAATTTTTAATAATTCAATATTTCCAGTTTTGTCAAGTACATCACAAATGATTCAGAAATTTACAAAAGGGTTTTCAAAGTGCATCAATTTTAATTTTCCTATTATAGTAATAAAAAATTAAATTAAATTCTATATTTACAGTCTTTTAAATACATCACAAAAGTTCAGGAGTTTACAAGTTGTTTTGGGGGTTTTTAATTTTAGGGTTTCTATTACTGATAAATTAGTTATATATCATTAAATTTAATACTGTACTTGAAACTAGAATTAAAATATTACTGTTTATTCCTTAATATTAGAAAAAATATATTTTTTTATCTTGAGCTACAAAATGTTACTAACCAGAATAAAATAGGTATTTTTAAAGATATTTTTTACTTCGTTTTTTGTAAGGTGAAGATTAAAGTTTTACATCAAAATCACATTTATACGTATTTTTTATATTGCTCATACAAAAAACATCAAAAATAAAAATATGATAGATATATCTCAAACATTTTCTGAAGACTAACCTCTGGACAAGTTGTACAATGCCTTGTGTAGTCATGAAAAATACTTCTCTTTCAACACGTCTATTTAATGTTGCAGCATGACTATCAATCACATTAGCAATCTGAATAATGACAAAAAATGTTTTATGAAAAAAATACAAACAAACTGTAGTAAGAAAAATAATATATATGCTTTCATATCTTAATTAGAAATCTTTCAAATAGAAAGATTATTTAAAATATGTTATTCTTATTACACATGGTAAACTTTCAAATTGGTTCACTATACAGTAAAAGAAAAAAAAAAAAAAATTATGTTTCCTATAAAGATTTTAAGAACTTCGTATTTGCTAAATTTAAAAAAAAAAAAAAAAAAAAAAAAAAAAAAGGTAAACAGTCTTGTTTCCATCCCTCTGTGTGTGCGTGTATGGGTGTGTTTACCTTTCCCCAGGTTTTATTTTTCTCTTTTTTTACCTCATACCTTTCCTTCACATCCCTATTCCTGTCTCCTTCACATTTTACAATCCCTTCATACTTAATATATCCATTTCTTAGTTTAACTGATCCCAGTTCAGAAAGACTCAGGATCAAATAAATATTACACTGATCTTAGATAGAAAAACAATGATTATATATAAATTTATATTGAACTGTCATCTATTTTGACAGAGGAGTGTCCAACAAAAAGTTCAGTTCAAGTGTTCGTGTCTAGCGTGACATTTCAGTCCAAGCAGATATTTGTATAGATATCAACAAGTTGTGCAAGTGTGAAAATTGAGAGACGTGAATGCTGGTAGGGTTGAAGACAGTGCTTTCTTGTAGCCAGTATATATATATATATATATATATATGAATTGGGATCAAATATGGATTAGAATCAAAAAGAATGATAGGATATGGAACATATAAATGTTTATAAATATAGTATACACATTATCAACTGAATCTTGCATAGGACAACTAGAATTGTTATACATATACGCACACATGAATTATACAAACAAACGCTGCTTGACAAGACAAATGCATATGATTCTGGTATATTTTTTCGTTTTTCATTGATAAAGCTTAAATAAAAAAACCAGTTCAATTTATAAACATTTCCTATTTGTTCTTTATTCTATCATATATATATATATATATATATATATATATATCACCAAATAAAATTCAATGTTGAATTTAGGTCTTTCCATCAATTTTCATATTAATGATGAACTGATGAAGCTATAAGCCATACTACTTATATTAGTTGGTCAAAGCTTTCCTAGTAAAAAGGATCTGGAATATTTCTAAGATCGACTAGCTTTCAGCAAGTACATATATGTGCATCTCTGACCTCTGCGACAAGGACACCTGAAAGGCAGATTCTCAAGGCTCCAATTTTCAGATGACTGTAACCCTGGTACACTGACCAAGACTGATTTGCAAGTCACCATTAACAGGTTTTCTGAGCACTCATCAACTTTGACAGGATTTTCACCAACTGGCTACAGGATCCCTGGTCTTGCTACCTGCATCAATGCCACAGAATTGTATGCCATCAACAGGACCTACATCAGCAGGGTCAGTCTGTCTCTGGATTACCAAACTTATGTCTGGAACCAAAATGTATGAAACTGACAACCAAGATCAAGACAAACAAGGCAATCATACTTAGTATGGCTGTATGTCATGGACACCCAAACAGCCATTCTACAAATCCCAGGAGTAAGGCCACAGAAACAAAGCCCATCCCAAGAAACACTTTAAAGACTTCATCAAAAGCTTCTGTAAATGAGCCAGAATCATGCTGGGAACAGAGTTCAATGACACATAACACACATGATCTTGTACAAACTTCAAGAAGAGCCAAAAACTGGGATATCAATTCCAGAGAACACAAGAATGAGTGATGTCTTTAACACACCAATGCCCCCCTAGTGTTCACCTTGAAAATTGGACCTGTCAACCATATCACATGCTCATTGACAAATGCACAGCCAAATATTGGAGCAATGGTTAAAAACAATATGCATCAAAGTT
This sequence comes from Acanthosepion lycidas, assembly GCA_963932145.1. Taxonomy (NCBI): domain Eukaryota; kingdom Metazoa; phylum Mollusca; class Cephalopoda; order Sepiida; family Sepiidae; genus Acanthosepion; species Acanthosepion lycidas. Next base: position 57,099,787 of record OZ010602.1, on the reverse strand, counting down.
TCAATAAACCTGGAGACTTGCTGACGTATTTGCCAACATTAGCTACTATGCTGCTTACAAATTGTTAAAGTTTGAAGTAGTTAAAATATAAACAAGGAATCTACAAAGTCATAAATGCTTTAAAAGTTGGGGAAGTCAACATTATATTAAAATAATGAATGGCAAATTATACATACATCTTGGCTTGGAAACTGACACAACACTGAAGTTATGTTTTTAGCATAACAGCAAATCAACTTTCGAATGGCTTTTTCTACATGAGGTGTAACACGTCCTGAGATCATAGATATCAGTTCCTGAAAAACGAGTACAATTTTTATTTAGAGAAAAAAATAAAAAAAACTATTCCAAATTCACACTGGAGCATACACATGTTTATGTCAAAACTTTTGTTTTTCAACAATAATATAACAGAAAAGTCAAATCATAAAATTCACTTGACATTGATAACTAATATATTTTACAAATTACTGGGAGCTGCCTTAACACTGACTTAAAGCATTCACCTTAAATTTTCAATAAGTCAAAAATAACTTTATAAAACTAATTCCTCAAAATAAAATCAAACAATGAAATAAAATAAAACTACGAAACAAGAAAATGACATTTTATGTTTAATTTTTTACATTTTTTTTTGTCTGAAATCACGCTATCTTAATTTTACAAATAGATTGACTTAATTTACAAAAACTTAGATTTTGATTAACTTATTTTTTTTTCAATGAGGCTCATCATGTCATATGGTAACATTTGAGCATTTAGATTTTATATTGATCTTTTTTTTAAAGAATTTAGCTCCTCATTTAAAATATCAAATGACAGACTTGACAGACATGAAAGGCATGTGATTGGTTTCTCTAGCTTTTTAAAGAGTAAAAATTTTTTAAATATAAAAATAATTCATAAATTACTCTTCTGTTAACTTGGAGTGTACCTGGCTATCTTTCCATGTGCACCTGGATGCACCAGTTGAAAAATCATGGTCTAGATACTTTGTGTGAATGTAAGGAAATTTGTATCTAAATGATCATATTTACACAAATAGAATGACAGATAAAGAAAGAATCATTTGCCCTGGTTTAAAATCTGGTTTTCCTTCTCTGAACTGAATTCGTAACTGTTCGTAATACTACAACCTTACACTCTACTAAAGCGTTAACATATAGAATTTGAAAACCATAAAAATATTTAGAAACAAAATTTCATGAAAAGCTTAAACTTGAATTAGCCAATTTTATTACCGCCTCAATATTCCTTCATCAACATCAATCTATTCAAAAACATCCTTCTCAAAATCTTATTTAACTAGATATGAAGTTTCTTTTCACAGAGACACAGAAATTTTAGTACAAAATATGAATTATGTTTACCTGAAGTTCAAGCAAAGGTAAGTTTGGATCACGCAAACATTTCATAAGTGTTTGTACTGATTTTTGCAGTCCTTCTTTGAAGTATGGATCAGGTAAAACATAACCAGAGAGAATGTTTTCTAGTTCAGCTTTGGTGCTTGTAAAAACTTGATGTAGTTTATCTCCACATGTTGAATGGTTGCTACTTGGAGGTAATGTACCATTAAATAATTTGGCCTGCAACAAAGAAATAAATATAGATATATTTCTAAATTAATATTATTTATTCCAAAATTACAGCTAAAGAAAAAAATAAAATCATAATGTCCCATTTTCAAGAAGTAATTACCTGTTGTGTTCGACTTGGATCATCAAGATCTAATATGGCAATAATTCCACCGGGTTCAAGAAGTGCTCCTGGGCGTTTTTTGTAATGAACACTGCAAGTAAATTTAATGAGATTCACAGAGGATGAGAAAAATTACTATTCAGGATTATTTGAATCAAATGGGTCATATTGAAAAATCTAAAATTTTAGTAAGCAATTGTTTTAATTGATGATGTCTATTTGTTACTATTATCATCATCATCATTATAATGCCACCACCACCAAGCAGAAAATACAGAAGACTCCCATGACCACCCAGATCTTAAATAGGTAAGTTTACAACTAAAATCAATTTTGACTTTGTCGATTCAGATAAAATTATTATTTACTAAATTCTAAAAATTATCATACAAATTTGATTTAAACTGTAGTGTAAGTGGCCCTGGTTAAATGTATTAGGTTGGTGCAAAAATAATGACGTAATAATGTCGTTTTTTGACGTTAACGCATACGTCAAAAAACGACATTATTACGTCATTATTTTTGCACCAACCTAATAAATGGCAGAACTGCCCAACAAACAGAATTTGACAAAGTTTTTAATAAACAATAACAACAAAAAATAATATTGAGCAAGCAAACAATATATACAAGACAAATATATACAATATATACAAGACAAAGCAACAGTAACAAGGCAAACAGTTAAGCTAAGTATTGGTGTTGGCACACAAGAAGAGATTTGGATTAGCAAACACAGCATTCTGACTTCAAGATAAAACAGACCAGGACTGAGTCAGATGAGACCAAGAGGTGGCCTATCTTATTGGCGAGGAAGAAATCCCAGCATGCATTTGTATGGTTCTGCCTATAAATTTAGAAGGGGAAAGTGTTTTGCTGTCATTCCCACAATTGGAATATTTTGTTGTATTTTTAGCTTCATTTTCTGGGTTCATTCCCTCCCCCATCATTTCATGCATCATGAAAATTTTTATATATTTTTTATAGGGAGAAAAATAAAAAAGTATGGACTGCACAATTTTTTTTTTTTTTTTTTTTTTTTTACATCATGGGATGTTTTGTAGGTCCCTTGTGAATTTGAAGTATTATGATACATGTCGGATTGAGAGGTGATGGACAAGTTCTTGTGATGATTGAGTATATTGTATCGAATTAACGGGTCATGATTGTGATTAACTAGGACTAGGATAGTTACTGTGTACCAGCCTTTCCCCACTTCCACTTCAGCCTTGTACCACCATTTTGTATTAAAAATGCAAAATAAATATACATTCCCACAATTGCCAAAAATTGTAATTTCAGTTACAATAAATACTCAATCCCACAATTGGAGTGGAGTGGAACCATCATAAATATACTAAACTTTAAAAGTCATAACAAGTGACAAGTTTAGTTATCAAAATTACAGAGTAGTTAAATTTTAGTAAGATTTTAATGGAAGTATCATGAATATAAAAAAATTTCAAACTTTATCATAAAAAGAATTAATAGAAATTCAAAAATAAATAAACCTGATAATAATTAAGAGACACCTTTATGAACTTTTAGGGACTGAATATATTTATAATCTAGCCTTAAAATTTCTTAAATGAAACATTGATTTTAACTTATATTTCTTTTCTATGATTTATGTTGCTCTTTATCACAAATCCGTTCATTATTCTACAAAAATAATGTCTCCACTTTATTTTGAATCTAGGCTGCTTAACAGTTGTGGAATGACGACTTGAGAGTTACAATAAAGAGAGAAAACCTAATAAGATGAGACAAACATAAGAAATTGAGAATTTTTAATTTGTTGTGCTACAAGAATTCATCTATTAAATATTTTTTGTTCATATGGTAAGCAAAATGGGTGGTAGGGGGAAGAATTCTCAATGATTACTTACCAGCCACTTTCTGGAACACGTAGACTTAGATTCATTTTCATTACTTCCATTTCTGCATAGGGTTCTCCAGCAAAAACATGGCCGCCATCTTCCACTTTGTACATCAATAATTTGCCAGCAGATGGAGATCTGAAAGCAGAGAGAGAGAGAAAAAGAGAGAGAACTGAAATACTAATAGAAGATCTAATCCTTAAAAAAAAGTAACAAATTGAGAAAAAAACATCAATAATGCATAGATGCAAAAATAAATTTTTTCAAGAATTTACAAAGAGGCTACATGTTAGCATAAATTAAGTTCATTCTGCATAACTAAAAGTAGATCAATAAAAGAAATGGAATGATTTTTGTTAATGATTAACCCAAAGATGATAAACAACTGTTGATAGTTATGATATAAAGAAATAATTCTAGAACTAAATTATAAAATTTAAATAGTAATTATCTTCACCTGTGAGAATTGGTGAAAGATGAAAAGAATCTTGGCTTATAGGATAATCCTGCAATGCACATATTCAAGCCAAATTTCTTAGAATATGGAAGTAGCAATTAAATTGAATAAAATGCCAAGATATTTGTATTTGAGAATAGTAGATGCTAGTAATGAGTGTGGAGATAGAGACAAAGTAGAAAAACTCATGAGTTGCCTTCATGTCAGAATGAGAAAAAGAAACTTGTGTTTAAGGAAAGTGTGTTGGAAATTTGAGAAAGAGGTAATGGACATCACATGTTTAAGCCAGAGCCCTACTGCCATGCACCTACATTATTAAAGCCTTTACTTAGACTACTCCAAATAGATCTCTTTTTCTCTATTAGTTTGCATACTGCCTTGGGCTACTATTGTTTTTGCAATGATATTATATATGAGCTTAATCTGAGATTGTGAGATTGATCTCACAATTCTCTAGACAACTTCAGACTGAGCTCATATTTAATATGACCAATCATAAAAGTATGTTAAAAAATTCAATTAGCATCTGATAAGGATATTTATTACCTCTTCCTCAAACTTCAATAGAGGTTTATCTCAGTCATGCTGACCGGAAGATGCCTACCAAAAAGATGTGGAATGAATTGCATGAGTAGCTTTTTCACTTCGTTTCAGTATCTCCACTGTTGTTCAGATATTATTCAATATCCTATTAAAACCAACAAGAAATGCTCAATAGTCAATTCCCAGACTTGAACAAGAAATATATAGGCAAAAGTGTCTAGTGTTTTCTTACTATTAAATTTACTAAAAAGCAACCAGTGCAAAGAGGATTTGTACCTCTAGTAAATAACATTTTCAAGCATTTTGAACTTTCCTCTATGGTACTTAGACTTTATGGATTTAAAAGGCAGTACTAGATTGGCAGTTAGGTCTTACAGTTGAAATGGCTAAATGTAACCATAAGTTATGCTAACAGTTTCTTCTCTCGCACTTCTCCCTTGCAGAACTTTCCAGTCAACTTTGATCTTCAAAAATTTAAATGCAATGTTAATAGTTAGCTTGTCTTCTTAATTCCTGTTCTTTTATAGTGTTCTCTCCTTAAGTGTTTATTTTCATATTCTCCCCCTCTCAAAAAAGTATGTTTCATTGTCTTTTTTTAACCTCCATTTTTTCCTGCCTTTGATTCTCGTCTCCACCTAAAATAAAGAGGAAGTTGTTTTTTTTTTTTTCCTTCTTATATTTATCACAGAATTACCTAAGTTCAAGTCTTCAGCGAGAAATCTGAACATGCTTTTTGCAAGTTATATCAATATTTCTTAAAATATAAAAATTTTTAAAAACCTGAGAATAGTTGGGTCATTCTCTTTCTGGAAAATGCAGGTCTTGTTCCCAATGGTAACTCTGTAGCTAGCCACTTCTTCCTTCATATAAGTGGTATAGCTGGAACCAGCCACAGACAAGAGTAATCCACCATCACTTAAACTGCAAATAAAGATAATATTCTAATTAATGAATTGATGTTATTAAAACTAAATTCTAAAATACAAATGTTTATATAATCAAGTCTTCCATTTTTTTTTATTTTTTTTTTTTTTTAAGTGATTTGTTAAGCTTTTGGCAAAAATGTTTTAAGCTTAAAAAATGGTTTGTTTCAGCTTTACAAAAAAAAAAAAAAAAAAAAAAAATTTATAAATGTCAACCATCATTAATTTTTCACCAGTAATTACTTTCATCTTAATTTTCTTTTACTGTTTATAACAACTTCACTCAGGATGTCAATCTACAATAGTGAAATAAAAGATAAACTTTCAGTGAGATTTGAACCCGTCCTTTATGCCTCTAATTAACCTGGTTGAACACACCCCATCCAGAGCTGTCTACTCACTGCAGTAGATTGATGGCCCGAATAAAAGTTGCAATATAAAGCAAATGAAAATACTTGTCAAAAATTAATAATTCATCTAATATAAAATAAAATAATGCTGATAAAATGTCAAGTTTAAAAATTAAATTTAAAGCTGAAAGTTTCTGCATATCAATTCAAAACTTTGAAAATTAAACATAAATTTGATTTGTGTGTGTGTGTGTGAAAATCAAATACTAAAAAATTCCTGGTCATTCATCTAAAGCCATATTTTACTCTGAAAATGGCAATGGATGACCTTAGCATTTAGATCACAGCTTGAGAGTAAAGTGTTGATATTTTTAATATCAAGGGGGGGGGTGAGAATTTCTTATTCTAACTCACTTCCCAAAGTTAGACAAAATGACTTTATATTTTTTATTGTTGGAGGGTCTTGGTCTGGCTGAAAATTTTTCAGAACCCCTAATATTTTGAAAATTTAACAAATTGTAATATTCCATACCGTATATGAAAAACTTTTTAAACCGATCTAACTGCTTTAATTATGAAATTATCCAAATACTATTTTAAGGAACCTGGAAAATCTCTGAAAAAGAATTGACAGTGGAGTAAAGAAACTGTCTATACAATACTGGATATCATTTCTAAGATTACAAAAAAATGAAATTTTATTATAGTCATTGAAACAAAAGGGGTGCTGAAAATTTCTCAAACCAACTAAGAATTCTGATGTTTGATAATTTGGTCAGAGCAGGCCAATAGCTTTTTAGAAACTTCACTTTAAATACTTTAATAAATATAAATTTATAAGAAAACATACCGGTGAGCTTCTATGTCCAGGTGGGAATCATTCATGAGAACAAAGTAGCTGGTTGGCCCAGTTTTTACAACCTTAAAAAATAAAAAAGGAAAATTACTTTAGTATTGATTTTAAAACACTTGATATAAGAGTTAAAAACATTTCAAAATTGTTTTGGTTATGTTTGTTAATCTTTTCATCAACAAATTAAGATATCATCTGGAGTAGTTCCCAAACGATGTGGCTTGCCTCATAGGTGAGGCAGAAGAGGATAGCAAGTGAGGCAGAATGATTGAAAGAAAGATTTAGAAACAGTTTCAAAAATTCCATGTGAAAAATAAATAGGATTTCAAAATTTAAAATATTATGGATTACTTGTAATTACATGCATAAGTCTCAGTATAAATAGTTATTGATTGATTTTATTTTTGTGATGTGTTTTCATTATATCAAGTATTAAGAATATAGTAACTAGAGTCCACAAATTGGAGGAGAGAGTTATCAATGATAATGTTCCAATTTTGAATCTGCGGTTATCTCCCTTTAACCCTCTCACTTGTTTTTATTTTTAACTGTACTTTATTGCATAAAATTTGATGAGGCAGAAGTAAATTTTTCTTTCCAAAACTGCAGTCCAGAGAAAAAAAATGTTTGGGAACCACTGATATAGAGGATAACAATTAAAAAAAATTAAGATTGAGGAAAAACTATCACAATGGATAGATATTAACCAGTTATTACTTTGAATTCAAATTAGATCCATAACATTTAAATTATATATATCTCAAATAAAAGAAAAAAATGTAATATAAATTTTGGATGGATTCAGTAAAAACATTTCCTCACTTTAAGATTTGTTATTTAATCTTAACATCTTTAATAAATTTTGATTTGAAATTCTCAATTCTAGAATACTACATTGAATAATCAAGTTTTCATCAAATATTAGGTTGGTGCAAAAATAATGTCGTTTTTCATATAATGAAATATGTGAGAAAACGACATTATTTTTGCACCAATATGTTAGAAACATTTACATTACCGTCAATGCATATTTTACTCCTTCATAAATGAATTCTACATCCACTCTGTTTTTGAGAGAATTTGCAGGAAATATTTGTCCCCTAAAAACAGACAAGTAAAAAAGCTTTCTTAAAATATTAAAATAAATCAAGTATTAAAATTTGAAGAAAAAAAAAAAAAAAAAAAAAAAAAAAAGATATTACTGTTAATTTCGAAGTTGTCTGCATGATATCAAATTAGAAAAATTGTAATATCTTTTCCTTTTTACTTAACAGGACAAAATTATGATGCATTTATACTATTTTGATTTTATGTATTTAAAATCTAATAGAATCATTATTTGGGTTAGTTTCTTTGTTCAGTTAAAAATTGTGCAGATCTAAAAAAACATTTTTAAAAGGTCCATAGTATGTAAACTATTTGAACCAATGGTAAAATGAAGCCCAAAACAGTTTATTTGCATAGAAAATTATAAAGGGTACCAACTTTCAGCTTTATCTTAAGTATCAAATTTATAAAGTGCAAAAATCAACAAAACAATTATTTTGACATGGCAAGCTGTTCTAGAAATATTTTTTTAATCCTAGACCATAAAAGGAAAACTGTCAAATGATATCGAGACATGTAAGAATGTGTGGTAAAAATACATCAATTTTTCTTAACCTTTGACCGCTTATTGCATAAAAATAGGCTTCTTTAAGAATTTTCATGTCCTTATGAAAATAAAAGTACATAACACCAAAGCAGTTTATATATTCATAATCTACAGTAAATATTAAATATTGTCACCAAGTTTATAATCTCGACATGCAATATTTTTGCAGTTATGAATGTCAGAAGTTCATTAAATTCTTCATTGAGCAAAAACATAAAAAATGCAGCAAAATTTCAAGATGTTCTGATTTTAAAACTATTAAAAAGATAGAGATGCTATATTTGGGATTTATCAATAAATTTCATCAAAGAACATCTCCGAGTTTTCCTAGATTTCTTTGAGTGGGTCACTCACAGGCGTTGGTCAATTTAAGATGGAATGATCCATATATATTTTTCATACACTCATTCACATTTTAATCTAAGAGAATTAAGAGATTATATATCTTAAGAAAAAGAACAGATGAAGTTAGAATCCACAGTTCTTAGCATCTACTTTTTAAAAATGTGCTCAATACAATGTAGAACAAAATATTAAAATATTTTTATTTTAATAGATTACAATAAAGACATATATATATATATATATATATATATATATATATTTGAAGTTTTTATTTGTATGTAGTTGTCAAAGGTAGACTTAAATTATGATCAATACGACACTAGGAATAACTAACATGTCGGGTGTGTCAGAAGAGCTCTGGTCTTGCAGGTCACATGAAAACCCACAAGCAACTTGAAAAGAATTTACAAAACAGGCCAGGCCCTGTATAGACCAACTTAATTTGCTGAATCTGGCATGTCACTTGCTGGCTTCAAAAGTTATTGTCATTCTCACAAGAACTAAAAACATAGATCAAACTTGTCAGCAATACTAATATTTGTTTTAGACAACAGCCCAATATTTTGTGTGTGTGTGTGTGTGTGTGTGTGTGTGTGTGTGTGTGTGTGTGTGTGTGTATGTATGTATGTATATATATATATATATAAAAATAAATAAAAAGAAAGAACAGTAAGATATATAATCTGGTGTTCTTATAGATATTTTTACAAAATAGTGCTCAATGTAAATTTACAGAGCATTATTATAAATTAGTTGATTTAAAATGTTTTTTTCGTTACAAAGTTCTAACCATGTTTCAAAAATGGAAGCTGAAAGCTCCGAATTTAATTTTGTAATTAAATTAAAGACATTAGTTCCATTTCATCCTCAAGCGAATTTTGGAGTAACTTTTACAATTACTGGGTTTTAAAGACACAGCAAAAATCATAATTCACGTTTCCAAGGATACAGAGTAATCCAATTTAACCAGACAAGGGGTGTTTGCATGTTCATTATCGCTGTATTTTGATGTATCAGTTATTAATTACGTTTTGGTAGGAGTAGGGATGTATTTTTCAATGAAATCTGACATCTGTTAAATGCATGTCATCTGGATTTTTTTTTAAATTTTATTGTTAATGGCAAAAATTCTTACGGCATTTTTTTCTAATTGTATATTTAAAGATTTTTGGGGGGTGTTTAGGTTAGAAGACATTTTATTTAACTACGATTTGAAAAATATTTTCACTTTTAATTTTTAATATACTATATTTCTTTTAAGAACAAGTAAATGTATTAGAATCCCTTACAGTATGTAGAATTATTTTCACATCAAGTATAAGTATGTATATTATTAGGTAACAATTTTATTTTTTTTTAAATTATATTTAATTATTTAAATAAAATTTATGACAATGACGGCAAAAATAGCTAATTAATTTCACTGATTTAGTAAACTTATTTTTTATATAAACCTAGTAATATATTTTCTCAAAGGACATGGGTCATTCAATGGCTTACATCTAGCTTTTCATATTAATTTCATTTTACTGTAGGTGTTTTATTGGATTCTTTTAAGTGCTTGTAGTACTTAGAGGGAGGTCTTTAGGTTAGAATACGTTTTATTTAATTACAATTTTAAAAGATGTATAGGTTAGAATTCGTTTTATTTAACTACAATTTTAAATACTTTAAAATATTTTCATTGTTAGTTTTAATAGACTATATTTCTTTTTAAAAGAAGTAAATGTATTAGAATTACTTACGGTAAGTAAAATTATTTTTCCACATCAAGTATAAGTATGTATATTATGATTTTTAAAATTTTATATTCAAATATTATTTATGTAAAATTTATGACAATTACGGCAAAAATAGTTAATTCATTTCTCTGATTTAGTAAACATTTTTTTTTTTTTTTTTTTTATAAACTTAGTAATATATAGTTTCACATACAAAGGACATGGGTCATTCAATGGCCTACATCTAGCTTTTCATCATAATTTTATTTTTCTGTAGGTGTTTTATTGGATTCATTTAAGTGCCGGTAGTACTTTCAGAGAGGTGTTTATGTTAGAATATGTTTTATTTAACTACAATTTGAAAAAGATGTTTAGGTTAGAATTTGTTTTAACTACAATTTTAAATACAACTTTAAAATATTTTCACTGTTATTTTAATAGACTATTTTTTTTTTTTTTTAATAAACAAGTAAATGTAATAGAATTACTTACAGTATATAAAATTATTTTTTCACGTTAATATAACTATGTATATTACCTGGTCGCACTTTTTAAATTTATTTTTAAATATTATTTAAGGAAAATTTTTGACAATGACGGCATGAAATAGCTATTTCATTTCTCTGATTCAGTAAATTTTTATTTTTTATAAACTTAGTAATATATAGTTTCTCATGTATGCACAGAGGACATGGGTCATTTAATGACCTACATATTCTAGCTTTTCTTATTAACTTCCATTTTACTGTAGGTGTTTTATTTGATTCTTTTAGGTGCCAGAAGTACTTCGAGAGAGATGTTTGATTTTTATATTTATTTATCCTAAATGAACTTTGATGTTGGTTGAATCTTTTTTTGAACTCATGGCTAGTGCAACCTATATATATTTTTATGTTTTCAGGATTTTCAATTGAAGAGATATTGCATTGGTATACTAATGATTCTGTACAACATTTATTTTGTAGAGGGCAATTATGAGGGTTTCTACAGTTACATAATTTTTGTTTATTTTCTTCAGTTTTTATTTTTCCATTGTCTAAATTTTTTTGGTTTTGGTATAAGTGTTTATTTAAGATATTAGCATTATGTTTCTTAATTTTTTTTGTTCTTTACCATTTGGTTGTATGGGGGCATATACCAAATTATTTTTCTACATCTGTTTTTTCTATGCCTTCCATTTTCATTTTTTATATAAGTTAGTTTTGGGTTTTTGTAGCCACTCTTTTAGAGCTTTATTATAGGAATTGGTATGCTCATCGAAAATCTTGTTATTTGCTGAATTTGTACTAATTCTTTTACTGATAGATAACGGTATATGTTTAATTATAGATGGGGGGGGGATTTGATTTAGGGTGTATATATAAAGGATTGGTGTTGGGTTTTTTATAAGGTGCGTATGTATTTTTATTTAAATACAATGTTATATCCAGGAAGTTGACTTTTTTAATTTAGTGCTAACCGTAATTTTTAAGCCCATGCTTTTATATATATATATATATATATATATATATATAAAAATAAAAAAGAGAGAGAGAGAGAGAGAGAGAGAGAGAGAGAAAGAAAGAAAAAAAAAAAAAAAAAAAAAAAAAAAAAAAAAAAGGCTTTAAATAGCAATAATTAATATTAAAATGATAAATAACCAAACCTTTCTAGGGCACTTTGAAAATTCTGGAAACATGTGAGTATTGTATGATCAGCAACATGGAGAGCACCACTGATGACACTAAGAAGGATGTCAGGTTTTTCAGCCTGAAAATCAATTTATCAATAGAATTGATCAAGTGGTACTTGATATTCAGAAAATTTACATAAATACACAAAATGGAGGTAACATAATAGTTTCAGGCAAAGAAAATAGATTAAGTAAGCCTAGTTCAAGCTCTGGTTGAGTTTGTTCACTTCACACTAATGCCAAGGATAAAGATATTATTGTGAAGAAAACAGCAAATCACCTTGTCAAACAAAGCGACAACATGTCGCGTGTATCCTACGATGGAAACCGTGGCAAAAAAGAAAGTTACTTGCTGGAAAAAAAAAAGGGTATGTATTCTACATGATATGCTGAAGACAGTATATTAAAATTAGAAATAAATCAGTTGCAGGAGTTGCCATAAAAGTATTTTGATATGCTAATATTGTGTGTCCCCTCTCAGTTGCCGACAAATGAAAAAAAATGCTAGTTCAATAAAAGCAGTTGATGTTCTCAAATCAGGGGGAGAAAAAAAATGTGCATTGTGATTTGTGACAATAGTACCTGTAAACCGAGATTTTGACATTTCTTTCTGCCCCTGATCTTCAAGTCGAGCTTACAGTGATTTGTTGTGGAAGTAATCTGCGATAAATATTTTCCTGCTATCCAAGAACTCTTACAGACATTAATTCATTTCCCTCCTCAGCTATGATTAAATGGTGGCAGCTAGTCTAGGACTACTCCAAATTACAAATCCTTGAGATGGCAATGAGAAACCACTCCAATCTTTCCCAAGAAATCCTGGCAATTTGCTAATATTAAAGAAAAGGAATCTAGAAAGCCATCATCCCCTTACATCCTGAAGAGTATTAAAAAAAAAAAAAAAAAAAAAAAAAAAACATCAACTTAGAAGTATATTTTGTTTCAGTTTAGACTTTTCAAGAAAGGACTTTTTTTTTTATTTATTTATTTTTAGCAAAGATAGGGAAAGTCAGCAAATTAAGTGTTTTGGTTCCACATGCTCTTAGCAAAAAGAGAACAAAGATCATTTATCCTTTAACAACAAGTTTCTTTGCACAACAATGAAAAGCCTTTTCCTTAAACATAACAGTTGATTAAAAATGGACTGCATACAACAGTGTCTAACACAAAAGGACTGATAAGGATAAATCTCCACAACTCCAAAAAGCTGAACTCTGCAAAAGAATTATTACAACCATGCATTAAGAATGTCACATATGCTTCACTTATATGCAAAGTGAAAGTAATACCCAATTCTTGAAGTTACCTGAAATTTTTTTGCAATGAGTTTATCCAACCATCCAGTAGTGAGAACATTCATTTGAAAGTCTTCCGTCTCCAAGAGACGTATTAAGTACTCAACAGTCGTGCGGAAATCACCACGAATGGATAATTCATTTAAGGCTACAACCATGTTTCTGCAAAGCAAAAGTAGGAAAAACAGGTCTATAAAGCAAATAAAACATTAGATTTCTCTTTTACAGATGTTTTTGATTTTTCACTCAGGAAAATTTACAGGTTCAGTCTTATAATCATATCAAACAGAAATCCAAAGTTTAGATGCTCATGTTATATAAATTAGGTTATTTTTTATTATGAAAAAAAAAAAAAAAAAAAAAAAAAGCTATTTCATCCCTACACCAAATTAAAAACTTTATTTCTCAATTTTAAAAATTCTAACTACTTTCACTGATATAAGAAAGCAATAATATAAACACTTGTATCATTAATAAAGAACTCATTAAGTGTAATCCATTTCAACACCAAATTTAAATGTAGCCATGAACGTCTATCAGACAGAGGAGATAAAGAATTTGCTATCACTTTAATTAAGTGGAATCTTTTTCAAGTTCATATAACATGAGAGATTATCTAATATTTGTGCATTTAGAATATATACAAGTATTTTTTTCCATTCCAGCATAGAGATTCTAAAAACTCAGAAAAGAAAGAAAAAGTTTAATAAAAAGTGACCGAAATATAAAAGAATTTATAAAGAAAAACCCAAGAATGATAACTGAAGTAAATATTAGAGAGAAGCATATTCAGTATCATAAATAATCACTTAATGTAGTTTCATACAAATATTCATTTCTACTAGCAATTAACAACATAAAAATCATTTGTTTTTCTGACAAAATTTGTAACAAAAAGGATTTACTATTTGGTATAATACTCCTATTTTAATTTGTACTACTACTTATTCAAATATGGTTTTGTAAAGTTTTACAAAAGTTACTTGGAAAAAAAAAAAAAAAATTACTTATGTTAAAATATCTCTTAGCTTTATTTATTTTAAAAAATCCAAAATTTAAATCATTTGTATAAATTCTTAGTTGTAAAATTTCATCAAAATTCCAAATTAAATTTGCAAGGGTTGTTCCAGAAGCTTTATCAAGTTAGGTTAAATGAGGTACTGGAGCAACTTATCCAATGGGTGGATATTCCAGATGGTAAAATTTTTTATTTTCATTTTTTCTAGTTTTAATAATATTTATATATTGTTACATTTTCTCACTAAGCATTATAACGAAGCAAAAACAGAAATTTATACTGAAAACAAGGAAAAAAAACGGAATTATATACTGAAAAATGGAAAGAAAAGAAAAAAAAAAAAAAAGTTTCCCTAAAACAGAATTATGGAAAATCTGTCTCTACAGATATACTGTATGTTTAGCTTTTCATTTGAAAACAAAAAATGAGAATAAATAGTGTGGATTGAGTCTACATACTCTCTTGCATCTTCCCGGCATTCTCCCCATGAGAAACAATGTCCAAACTGGGAATCAGCAAATTCATGAAGTCCACCTGATGCAATGACACTAAAATAGCCCCACACATTTTTACTGCTTCGGAAATTCAGTTCTTGAACAGTACCTGAGCTTGGTTTGAAGCCCTGAAATATCAAAGATTGAACTAATATTACAGACACCCGAGAGAAGGATAGATATTCTTCATTTAGATTCCAGGATAAATTTTAACAAATTTTGTGTCTACATACTGACTAAATACCCATGTAAAGTTTTAGGGTAATTACATTATTTTGAAATGAAAAAAAAAAAAATCATGGTCTCGGTGAAAGTTGAATCAACTAATAAAAATACAATTCCCTGTTTGGTAAGATAATTTTAGAACTAATTATTACTGATCTAACAATAGCTAATTCTTTTATAGCTTAAAAAAAAAAAAAAAAAAAAAAAAAAACTAGAAATAGAAGTGAATTTGCAGAATTTGGCAAAAATGAGTACACCACCAACCAGCTTAAAACCATAAAACAATAAAAATGGCTGTATAATTTTTGTCCAAATTTCTGGGATATGGAATTATTTATAGTTGAACTAATG